>JAYKKM010000339.1:870000-1295000 GCA_035772405.1 Chrysogorgia sp. JL179-B06 | reverse complement strand
ATATACCCAGAATCTTGCATTACCACCACTATATATACAGAACTCATGACTAGGCTCTCGGCAACGGCCTCCGTAGCTCAGTGGTCCGTCAGAGGACTCAGAGCACTGCACTAGCATTGCAGGATCGCGGGTTCAATTCCAGCCGGAAGGCCTTGATGTTGCATTTTTCGCAACTGGTCCCGGTGCATTTTTCGCAACTGGTCCCGGTTTTGGTCTATATATCCATACACTCGAAATTTCCCTTTGCCATAAATCCTTAGATTTGCTACCTTCACGGGATTTTACTCCGGTAGCAAAAGCCGTAGCAGTGCCCGCAGAATCTGCGATCTGTGCATCTGTGTTGTAGGTCTTTGACAAAGCTGTGTACGGAAATTCTTCCCAACTTAAAACATTCTCTTCTCCTGATTGATGTTTTGTTTGTCCATCATATATCCTGGCTGCTGTAGTGGTACTAATACCCATACCATCACCTGATTGATGGAGATAGAAAGAAAATGAGAGAGGGAGAGAAAGGGAGAGAGGGGGGACAGAGAGAGAAATGGGAGACGAAGAAAGACGGGAGATGAAGAGAGAGGGCGGGGTACAGAGAGAAAGAGAAAGATGGGAGACGGAGAGAGAGAAAGGGGGAAAGAGAGGAGAGAGAAAGAGAGGGGAGAGAGGAGAGAGAAAGAGAGATGAAGAAAGAGAGAGTGAGATAAGAGACGGAGAGAGAAAGGGGAGAAGAGAGGGGGCAGAGAGAAAGGGAGAGAGGGGCAGAGAGAAAGAGAGAGATGGGAGACGGAGAGAGGGGAGAGAAAAAGGGGAATGAGAGGGGAGAGAGAAAGGAAGAGAGAGAGATAGGAGATGGAGAGAGAGAAAGGAATAAAGAGAGGAGAAAGAGAGATAGGAGATGGAGAGAGAGGGGGAAAGACCGAACGAGAAAGGGAGAGAGAGGGGCCGGGGCAGAGAGGGATGGGAGTTAGAGAGGAAAAACAGAGAGAGAAAGGGGAGATTAAAAGAGAGGGGAGACAGAGAGAGAGGACGGGGAAAAGAGGGGGGGGGGGATGAAGAGAGATGGAATTAAAAGAGGGAGAGAGAGACGGAGAAAGAAAGGGGAGATGAAGAAAGAAAGGGGAGATGAAGAGCGAGAGGGGAGATCGAGAGAGGGGACGGGGAGAAAGAGGGGAGGGGGAGAGAGATGGGCGAAAAGAAGGAAAGAGAGACGGAGAGAGAAAGGGGAGATGAAAAGAGAGAGAGGGAGATGAAGAGAGAGGGTGATACAGTGAGCGGAAGAGATAGAGAGAGAGAGGGAAAGAGAGGGCGAGAAAGGAAAGAAAGCGCAAGAGCAGGGAGAAAGAGAGAGAGAGAGGGGACAGAGCTGAACTTACCGATAAACAGGATGACATTCTTAGCTGGATTTGTATTAGGTTGTAGTTTGAAATTCTTTTTGGTTAATTCAACGCCATCTTTGAACCATTGGTCGTTGGACTGATCTTCGTAAATGTCGTCTTGTAATTTACAATGAACATCTAAATAATAAACACACCACAGTTCTCTAATGACCATACTATTTTTACAGTCGATCAGCAAACAGACTGAGGGGGAGGGAGAAATTATAGGTCCAATATTCAAGCGGATTATGCGATAGTGAAGCGGTAAGAAACAAAAACTTGAAAAGGAATGAAAGTGTATGAGCTCATCAATAATAAAAAGTTCCTCGCAAACTAAAATAAAAAAATTGTAGGAAATTAAATAAAAGAAAAACGTTCGTTAAGACCAAGAGGGTGTGTGGTGCCAAGTGAGACGCTTCTCTTGCCGTTTGCGGTTATCGTTACCACCTGAAATGGGAAGGATGGCACGGACTTTCATGTCTGAAACCAAATGGTTAGAACTGTTGAAATGGCGGGCTACAGGTTTGTCAACATCATTGTTCCTCGCGGAATGAAGATGTTCAGCAAATCTGTCTGAAAGGCGTCGCCCAGTTTCACGTAAGCTCACATAACTCAATGTTTGGACGTTCCAGTCGTGGTATCTGAATTTATTACGCGCACACAGCATCAATGAACAAAGTGCGATGTCGCTTACTATTGTGGGCATCGTGCTGCTAAATTCCACAAAAGATAAAAAGGTCGAAATATATAAAAACACGCGGTTTGTATCCCGAATACTTGGCGCGGCCGCCCACCACCGCCCTCCCCCAACCCCTAGCGTAAGATATTTCTAGATTTTTCTTCGAAGTTATATCGCGAAATAATCTAATCTACATCTTACAGAATCTTACTGGCTCATTTTTCTCTAAGCCTGTTTTTATTGTCATATTTCATGATTGAGTCGGTTTTCTTTGATGTACCACGGGATATATAAGAAATGAAGAAAAAAACTAGGGAAATCTATGTCCAAGGTGAAAAAAATAGACAAAACATTGTTGGAAAACCTCCTCAATCATGAAATAAGTCAGATAAATCCCTCGAACGTAGGGATGTATGCGATATACAGCCCTCGGATGCTACACGTCCTCGGGGCTTTATGTAAGAGTTAGACCCCGAGAAGGGTTATAGCGTCCGAGGGCTTTATATAGCATAAAGCCCGACATTCGAGTTATCTATCTGATTTAGTTCATGATTGAAGAGGTTTTCCAACAAAGTTTTGTCCATTTTATCCACCTTGGACAAAGATTTCCCTAGTTTTTTCCTTCATTTCTTATCTAATTAGTATTCATGGTCTTTATGCTAGATAAAGCCCGCGATACATCAAAGACAACCGACTCAATCATGAACTAAATAGTATACATCCCTCTCGTTCTCGGGATTTATCTACACTCTTACTTAAAACATAATGAAGTCAGTTTTTTTTTGTTCTTCCGAGGGTTTTATCAAAGAACAAAAGAGCGTCTTCAAAAGCGGGCGCGTGATTTTGAATTGTCCTCTGCGAGAAAATATAGAGATCAATGTATTGATTAGCTTATTCACATGATAGGTAGCTGGAATTGTATGTATTGTCCCGGGACAATATACACGAGTGTATAAAAAAAACCCGAACCCTTGGAAAATTAATTAGTATTCTTTTGAAACCAGCTATTGTGGAAGTTTCAAAGCCCTAGGGGTCTTTCATTTACAAAGTCAGACTGGTTAGTCCGACCAGAATCGACCTCCTCTTGATTAAGCCCAAATTTTCAGGGCAGACCAGCCGCTTCATTTAGCAAAATATTGCCAGACAGACCGTGTAATTGGAAAGCCCCGCTAGGCAACCTTTGAACCATACGAAGAGAAAAAACCTTTAAATACTTTCACCATCCATACACCTCAAGTTATCTTAATTTCCCAGGTGTATAAGACCGTGTTTTTTACGCATCTGTGGCTGAGAAGTGTCTAGGGCTTTCAAACTAATACAATGAGTTGTTTGAAAAGAATACTAATTGTTTCTAAGGGTTTCGTTTTTTTTTTGATACACACTACTTTATATATTGTCCCCAGGGACAATATATCTAATCCCGCGGCGCCGAATACAATTAACTATATGCTAACGACAAAATCTCAAAACAATATACTTCTCATATTTACAACTCAATCACACGACATTTCCATAGCCGTGCATTAGCTATTAAACGTCCCGCTCGATGAGGGTCATTTAGTAAAATTTAGTAAATAAGGGACGTTTAATGAACCTCTTTTTATGCTATTCCTTTGTAATATAATGTTTGCGGGTATTTATTTTGTTCTTTCGTAATCGTACCTCCGTTGGCGTCAAACCGGGTATGATTAGTTCTAATCAGACCTTGGTTTGCCGTCAACGGAATATTAGTTGTTAATGGCCCTGTGAGAACAAAAGAAATACCCGCAAACATTATATTACAAACAAGCATTATGATTGCGCAAACAATTACTCGCGTATAATTGGAGCGGCCTTGGTCAAAGCATCCCATGCGGTCGTAATCATGCAGACAAAAATTAGACCTGAAAAATCGGCTGTTTGTCCAGAATAGGTATAGTCTGCGAGAGCAGCCTTTTATAAGAATAGAAAACTGCCTAACGGTAGCATTTAGAGATTTATTGACATGCAAGCGAGAGGTCTTTGCGGCAAAATTACTAAATTAAAAAACAAAATTACTGACTACTACTACAGCACTGGCAAAAATATACGCCAGTTCTTACACCGATTGGTGTTGAATTTTGCGAGATCAAAGATTATTTTCTTTCGGAGTGAATACCCAGTGTTGTTATTTAGTTTAATTATATATTTATTAGAGATGAGCCGATTACGAAAATAGCCGATTACTGAAGCCGATTAATCAAAATAATCGGCCGATTAATCGGTATATGCCGATTAGCGATATGTTTCCAGTTACCAGTCTCCGCGCAGTATCGCAATGATTTATGGGATTGCTAGGGACAGTGATTTTGGTTGTTTAAACGATCGGAAATACCCCGAAAAAGCAATAGCACTGCGCACAAATGACGTCAAGATTCATGTTTGTCCGTATTTGCCATTAATCCTTGCTTTCAAACAACAGAAAAATGTTCGTGTGGAATCCTTGAGAATCAATTTCGGTTTATTTGGCCGGCTTTTGGTTTTATAAATAGCATCTACGCGCTGCGCTATCACAGAAGAATTGTAAGAAAAAATGAGAGAAGTCGTTGTAATGCAACATTTCTTATGTTATTAGTTTATTAAACAGCAAACACAATTACATTTTGGCAAATTGTTATGCAAAAACAAAATATTATCGCGACTGCCTTTTGAAGTGATGTCGCTTGACCCAACAATCTCATTGATGCAGGACTTGATGAGGTCCAGCGCTGCGACTCTTTCTGGGTGGAGACTGGAGATGTTCTCCGTCGTAACTACCTCAAACGAAGATCTTGTGAGAACACGGAGCTTGCAAACGATTTTTAACGTAACACTTGTTACGGATAGCCTCCTCCGCAGGCAACTCTGTGGCTTCTTTTTCCCGAGTCAAATAGCTTCCAACGCTGTTAAAACATTGCTCGTACAGCCTTGGAAGCGATTTGACTTGGATAAAAGAAGCCACAGAGTTGCCTGCGGAGGCGGCTATGTTACGGATATGTGGCAACATATTACTATCGTATGTATGTTTCTTGACGCCTTGCATACTTTCGCCTTGTTGAGTTTAAATGTAGATATTACGTTTCACGAAATAATGTGGATGATTGACAGCACTTGTTTCTAGATAAGTTGCAACTGCGTAATGGTAAACAGTACCTTGCATTGCTTTTTGGTAGTTGTTCTGTGACCCCTAATGCAAGCAATTGTCTTCTGGACGATCTTTTTTAGTATCCGCGAGAGGTGGAACGAAATGAGAGATAATTTGTACTACCATCATACGATCGGACATGCCTGTGTGATGAAATACATCATAGAACTGCTAACCCCAAAACAACTTAAGCCCAATTTACACTACGCAAACTAACCCGGGTTAACGCTAAGTCGCTAACCCGAGTTCGACCAAGGGCGAACCCACCTCCGAAGCAGGGTTAGTTACATTTACACTACAAAAATCTAACCCGGGTTAGCGGTAACCCTAAGTCTAACCCCCCGCCTAATGTTTTTTTTAACATTAACCTTAATACTAATATATAAAAAGATCGTCGATAGAAGACGATTGCTTGCGGGAGGAGGTCAGTAGAACGCCCGCAGCATAAAGTACGTATTCCATATAAGGTCATATCCTAACGAGCATATACGTTGCCCAATCTCGTACCCAGAGCCTGCGATCCCTGGCGCAGGCAAAAAGGAACGACATTGCCCTCGTACCAGCCTCCAAGTTAATTGGATTGTAACCGACCCCAAAACAACAAAGGTCCTAAACCCTCCCACAAAGCTATAGAATATATTATTTTAAAGTTAAATGATCTATTTACAACATGCATACAGCTTATCCTGGTGCTAACTTAGTTCTCTTTGAAAGCGGATAATCGAACATGCCCAAAAATATAATTTTCGTATTACGGATACCATCTTGTAAACGAACTTTCGGCTGTCTTCGACGAACGTTTTCTTGAGAAATAATCAACTCCCAAAGCTACAATATATATTAAAACAAAGGTAAATTATCTGTTTACAATATGCGTACAGCTTATCCGGCTAGCGAACGTAGTTTTCTTGAAAAGAGCGGATAATCGAACATATCGTAACGTATTAACTATCCGCACCCAGTGGGGGCAACGTATATGCTCGTTAGGGCAACGTGTCCCGTCCGATATATGGAATACGTACTATAAGTCCATATGCGCTTTTTAGCGTAAACAGCAGAGGCATATATTAAATATGATTTGTGGTTTAGTTATTTCAATATACTAAACTGTTTGCTATTCAAGCTTTAATGCAAACTCAGAAAAAATGTTTCTGAGACTCGAATGGAATCGAACCGGCGACCTTCATGATCTCCGGTATTGAAAGATAGACATATCGAGACTGCTGAAAAAGCAGTAGGTATGTCACACACGTATGAACTAGTACACTGCAACGTAGCCTTCGTTCTGCCATCTGAGTTCTGGTAGCTCAATGGTTAGAGCGTCTAACTGGAGATCATGAAGGTTGCGTTAAACCTTCGGGAATCACCACGCCTTCGATTCAGCCGTCGATTCATATAGTTTGTTGTTGTAAGATTCCGGTTTAAGAGATATCCTTATTAAGATATCCTTCGGACAAACAACACCTCGTTGCCGCAAAGAATGAGATGCGAATATCGAGTGAACAACAAGATATTTAGGTTACTACTTACAGTTTACAGAGAACAAAGCAAACAACAGCGTGGAGAATCGAATCATTTCTGCTGATTAGCTGATATTCCTTCAAGCCACACAAACCATGCAGGTGTTTGAAATGTGCGTCAAGGGGGGCTATAACCAAGGGCTATAATCTCCAAGCTTGGACACTAATTGGCTATCGCTTCACCACAAGGGCACTAATAACATGTGATATTTTGATATATGAAGTGACATTTCGGCCTCACGCGAAATCATATATCTATTTTACAATCTGTGTCTCAATGAATGGCGTTCACCTACAGAGCAAAAATAGAATAGGATCTTGAAATTGAAGTAATGTCAAGAAGCACTTGGGCGAAGAATCCTTTTTCCAAAATTCTTTCAAACTGTCTCCCGTGGCCAAGGAAATGATAATTACATGCGAAATACAGTCGACTCTAGGTTCGAGACCGGAAATAAGGAAAAAACGGTGTTTACTGTGTATTTCTATTCATACAGTGACATTTTAATCAAATTTAATTACTGTATGGAATGGAACAATATTTCTAATTACTGTATGGAATGGAACAATATTTCTAAATATTATAAATCAGCAAAACAAAGCGGCAAAGCTTGATGAAGATACTAAGCTAGGGAAATCTCAACTTGGACTAATACATTTTTTGTAATGCAAAAAAAGACAGAATACACGGCTGCTTCAAAATAAATTTGATTTGTTGGACTACAGTGCTGTATTTTTTTACTTGTCACGTCTTGACAAACGTGGTTCGAGTTATAGAGGGTAAAATTATATAGAAAGTGACCTGAAGGGAAACGAAAATTGCTTCGAGTTAGCGGGAGGTTCAAGTTATCGAGGATTCGAGTTACCGAGGGTAATATTACAGTAAATACACGACGGAAATCGGTTTTGGTTCGAGTTAGCGCAAGGTTCCCATCTAATTCATTTAGTTCGGGGATATTAAGGCACAGCATTTCCGTCGAACATTATTACTTGCTGGATTCCTCTGAGCCCAATATTACAAAATATTTAAGTCGTGAATTCAATTAATGGGCGAGACGGAAGGTCGAGCCTAATATTGGAAATCGAGACTTAAATATTTTGTAATATTGGGCGAAGATGAATCCAATAGGTGTTTTATTATATCGAACAAAATAGCTTAACACAAAGATGTTTCTTCGCACGTAAACAGTCCAAAGGTTGCTGGTCAATATGTAGCTGTCCTGCATCGTAAAATATTGGGCTGCCACGTTTCGTTGTATATCACAACATCATCAGAGCAGATTAACAAAATAACATAACAATATATATAGTAAAACAAAAGACAACTTCAGTACTTCATTTGAACTTTAATTCACTTACAAATCTGTTTCGTATGGTAAGCGGAGCCTACCACACTTTCAGGTGACTATTGCATATGATGTTAATTACGCTTAAAGTGCCACTAACCTCAAAATGTTTTATTGTCTTGTTTGGAAGAACTTTTAAAATGATAAAGTAACTTCTTTTGAAGATTTTCGTTTCTTCGCTTTCTTTTTGAGATATATCAGTTTGTTTAATATTGCAAATGTCTGGAATTTCGTCACACATGCATAATGACTTATTGGAGAAATGTGTGTATCTCTTTCATTCTCGAACGAAATCCTTTAAAATCAAGAAGTTTGGTGTTGTGGGAGAAACGCACACACGTGTTATTCACACTTTAGTGTTTTTACTTGATGAACGCAAAGATATATAACATTCTCTGATAACTCATGCATGTGTGACGAAATTCCAGATATTTGCATATCAAATAAACTGATATATCTCAAAAAGAAAGCGAAGAAGTTTTTTTTAAAAGTTCTTTCAAATAAGACAATAAAACATTTTGAGGTTAAGCCTTAAGGGCACTTTAAGAAATTATACTGGTCAAGCGGATTAATCGAATATGTGGTTGACTCTATCGTCTGTATGATTTCGAACTTGACACTTATCTTTATATATATATATATATATATATATATATATATATATATATATATATATATATATATATATATATATATATATATATATATGGATGAAAGGATTTGTGGTGAAGGAAAATTTCGAGTGTTGGAATACATACATTTTAAGACCAAACCGGGACCAGTTGCGAAAAATGCAACTTCAAGGCCTTCCGGCTAGAATTGAACCCGCGACCCTGCGATGCTAGTGCAGTGCTCTGACCACTGAGCTATACGGAAGCCGTTGCCGAGAGCCTAGTCACGAGTTCTGTATATATGGTGGTAATGCCGGGATATATTACCTATATATATGGATGCTGGATACATAGCTTTGAGCAACATATATACCATGGTGATTGGTACTGCTTATATATAAACACATTTAGTAAGGACGTACTTATTCGTATTGCAAGCTGCATTCATGATTGATGACATGTATAAGGAGGAGTCGAGGAGAGGCGACTCAGTGTTATGAAGAGGTGTGAATCATGAGACGTTGAAGGTTAAACTATTTTTTATCGAAATTTGACTTTGTCAGATATTGTTCATATAAATATCCGTCAAATTTCAACGATTAGTTAGCAGACGTAACACTTGATAAGTTGTCTGCCGAAATACATCATGCTCTTTTCTTTTAAGACTATTATTTTCTCAAGTCTTTAACTCTTTCCATACGGCTGAAAAACATCAAAAATTGAACGACCACGTTGTTCTATTGATATCTCTTGAAATAACCATAACTGTTGCGAAAGCTATACATTTTCTGGAAGCCCAATAAACCGGCTTTTACTTGTCTTTTAAATTTCCCGAACAAAACACATTATGTTAATATAAATTAGCATTAATTATCATAAAACAGGTTGAAAAATTTACATTTTTCCAGAAAAGGCCATCTTGCACGCCCGCGTAGCATCTTGAAAACTCAAAATGCCACCAATCGCAGAGTTGTTTATGAAATCAAATCAAACTTGGCGTGTGCGTGGATTTCATGTTCCTGGCGCTTGTCGAATTTCAATTTTTAATCTTGCGTTACCGTGTGCCGTGTTTTTCGATTGACGACTTTGCGGGTCTTCAATGACCCATTTTAACTGCGCCCGTAGGGAAAGAGTTAAACAGTTCTTCTAAGAACTCATTTCTCTTTCTCGTCCTTTGCTCCAACATTACGCCATTCTTATATTTTTGATAAATGTGTTTATATATAAGTAGTTTCAGAACGTTCTAAGCTAATTACCAATCACCATGGGGCATGGTATATACGTTGCTCAAAGCTATATTTAAGTTTGTTTCACGACAAGTTCGTTGTTCTAATATGGAACATATTCAAATATAAAATAAGTGTAAGATTACATAAACGGTCAAATAGATATGTGATATTCAAATCACGCACGGTTCCCGCGCTTGGTACCTTGCAGTTGCAAAGTACCAGGAAAATTGTACCAGGAAGTTGCAAACTTCCAGGAAAAGTACCAGGAAGTTGCCAGTACCATGAAATTGCAAAAAGTACCAGGAAGTTGCAAAGTACCATGAAAGGGAGTGTTACACTACGCAAGGTTTTGTGCAACTTGTCTTGCAATGGCTCAATCTGCTACGTTACAGTTGCATGAAAGGAGCTGTTACATTAGGAAACGTTTCGCGTACAACTTGACTTGTTACGTTGTAGTTGTATGAAAGGGGGTGTTACACTAGGCAAGGTTTTGTGCAACTAGTCTCTCAATGGCTCAATCTGCTACGTTACAGTTGCATGAAAGGGGGTGTTGCATTAGGCAACGTTTCATGCAACTTGTCTCACAAAGTTTCGCAATGTTTATGTTTGTGACAACCAGTCGCCAAAGAAGAAAATTGCGAGACTGACAAGTTGCAGATGGGGGTGTTACATTGTGCAATGCTGAAAGTTGCTGCAATCATTGCAGAAAGTACAACTATATTCTACTTTCTGCAACGATTACAGCAACTTGTGTCGCAAGAATTTTCGCCATTACAAGGCATGTTACAGTTCGTGCAACTTGTTTTGCAACGCCATTACGAGACAAGTTGCACGACAATATAATGTAATACTACAAATTAGTAATGGTGGCCTAAATAATATTGATTTCAGAGCTCAAAATACTTACTTCAAAATACCATTTTTAGTTTTTTTTTACATCGATGATCACTTTCGACCCTGAAATACTATTCTATGCTAAAGAAAATCTAAAAGACGGGGGTGCATTTTCATCGTAGTGGCACTTTAAAGATTATCCGTATTTACGTTAGCTAATCTCCAAATAACATGAATTAAGCCTGTGTACATTGGAAATATCAACGAGGTAACGTCTGATATTAACTCGGCATACTTCAAGGACACTAACACATTTGTTAGTGTTGTCAGTGCAAACATTTACTTTACAAGTGTCGTGCTGTCCTGTGTCGTGCTGTCCCTGTGTCGTGCTGCGTTACGTAGAAAGATAGGTGGCCCAGACACACATAGATATATAGTTACTATTATTTTTTATAATTCATTTATTTACCGCATAAAAATACATTCTGTTAGCCTGTAATTGTTCATATCCTCATTCATAACATCAATATATTCTACATGACTTGTTTATAAACAAGTATAGTTTATACTATTAGATTAGACGACTTTCATCATCTCATCTAGGTCGAGCGAGCTCAGACAAGATCGGACGAGCTCGGACAAGAGACGACTTTAATCGTATAAGTATGTGTGAATTTTCCCTCTTACATGGTATATTAAGTAGACAGTTAGTCTTAACAGTAGATTTGATTTTTTAAGCGAGGTGAACACCGCAGGGCGTAATCACGTAATGTAGAGTAGCAGTGTATTTGATGAATATTTTGAAACACTGTTAAAGTGCCACTACGATGAAAATTCATCCCCGTCTTTTAGATTTTCTTTAGAATAGAATAGTATTTCAGGGTCGAAAGTGATCATCGATGTAAACGTCAGATTCTCAATGCTACGCCTGAATTTCTGTCGAGGTTACTTGTTTTCTTGTTTTCTTCGAGAAGTAGATGAAATGTTCAGTCTTTCAGATGAAGAATTTGAATAAACGACTTTGATTTACTTGAAGAATTGGCGATGTGGAGTCTTCGCGTTGAGAATTTGACGTCACTTCGTTACGCTGGTCAGGAACATGAACGATTAATGGCGGACATAACAACTCCAGATTCGTAGTCAGAAAAATAATACTTGCCATCGTCTAATCGTAAAACGGTTTCGACCGAGTAATATTTAGCAGCTCTGCTTTATAAATACGTAAAAATATCGATACAATTACATACTAACAGTATGCATTTTTATGCGGTAAATAAATGAATTATAAAAAAATAGTAATATAACTATATATATATATATATATATATATATAATTATATATTCATACTCGCAATGTATGCCTGGGCCACCTATGGTAGAAATAGTATTTGTCTATCTGCGGTTTGGGGATTTTACATACTTGTGATCTTTGGAATCTCTTGAGAAGAATTGTAAAATATCTTGTCGTGCGAAAATTTCATCTTCATGCCTTTTACCCATGCTAAAGTGATTTACTATTCACAGGAAATGACGTCAAAGCAGGGACATGCAAAAACATGACACATTTAATATTCAACAATGAAATACAAAGAAAGTTTGGGAATTGAGTCAAACTTTCTTTGTATTTCACTGTTTAATTAGTGTGTAATGACTTCGCGTGTCCCTGCTTTGACATCATTACTTGTGAATAGTAAATCAACTTTAGCAGGGAAAAAGGCATGAAGATGAAATTTTCGAACGACAAGATATATTACATTTCTTCTTCGTAGAACCCAAATATTACGAGTATGTAAAATACCCAAACCCCGCGGCTACACTCCGAAATAGTGTGTAGGAGGTTGAGTAAAGGCCCTTCGTTAAAGAGGGAAACGCAAAGACATCTTTATATGTTTTATTTTCTCTAATGAAGGCCCTTCGCTCAAAACGTTAAACCACCTACACATTATTTCCGTAGTACACGAAGCTTTTAGAGTATTCTGGAAGGATTGAACTCGAACGTGTTTTATTGTATGACCAGGGGCGACGCTAGAGGGGGTGTGCGACACCCCGCACTCGTCATCGAGTCGGCAAATCTCTAAATAAAGACTGGATGATCGAGCAACTGTTGTTTGGATGCTGCGAAAAAATGAATCCGGGAATATTTCGCAGCGGCCATCTTGAAGGAACCAAGCTATATATATATATATATATATATCCCGTAATTTAGAACACAAACTACGGCTCCATTACAATAATGAAGCTGGAATTAGCGCATGGCGGCCATATTGCAGTGACCAGTAGTCACTCGAATATGGCCGCCACGTTCTAATTCCGGCTTCATAGTTACTATTATGGAGCCGTAGTTTGTGTTCTATATTATGGGAAAACCTTGGACAACTGATTCATTTTAACATCTTAAAAGATCAGAGACAGATAGTCTCTGACGCCTATAGTAAAACTATATAACGTGGTCCCAACAAGATGGCCACCACGAGCTACTTCCAGCTTCATAGTTACTATTATGGAGCCGTAGTTTGTGTTCTATATTATGGGAAAACCTTGGACAACTGATTCATTTTAACATCTTAAAAGATCAGATACAGATAGTCTCTGTCGCCTATAGTAAAACTATATAACGTAGTCCCAACAAGATGGCCGCCACGAGCTACTTCCAGCTTCATAGTTACTATTATGGAGCCGTAGTTTGTATTCTATATTATGGGAAAACCTTGGACAACTGATTAATTTTAACATCTTAAAAGATCAGATACAGATAGTCTCTGTCGCCTATAGTAAAACTATATAACGTGGTCCCAATAAGATGGACACCACGAGCTACTTCCGGCTTCATTTTCTGAACAATAGTTACTCGATCCAGTCTTTATTTAAAGATCAGTGACTACTATTAATCCTAATACTAACCCTAACACTAACCCTAATACTAATACTAATACTAACCCTAATACTAATACTAACCCTATAAACACTAACCCTAACATTAAACCTAACCCTAATACTACTACTAATAATAATAATACTAATGTTCCACAAGTACGTATTACTAAGCTACCAGATCGTCTGCACCTATTAATGCTATGAAATATGTTGTACCTAGGTGTAAAACTACTACATACCAGAGATCTTATATTGTTCGAGCAATAAGAACTTGGAATATCTTAGTCGATGAACTAGTTATTACTTTGGACAATTTGAACACCTTTAAAATAGCCTTACGTCATTATTATTTTGCTGCTGTTAATAATAACTATAACGCAGATGATCCAAGAACTTATAAGACAATTTGTTGTAAGTGTAACACTGTCCGCAGTCTTACGCGTTCTATTATTTGTTGCTTTTAATATTGTCATTTATTAGGATTTTAGATCTTATTCCTTGGGTCCGCTGTAATTGGCTATGCTGTAGCGGTGTCCCTGCCATTTGTTTTGTTGTTATTGTACGTCTGTATGTAGTTGTAATTGTTGGCGAAGTTAATAAATCATAAATCATAAATCATAAACTAACGCTAAAAATACATAATGTTGACTATACAAAGACTATAAAAACAGGGGCGTAGGAAGCAGGGGGGGCGCGCCCCCCCCCCCCCCCCCAATATTATAAATGGGGGGGCCGGAATAGCTTTCGGCCCCCCAAAAAATAATTGAATTTGAAAGAAAAATTGCAGCAAAAAATTGAATTCGAAAGTAGAAGTATTTGAAATCGTATATTAATCGAATAGTATGAATTAATCGAATAGTATGAATTACCGACAAGTTGGAAAACAACATCTTCCTATTAATGTTCTGTTAAACTATCATAGAAGTAATTAAAAAAAAATAATCACAATATCTTTGCATGTTAACCCGAGTGTTTTACTAGACTAAAGTACAAATGTTTCTCTAGTTTACGCAGCCCTACTCTAGTAGGCTTTCTTTTTTAACTAAGCAGAAGGGCGGAAATCGCGGAATGATTGAGGCTAAAAGGTAGCCCCGGTTGGAAAAAAACGTCCATGTCGGACTCGTTGACCATTGCATTAATATGTTGTCAGTGGTTCCCAGGGGCGGCGTAGCTCAAAAATAGGGCCCGGGAAAACTATTTGATTGGGGGAGAGCAACTATCCACAGCGGGAGAGCAGGGACCATGCTGATGAGCTCTGGTATGGAGCGAAGCAGACCAAAATATGAAATTTTGTAAACTTCTGAACTGAAAAATCACCGCTCAGAATGCAGGAAATGCAATTTGCAGGAATCTAGATTTTAAAATTTTTCGGGGCGCATACCCCCGGACCCTCCTAGACCACCCATTTGGGACTAGCTTCGCCACTGATAGGTATAACGAAAATTTATAAAAATATACAAAGTCGACATCTTTTCAGTACGGGCAATTGACATATATTTATTTATAATTGAAATGCTTCGAAACATATTGTTCGCCGTGATTACAGAGAGAAGAAAATGATGACTATATATGAAAGTTTAATACTGACCGTATACGTTCCAATTTACGGAGAACGCCTTAAAATACTTCAAAAAAGTTAACGTGAGTCATTAGAGTAGATGTTTTAGAAAGACTAGTGTTGCAAGCATAATACACAATGAAAGAGGTACTTGTTTAGTAGTAGCTGTATTAGGATCAGGTCCTCCACGTGATTCAGGTTTGATACAGATATCTTGTTTACTTTCTGTGAGGCACAAGGCGTAGTCCATAACATGAAAGATGTAGTTTTGTTCAACAACGCCATGGAAGAGATGAGCGAAAGGACCTGTAGCGTAAATACCTAGGAGTAGGGAAGAAGGAGAATAGGGTAAAGAGAGATTTTTCAACACAGAAGATATTTCAACTAAAATAGATGCTTAAAGGACATTGGCAACAAAAATTATGTTTGTCTAATATGAAAGAACTCGTAAAATGATAGAGTAACACCTTTTACAACTTTTCAGTATTTTACTTCGTTTTTGAAATATTTCAGTTTGTTTGATATTATGTAAATGAGATGGTGTCTGACGTCTTGGTGGAGAATTTTTCACTCATTAAATATTAGTTCCATCTTCAAGTTTTGTTCCACAAATTTACTTGAAAATGTTGCGCATAATACTCCCCATGATAATGAACATTGTAAACTTAGCAATCACTGAGATATAAGACATTTTTTAATGAGTGAAAACCACACCTGATGTCAGAGACCATCTCATTTAATATCAAACAAACTGAAATATTTCAAAAACGAAGTAAAAATACGGAACAAGTTTAAGTTACAATAATAATATCTAAAAATGCATATAAATCTAGAGTTAATATAAAAAACTAAAATAATAGATAGAATTACATATAAAAAAATGTAAGAATTCTAAAAAACTAATAGCTGCCTTAAAAGGGACACTCCTCAGGAACAGAACCACCCATCCGCCCAAATACAAATGCAATATGAAAGATCTTACTGACTATTAGTTTATTTCCAAGTTTCAGCATTCATTAAGAGAAGATATTTGCTAGTTTGAAAAAATTTGTGGAATTTTGACTAATAAAAATATGACGTCATTGGATTGATTGCTTTATCGTCAAGTGAGTTTGTTTTGATGCGAGCACATAGTGATAGTTAAATGGTCCTTCTGGGACGAAAACTTACGAAATTGCATCATGGCTGCCTTAAAAGGGACACTCGTCGGCCCATTAGATAAACAATACAATGCAGTTTCAACTAAGATCTTAACTAAAGTTGATAGGAATGCTGAAATTTGGAAATAAACTAAAGTTAAGATCTTTCATAAGAACTAATTTGTATTTTGAGCATATTCCCTTTAAATTGATTTAGGCTCTAATTGAACGAACTGTTTGAGTCCGATTGTTGAATCCCCGCCTGCTCGCGAAGCCATAGTTTTGAAAATCAAAACGGTGACGTCATGGAGTGATTCTTTATCGTCATGGAATTGTATTTACCACAGGAAATTAGAAGCCCCTTTGAAAAGTAAACGTAGTTTTATAGTCCAGCACTTAATGGTCTTTGGACGATTATAACCTAGTCGAATATAAAACTATTTTTTTGTTCATAGAGTCAATAGTAGAGGAGCTCGTAAATTAAGCAATTACATACAGACACCCACAACTTTTCAACTCTAAATGTGACTGAGGAAATCTGTAAACTATTGAGAATAACACCTACAAAGTCCACATCTTCAATATGGAACTGGATTTCAATATTTGGGCGAGAAAGGAAGTGATGCTTATAAATCAGTGATAGAATTTAAGGCTCTGGAAATTGAAACAAATTGATTTCATAGGTTTGGGTCCGAACTGTTCCAATCAGGCTCAGCGAAATTGCCTGACAGCCAAAGGAATCCCAGAAATGTGAACAAGGAGAAAAAGGAAGGATATAGAGGAGAAAGCTGAAGATTTATGTAATCACACACAGGAAAGAAATTAAGAAAGGGAAAGAAATGGAAACAAATTTAAGAAAAAAGGAAGGATATAGAGAGAAATAATGTGATTTGTAATAAAGGAAAGTTTTTTGTAAAGAAAGGGAAGAAATGAAAACTAAGCAATTATGAAAAGGAGGATGCTAGACGAGAAATAAAGTGATGTAATTAAAGGAGGAAAGATTACACTACAGCACCCAAAAACTCAGACCTTTTCAATAAATGACGCTAGTGAAAAGTGAGATTGGATACCTAGAGAGAACGTTTGTACAAAGAGGATAACGAAATTAAGAAAGGACAAGAAATGCCTGCACGGAAAGAAAATGACACAAAGGGAAAGAAATAAGAAGAAAAGGAGGAAAGGAAGAATCAAGGAGGGAAAGTACATGTAAGAAAGAGAAAGGAAGTGATGTAATCAAAGGAGGAAAGAAATGTAAGAAAGGAAAGAAATGAAACAAAGGGAAGAAAAGGAAGGATATAGAGAGAAAGGAAGTGATGTCTACATCAAAGGAGGAAAGAAATGTAAGAAAGGGAAGAATTGGAACAGGAAAAGGAAGAAAAGGAAGGATATAGAGAGAAAGGAAGTGATGTAATCAAAGGAGGAAAGAAATGTAAGAAAGGGAAAGAAATGAAACAAAGGGAAGAAAAGGAAGGATATAGAGAGAAAGGAAGTGATGTAATCAAAGGAGGAAAGAAATGTAAGAAAGGAAGAAATGAAACAAGGAAGAAAAGGAAGGATAAAGAGAGAAAGGAAGTGATGTAATCAAAGGAGGAAAGAAATGTAAGAAAGGGAAGAAATGAAACAAAGGGAAGAAAAGGAAGGATATAGAGAGAAAGGAAGTGATGTAATCAAAGGAGGAAAGAAATGTAAGAAAGGAAAGAAATGAAACAAAGGTAAGAAAAGGAAGGATATAGAGAGAAGGAAGTGATGTAATCAAAGGAGGAAAGAAATGTAAGAAAGGGAAGAAATGAAACAAAGGGAAGAAAAGGAAGGATATAGAGAGAAAAGGAAGTGATGTAATCAAAGGAGGAAAGAAATGTAAGAAAGGAAAGAAATGAAACAAAGGTAAGAAAAGGAAGGATATAGAGAGAAAGGAAGTGATGTAATCAAAGGAGGAAAGAAATGTAAGAAAGGAAAGAAATGAAACAAAGGGAAGAAAAGGAAGGATATAGAGAGAAAGGAAGTGATGTAATCAAAGGAGGAAAGAAATGTAAGAAAGGGAAAGAAATGAAACAAAGGGAAGAAAAGGAAGGATAAAGAGAGAAAGGAAGTGATGTAATCAAAGGAGGAAAGAAATGTAAGAAAGGGAAGAAATGAAACAAAGGGAAGAAAAGGAAGGATATAGAGAGAAAGGAAGTGATGTAATCAAAGGAGGAAAGAAATGTAAGAAAGGGAAGAAATGAAACAAAGGGAAGAAAAGGAAGGATATAGAGAGAAAGGAAGTGATGTAATCAAAGGAGGAAAGAAATGTAAGAAAGGGAAGAAATGAAACAAAGGTAAGAAAAGGAAGGATATAGAGAGAAAGGAAGTGATGTAATCAAAGGAGGAAAGAAATGTAAGAAAGGAAAGAAATGAAACAAAGGGAAGAAAAGGAAGGATATAGAGAGAAAGGAAGTGATGTAATCAAAGGAGGAAAGAAATGTAAGAAAGGGAAGAAATGAAACAAAGGGAAGAAAAGGAAGGATAGAGATTGAAAGGAAGTGATGTAATCAAAGGAGGAAAGAAATGTAAGAAAGGGAAGAAATGAAACAAAGGGAAGAAAAGGAAGGATATAGAGAGAAAGGAAGTGATGTAATCAAAGGAGGAAAGAAATGTAAGAAAGGAAAGAAATGAAACAAAGGGAAGAAAAGGAAGGATAAAGAGAGAAAGGAAGTGATGTAATCAAAGGAGGAAAGAAATGTAAGAAAGGGAAGAAATGAAACAAAGGGAAGAAAAGGAAGGATAAAGAGAGAAAGGAAGTGATGTAATCAAAGGAGGAAAGAAATGTAAGAAAGGGAAGAAATGAAACAAAGGGAAGAAAAGGAAGGATAAAGAGAGAAAGGAAGTGATGTAATCAAAGGAGGAAAGAAATGTAAGAAAGGGAAGAAATGAAACAAAGGGAAGAAAAGGAAGGATATAGAGAGAAAGGAAGTGATGTAATCAAAGGAGGAAAGAAATGTAAGAAAGGAAAGAAATGAAACAAAGGGAAGAAAAGGAAGGATAAAGAGAGAAAGGAAGTGATGTAATCAAAGGAGGAAAGAAATGTAAGAAAGGGAAGAAATGAAACAAAGGGAAGAAAAGGAAGGATAAAGAGAGAAAGGAAGTGATGTAATCAAAGGAGGAAAGAAATGTAAGAAAGGGAAGAAATGAAACAAAGGGAAGAAAAGGAAGGATAAAGAGAGAAAGGAAGTGATGTAATCAAAGGAGGAAAGAAATGTAAGAAAGGGAAGAAATGAAACAAAGGGAAGAAAAGGAAGGATATAGAGAGAAAGGAAGTGATGTAATCAAAGGAGGAAAGAAATGGAAGAAATGAAACAAAGGGAAGAAAAGGAAGGATATAGAGAGAAAGGAAGTGATGTAATCAAAGGAGGAAAGAAATGTAAGAAAGGGAAGAAATGAAACAAAGGGAAGAAAAGGAAGGATAAAGAGAGAAAGGAAGTGATGTAATCAAAGGAGGAAAGAAATGTAAGAAAGGGAAGAAATGAAACAAAGGTAAGAAAAGGAAGGATATAGAGAGAAAGGAAGTGATGTAATCAAAGGAGGAAAGAAATGGAAGAAAGGGAAGAAATGAAACAAAGGTAAGAAAAGGAAGGATAAAGAGAGAAAGGAAGTGATGTAATCAAAGGAGGAAAGAAATGGAAGAAAGGGAAGAAATGAAACAAAGGGAAGAAAAGGAAGGATAAAGAGAGAAAGGAAGTGATGTAATCAAAGGAGGAAAGAAATGTAAGAAAGGAAAGAAATGAAACAAAGGGAAGAAAAGGAAGGATAAAGAGAGAAAGGAA
The DNA here is from genome assembly GCA_035772405.1 of Chrysogorgia sp. JL179-B06. Classification (NCBI taxonomy): domain Eukaryota; kingdom Metazoa; phylum Cnidaria; class Anthozoa; order Scleralcyonacea; family Chrysogorgiidae; genus Chrysogorgia; species Chrysogorgia sp. JL179-B06. The sequence continues at coordinate 1,274,901 of JAYKKM010000339.1, read as the reverse complement.
GTGATGTAATCAAAGGAGGAAAGAAATGTAAGAAAGGGAAGAAATGAAACAAAAGGAAGAAAAGGAAGGATGTAAAGAGAGAAAGGAAGTGATGTAATCAAAGGAGGAAAAGAAATGGAAGAAAGGGAAGAAATGAAACAAAGGAAGGAAAGAAAAGGAAGAAAGGAGAAATAAGGAGGAAGGAAGAAATGAAACAAAGGTAAATGAAGGATAAAGATAGAGAGAAAGGAAGTGATGTAATCAAGGAGGAAAGAAATTGAAAGAAACAAAGGTAAGAAATAAGGAAGGATAAAGAGAGAAAGGAAGGTAATCAAAGGAAAGAAATGGAAGAAAAGGAAGAAGTTGGGACATGAAACAAAGGGTAAGAAGAAAAGGAAGGATAAAGAGAGAAAGGAAGTGATGTAATCAAAGGAGGAAAGAAATGGAAGAAAGGGAAGGAAATGAAACAAAGGGAAGAAAAGGAAGGATATAGAGAAGGAAGTGGGAATGATGTAATCAAAGGAGGAAAGAAATGTAAGAAAGGAAAGAAGAAATGAAACAAAGGTAAGAGGAAGGATAAGAGAAAGGAAGTAATCAAAGGAGGAAAGAAAAAGAAAGGGAAGAAATGAACAAAAGGGAAGAAAAGGGAAGGATAAAGAGAGAAAGGAAGTGATGTAATCAAAAGAAAGGAAGAAATGGAAGAAATGGAAGAAAAAAAAAAAAAAAGGATAAAGAGAGAGAAAGGAAGTGATGTAATCAAAGGAGGAAAGAAATGTAAGAAAGGGAAGAAATGAAACAAAGGTAAGAAAAGGAAGGATAAAGAGAGAAAGGAAGTGATGTAATCAAAGGAGGAAAGAAATGTAAGAAAGGGAAGAAATGAAACAAAGGGAAGAAAAGGAAGGATAAAGAGAGAAAGGAAGTGATGTAATCAAAGGAGGAAAGAAATGGAAGAAATGGAAGAAAAGGAAGAAATGGAAGAAAAGGAAGGATATAGAGAGAAAGGAAGTGATGTAATCAAAGGAGGAAAGAAATGGAAGAAAGGGAAGAAATGGAAGAAAAGGAAGGATATAGAGAGAAAGGAAGTGATGTAATCAAAGGAGGAAAGAAATGGAAGAAAGGGAAGAAATGGAAGGATATAGAGAGAAAGGAAGTGATGTAATGAGGAAAGAAATGGAAGAAAGGGAAGAAATGGAAGGATATAGAGAGAAAGGAAGTGATGTAATGAGGAAAGAAATGGAAGAAATGGAACAAAGGGAAGAAAAGCAAGGATACAGATAAAAAGGAAGTAATGTAATCAAAGGAGGAAACAAATGGAAGAAATGGAAGAAATGGAAGAAAGGGAAGAAAATATATAGATGAAAAGGAAGTGATGTAATCAAATGAGGAAAGAAATGGAAGGGAAGAAATGGAAGAAATGGAAGAAAGGGAAGAAAAGGAAGGATATAGATAAAAAGGAAGTGATGTAATCAAAGGAGAAAACAAATGGAAGGGAAGAAATGGAAGAAATGGAAGAAAGGGAAGAAAAGGAAGAAAAGGAAGGATATAGATAAAAAGGAAGTAATGTAATCAAAGGAGGAAACAAATGGAAGAAATGGAAGAAAGGGAAGAAATGGAAGGATATAGAGAGAAAGGAAGTGATGTAATGAGGAAAGAAATGGAAGAAATGGAAGAAAGGGAAGAAAAGCAAGGATATAGATAAAAAGGAAGTAATGTAATCAAAGGAGGAAACAAATGGAAGAAATGGAAGAAATGGAAGAAAGGGAAGAAAATATATAGATGAAAAGGAAGTGATGTAATCAAATGAGGAAAGAAATGGAAGGGAAGAAATGGAAGAAATGGAAGAAAGGGAAGAAAAGGAAGGATATAGATAAAAAGGAAGTGATGTAATCAAAGGAGGAAAGAAATGGAAGGGAAGAAATGGAAGAAAGGGAAGAAATGGAAGAAAGGGAAGAAAAGGAAGGATATAGATAAAAAGGAAGTGATGTAATCAAAGGAGGAAAGAAATCGAAGGGAAGAAATGGAAGAAAGGGAAGAAATGGAAGAAAGGGAAGAAAAGGAAGGATATAGATAAAAAGGTGTAATCAAAGGAGGAAAGAAATGGAAGAAAGGGAAGAAATGGAAGAAAGGGAAGAAATGGAAGAAAGGGAAGAAATGGAAGAAAGGGAAGAAATGGAAGAAAGGGAAGAAATGGAAGAAAGGGAAGAAAAGGAAGTGATGTAATCAAAGGAGAAAACAAATGGAAGAAAGGGAAGAAATGGAAATGGAAGAAATGGAAGAAAGGGAAGAAATGGAAGAAAGGGAAGAAATGGAAGAAAGGGAAGAAATGGAAGAAATGGAAGAAAGGGAAGAAATGGAAGAAATGGAAGAAAGAGAAGAAATGGAAGAAATGGAAGGATATAGATAAAAAGGAAGTAATGTAATTAAAGGAGAAAATAAATGGAAGAAATGGAAAAAAGGAAGGATATAGATAAAAAGGTTGCAAGAAAAGAAAAGAAAGATCTTACCAACATCCTCCCCACCATGTGATTCATGGTTTCTCTTCACGAAAGCCTGTTGTAAGAAGTCTGTAGCATTATAATTCACTCCTGTGAGGTCAGCACGTGTCTCATCTGCTTCTAACCCAACCGCACCATCCATGTAAGACAACGTGAGCGCAGGTTTACCGTCAAGTGGAAGGTTTTGTTGAAAGCCCAAGATAGGGCTACCACGTTTGGAGGGACCATACAGGACAAAGCCGTGAGAATGATCCGCCGTGACAATAATCAATGTATCATCTGTTAACAATAGACTAGAGTTACCATCAGCAGCATTATCATTACCACCATCATTATCACCATTACCACCACCATCACCATTACAACCACCACCATCATCATCATTACCACCATGATCATCACCATGATCATCACCATTACCACCATCATCATCATTACCACCATCATTACCATCACCATAAGCATTACCATTACCATAATCACCATTACCACCACAATCATCATCATTACAATCATTACCACCATCATCACCATTACCACCACCACCATCATCACCACCACAATCATTACCACCATCATCACCATTACCACCACCACCATCACCACCATCATCACCATGATCATCATCATCACCATTACCACCATTACCACAATCACCACAATCATCACTATTACCACAATCATCACCATCATCATCACCATCATCATTAACACCATCATCACCATTACCACCACCACCATCATCACCATTACCACCATCATCATCATCACCTCCATTACCACCATCATCACCATTACCACCATCACCACCACCATCATCACCATCATCACCATTACCACCATCATCACCACTACCACAAAGGTGTACAATTCCTAGGTCTTTAGGTGTATAGGCCTAATGATTAACCAGCGCAATATCAATAACAAACCTGAGTTGGTCATCTTTTGAGCCTCCTCTACTGCTTTAGCCATCATAGCGGCCTCAGATAAAGCTAAATGAGCATTGTTGGCATGATGTCCGTAGTCAATCAATCCACCTTAAGTAGAAATAATAAGTGCTATTCTCATCACTATTAAAGCTCTATTACCATTATTACTATTACCATGTGCATATGCAAATTATCACCATGCCATTACCATCATTAACAGTTACAGTTTACCACCATCATTAACAGTTTACCACCATCATTACCACCACCATTCCCATCATCATTCCCACCACCATTACCACCATCATTACCACCATCATTACCACCATCATTACCATCACCATTACCACCATCATTACCACCACCATTCCCACCATCATTACCACCATCATTCCCACCATCATTACCACCATCATTACCACCATCATTAACACCATCATTACCACCATCATTACCACCATCATTACCACCATCATTACCACCATCATTACCACCACCATTACCACCATCATTACCACCACCATTCCCACAATCATTACCACCATCATTACCACCATCATTACCACCATCATTCCCACCATCATTCCCATCACCATTCCCACCATCATTCCCACCATCATTCCCACCATCATTCCCACCACCATTCCCATCACCATTCTCATCATCATTACCACCACCATTCCCACCACCATTCCCACCATCATTCCCACCACCATTCCCACCACCATTCCCACCATCATTACCACCATTCCCACCATCATTCCCACCATCATTCCCACCATCATTCCCACCACCATTCCCACCATCATTCCCATCATCATTCTCATCATCATTCCCATCATCATTCCCACCACCATTCCCACCACCATTCCCACCATCATTACCACCATCATTCCCACCACCATTCCCACCACCATTCCCATCATCATTCTCATCATCATTCCCACCACCATTCCCACCATCATTCCCACCATCATTCCCACCATCATTCCCACCACCATTCCCACCATCATTCCCACCACCATTCCCACCACCATTCCCACCACCATTCCCATCATCATTCCCACCATCATTCCCACCATCATTCCCACCATCATTCCCACCATCATTACCACCATCATTACCATCACCATTACCACCATCATTACCACCATCATTACCACAATCATTACCATCACCATTACCACCATCATTACCACCATCATTACCATCACCATTACCACCATCATTACCACCATCATTACCACCATCATTACCACCATCATTACCATCACCATTACCACCATCATTACCACCATCATTACCACCATCATTACCACCATCATTACCACCATCATTACCATCACCATTACCACCATCATTACCACCACCATTCCCACCATCATTACCACCATCATTACCACCATCATTACCACCATCATTACCATCACCATTACCACCACCATTCCCATCATCATTACCACCACCATTACCACCATCATTACCACCATCATTATCATCATCATTACCATCACCATTACCACCATCATTACCACCATCATTACCACCACCATTACCACCATCATTACCACCACCATTACCATCATCATTCCCATCACTATTACCACCATCATTACCACCATCATTATCATCATTACCACCATAATTTACCATCACCAGTATCATCACCATTACCATCATCATCACCATTACAATCACCATTACCACTATCATTACCATCATTACCACCATCATTTACACCATCAGCATTTATAACCATTACCATTATCATCACCATTATCATCACCATTATCACCACACAATTACCACATTCACCATCTTTATTATCATCACATTACCATTACATTCACTGGTCATCATTATTACCATCATTACCACCATCATTACCACCATCGTCATGACCATCATCTTTACCACCATCATTACCACCATTACCATCATTACCACCATCATTACCATCATCATTACCATCATCATTACCACCACCATTTACCATCATCATTACCACCATTACCACCATCATCATTGCCATCATCATTACCACCATAATTTACACATCACCATTTACCATCACCAGTATCATCACCATCATCATTATCACCACACAATTACCACATTCACCATTTTTATTATCATCACATTACCATTACATCCACCATCATTATTACCATCATTACCACCATCATTTACCATCACCAGTATAATCACCATTGTCGCCACCATTACGACCATCATTGGCACCATCATTACCACCATCACCATTTACCATCACCATTATCACCACACAATTACCACATTTATCATTTTTATTATCATCACATTACCATTACATCCACCATCATTATTACCATCATTACCACCATCATTTACCATCACCAGTATAATCACCATTGTCACCACCATTACCACCATCATTGGCACCATCATTACTACCATCACCATTTACCATCACCATTATCACCACACAATTACCACATTTACCATTTTTATTATCATCACATTACCATTACATCCACCATCATTATTACCATCACCAGTATAATCACCATTGTCACCACCATTAACACCATCATTACCACCATCACCATTTACCATCACCATTATCATCACCATTATCACCACACAATTACCACATTTACCATTTTTATTATCATCACATTACCATTACATCCACCATCATTATTACCATCATTACTACCATCATTACCACCATCATTTACCATCACCAGTATAATCACCATTGTTGCCACCATTACTACCATCATTGGCACCATCATTACCACCATCACCATTTATCATCACCATTATCACCACACAATTACCACATTTACCATTTTTATTATCATCACATTACCATTACATCCACCATCATTATTACCATCATTACCACTAGAGGTGAGCCGATCATCGGCAAAACATCGGCAGAGCCGATTATCGGCTAGTTTTTCTCACAATCGGCCATCGGCCGATTGTGTTTCACCATCGGCCGATTGTCTTTCGCCATCGGATCAGCTGTCTCGTGACTCTCGTCTTCGTATTTCTGCTCTCTCGTCCTCGCACTACTATTTATAATCTTTTTTAATATCGGTTTTTCAGTATTTTAATGAAAGAAAATTGAAATCTACAGTATTATCGGTATTTTGTTTTCTATCGCGATTTATTATTAGCCGCGACTTTTGTTGCAAGAAACTTCTTTTACGGAAATTAACAGAAACCGAAGAACGATACTTTGTTTCGATCTCCCTGTGGAATAACATGTTTTGCGAAGCCCTATATTTGTTTTGAATTTGAAACTATTTTCCGGCAAAATTTGTGCCGACATATTGTCATGACTCATTTTGAAGACGGCTAATCACTAATGCATTTACAATTCCAAGGCGCACATTTTACGTGCTAGACTGTCGCAGTCTTTTGAAATTATTTCACCCACGATGAGTCAGAAACTTGAGATGAATAAAACGACAAAACGGGAGCATTGAGCATCGGGTCAGCAAACATCGGTTTTGCCGATTAATCGGCCGATGGTGGAAAAATATCGGCTCTTAACAATCGGTATCGGCAATCGACTTTTTTTTAACATCGGCTCACCTCTAATTACCACCATCATTTACCATCACCAGTATAATCACCATTGTCACCACCATTACCACCATCATTGGCACCATCATTACCACCATCACCATTTACCATCACCATTATCACCACACAATTACCACATTTACCATTTTTATTATCATCACATTACCATTACATCCACCATCATTATTACCATCATTACCACCATCATTTACCATCACCAGTATAATCACTATTGTCACCAACCATTACCACCATTACCATCACCATTACCACCATCATTACCATCACCAGTATCATCACCATCACCATTATCACCACAAAATTACCACATTTACCATTTTTATTATCATCACATTACCATTACATCCACCATCATTATTACCATCATTACCACCATCATTTACCATCACCAGTATAATCACCATTGTCACCACCATTACCACCATTACCATCATCATTATCATCACAATTACCACCATCATCATCATTTACCATCATCATTACCACCATCATTTACACATCACCATTTACCATCACCATTATCACCACACAATTACCACATTCACCATCTTTATTATCATCACATTACCATTACATTCACTGGTCATCATTATTACCATCATTACCACCATCATTACCACCATCATCATTACCACCATCATTACCACCATCATCATTACCATCATCATTACCACCACCATTTACCATCATCATTACCACCATCATTACTACCATTACCACCATCATCATTACCACCATAATTTACACATCACCATTTACCATCACCAGTATCATCACCATCATCATTATCACCACACAATTACCACATTCACCATTTTTATTATCATCACATTACCATTGTATTTGTATTTTTTTGTATTTGAGAAGAACCCCAGTTAGCTAACGCTAGTTTACACGAGGTCTAAGATATAGAATTACACATTAAAAAGAATACATTATGATATATCAAAATAATAAAATCTATAAAAATCTAAATATCAATAAAGTACATTATATATAGTCAATTATATAAACCAGTCTAGCTGTTTAAGAACAGCAGATTTGAACAAGAATTTCGAAGATATAAGCTTAATAGCACCATCTAAATTGTTCCAAAGTTCAATAGCTCTAGTTCGAAAAGCCCTTGCCAAAAATGTTTTCTTATATAACATAGGTTTTTCTAATAACATATTATCACTGCGACACCTTGACGAGAATCTTGTATAATGTTCATGCATAATTTCAAGTGGTTTAAGATTCCTGTAAATTGAATTTGGTTCACGAGTATATAATGCATTATGCAATATCATTAAAGTTCTGACACAAATCCTTTGTTTCACTGTTAACCAGCCAATTTCATTATGGAGATTTTTCCTGGATATCTCGTCAACTTTATGGCCTAGAATCAGTCTGGCCGCCTTGTTCTGAAGTTTTTGTAGATTATTAATTCATAGACCATTACATCCACCATCATTATTGCCATCATTACCACCATCATTTACCATCACCAGTATAATCACCATTGTCGCCACCATTACGACCATCATTGGCACCATCATTACCACCATCACCATTTACCATCACCATTATCACCACACTATTACCACATTTACCATTTTTATTATCATCACATTACCATTACATCCACCATCATTATTACCATCCCGAGGTCCCATGCACATTAAAGTTTTTTCCGTGTTTTTCGAGCGGTTCCTCACGGAAAAACACGGAAAAAACTCACGGAAACCTCTGCAGAGGAGAGAGAGCATGTATGAATCAAAGCTTTCAGAAAACAATACGAAATATTGTAATTCATTTACCTTCAGCCATTAGAAAGAATCCTTTGGGATTTTTACTCAATACTTCAATTGCTTTCGTCACCATCAATGGAAAATCTGGCTGAGTTGTGGCATTGTCTTTTTTCAATTCATATTCCATAGCACTAGTTGAGAATAATCCTAGGTAATGAGAAATGAAGGAAGAAATGAAGGAGTTGATTTAACAAAGATGATGATAATAATAATCCCCTCGCAAGCTTCTCACAAAAGGTTTGTATATATATATATATATTTGAGCGGAGCATGGGGACCAACTCCTTATAAGGAAGTAAAAAGTCGTTTTGGGTGATCCGTTTGAATCGGCCATTGGCGAGTGCTCGTACCCAGGGTCTTCTCAGTGCCTGGGGAGGGCGCTCGGGATGGGAGGAGTGTAGCGAAAGAAAGGCTGGTCACGTGACTCCAAGGATATTGGATTATTTTATAACCTGGCTTATTGTCAACTTCGTACCCAGGCTTTTCACACGAATATTACAATTTATTGGAAAGACAGTACGGACTGCAGACAGAAGTTGAAAGATGGTGGATTACTTCGAAAAATACATTGATTTACTGGACATTTAATTGCTGTCATATCACAGGTGGCCCAAGTTCATGCGCCAATTTGTGTTTATATTGGAATTTATTCGATTTGTCAAAATTAGAGGATATTTTCATTTAGCATATACCAAAACAGTGAATAGTGCTTTTCGCGCAATCTGATTGGTTGCTCTAGCTCGGGATATCCTGCACTATTCACTGTTTCGCAAAACAAGATGGTGTCATTCAGTCATTGTCTTGAACGATTTTCTTTTTACATAATGCAAGAAATTGGTAAAAGCAGACAGGTAGAAAACAATTACTGTATGTAGGAACATTATTTTAGGTAATATTTATGAAAAACAAGTTTCAAAGAGAGAATAGAAAGTGCTACGAAAACAAACTTGACTCAACGAACTGACTGTTGCATGTCAGTTTTCGTTCAAATATTTTGAAAGAAAAGTGTTCTCCGTAGTTCATATATCGATAAATTGCCTTTATATAGTTTGAGACAATTTGAATTGCCTTTCATATAGAATTTAATAACATTTACAAACATTAAAAATAATTTCGGTTACAAACAAAACCAAGCAAAACATAAATAATTAGTACGGTTTTCAGCCATAAAGATTACCGCGATACACTGCCCAAGAAACTGGCGAGTAATGAACTGAATACTAAACAAATGACCTGGAAAACATACTACCGATTTTATAACAGTAAACAGACACAGAAATATTTATAAATTAAAGGAAATTCAACGACTAAACACATGAAACATTGTCATTGCACTGACCGAAATAAAAACGCTTTGAAAAGAACAATTATTGTCGCTTACTCACCCAGAGTTCATTAGTTATCCTTTGTCCTCAGGTTTTCCCATGTACAGTATTAAAATATTTCCTTTGAGTTAAAATCCATTGGTCTTTTGCCTTACTTTGATCCAACTTCGAAAGGTTTTCAAAACGACCGGCAGTGCTGTCAGCTTGTCAAAACTGATAAACAACTCCAAATATGGACAGGCAAACTCCAAATATGGAAAGTCATATGGAAAGGGCATTTTTTGCCTTGCGTTTCGCACCAATTCCTGGCTAAATTATAATGAAACTAACCGAAATTTACTTACTTTTTATCAATTTGTTTTGGTTTCTGCTAAAACAATTATTCACCTCAGTGTCAGTGAATAGTGGTTGGATATTTACCTCGACGCTTCGCGTCTCGGTAAATATCCACGACTATTCACTTCCACTTCGGTGAATAATTGTTAAATATTATTTGCAGTTTATTGTTACAATATATAAATGAAATAATGTGTATTTATATCTACCAGAATATTCTTTCACCTTTCACTTAAGTATGGTGAGATTTAGGACAGTAGCAGTGTAGCCTGCGTGGCAGGCGTTACGTTTGGGGGGGGGGGGGGGGGGGGGGGGGGGGCGGTTGGAATTGGGGGCGCGGCGAGTTGCAGTGCGACATGGCGACATTAATTCATATATTATGGCCACATTGTTTATATCAAACATTATACCTATGAACACTCAACAAAATAAACATTTATAAACCTTGTTGTTCCACTTACATGTTTATTGTGTTGTAATATTCTTCCTTGTGAAACTTGGCGCCATTCTGCCGCATTATACTTCGAACCCGTTTGCGGTATACTAATAATAGACGAATGTAGGAAACCTTCGCTCTCCGATCGACACAAATTCACCATGATAATGGACATAAAATCATTCCAAATGCTTCCATCGGCGCCAAACTCGGGCAGCACCATGTCGGATAGTTCCTTCAACTAACCAACGAACAAAATTTCCGCCTTTACACTCAACTTTTGAATAAAGCGAAGAAGTTTCAAACCACTTTCACGTCTGCATATGTCTGTGCCAGTTCGTCGCAACACCAACTGTCACGCGTGATATTGAATTAATGTCGCCATGTCGCCTGCAACTCGCCGCGCCCCCAATTCCTCCCGCCCCCCGAAACGTAACGTCTACACTGCAAACTGTCCTAAAATCTAAATCTCACCAAACTTACAATGAAAGACACATACACCTTATGGTAGATTTAAATACACATTATTTCATTTATATATTGTAACAATAAACTGCAATTTATAATATCCTCTAATTTTGACAAATTGAATAAATTCCAATATAAACACAAATTGGCACATGAGCTTGGGCCACCTGTGGTCATATTAAAGATAAATGATGATCAACGCCAGAACAGTTCGAAATATGCAGTTTGAATATAAAACGTCGAGACCGAAACCGCACCAGAAATCTGAAATCCCTATAAATGCTTTCAACAGTCACACTGTAAATTCGAACTGTTCTGGCGTTGATTCAACAAATATTTTCGCAACGCAACCAGGTGATAAATCAGACCATAGGTAGCCCAAATGTTGTTATAATTTCTTATTTTGTTAATTAAAGAACGTTTACCGAACGACGAAAGACGACAAACAGCCGATCCACGAGCGAAATGCTCGTCTGCGTCTGCAATAGATTCTATGCTCATGTCTCGGACGTGATTACCAAGTTACAACACGGTTTCATGCGAAATCGCTCTTGCGTTACCCAGTTACTGTCTGTTCTTCACTCAATTGGCGAATCTCTTGATAAGAATATTCAGTCGGACGTTCTATACCTTGACTTTGCCAAGGCTTTCGATTCCGTCGACCATGCCATACTTATCGAAAAGCTGAAATGGTATGGAGTAACAGGCAATCTACTTGAATGGTTCACCGACTACCTAAGGGATAGATCACAGAGGGTTGTTATAGAAGGCGTCGCCTCTCAGCGCTCATCAGTCACTTCCGGTGTACCTCAAGGCAGTATCGCAGGTCCTCTACTCTTCGTTTTATTCATAAACGACTTGCCTGACGTCATCCAAAAAGAAACAGGCGCTGCCCTATATGCAGATGATACAAAATTATACCGTACCATTAACTCATTCAGCCACTGCGAGAGCCTTCAGCGTAACCTGACGAGCCTGGTCACCTGGAGCCGCGATTCTAACATTAAGTTCAACGCTTCAAAGTGCAAGGTACTTACAGTAACTCGAAAGAAAACGCCAGTGACCTATGACTATCACCTTGGGGACGTGAAGTTACTACGCGTGAGGGAAGAAAGGGACCTTGGTGTTCTCATTTCTGATAAACTCTCCTGGGATTCCCATGTTACGTCTGTCGTAGCAAAAGCAAATAAGCTACTCGGTTTATTGAAAAGAACCTGTCCCCTGATTACAGATATCACAGTTCGACGGACTTTATACCTAGCACTCGTTAAATCTCAGATGTGCTATGCTACCGAGGTGTGGTCTCCAGCAACAGTTAAGCTAAAATCCATGGTAGAGAGAGTGCAACGGCGCGCTACGCGGTGGATCCTAAGGTCGAAACCAGGCGAGACGTCGTACAAGGATAGGCTGCTGGCCCTTAACCTGCTGCCTTTGGTGTATGATAGAGAAATAAAAGACCTGACTTTCTTCTTCAAAGCAATCTTTGGCCCTACTGATTTTAATATTGAATGTTTTGTTTCGTTTGTGCAACATGGGCGCCACACGTAATCTTAACCCAACTTTAACTTTAAAACCCACCATTTGTAAAACCAGTACTTTCCAAGCTTCGTATTTTAACAGAATTGTTAAACCCTGGAACTTTATTTGCAAGTTAGCCCAATTACATACTTTTCATAGTGCTCCTTCTTTTAAGGGTTTTCTTTGTAACTTATATTTTTCTTTACTTAATAATACTTTTGATTTAGACATGTCCTGCACATGGTCGCTTGTGCGCGACTGCCCCTGTCATCGGGCTTAAACTTTTATGTATATATATGTATTATTGCCCCTTTCATGTGTTTTTATGATGTATGTTTTCCTACCGTAGGGCTGCGCCTCGCATGGGACTGTGTCCCGTTCGCGCAAACCCTGTTGGGCTCGTCTTTTATTTTTCTTGTATCTATGTATTTTTATTAGTTTGTCACATAGACGTGTCCAATAAAGCTGTTAAATAAATGAAATGAAAACTCGCCCCATTCCCCTCATTCACTATAGCTACGCGCGACACAATTTACTGCAAGCTGACGTGATGCTTTCACTATACGTATATTATGATAAGGTTGGCAAGTAAATTCCAACATTCACAACAAACACTTAACAAATGATTAAAATACTCGCAAACTACGTGAAGAACCACCAAAAATGAAACAACACTTTGAACACTGATAATTTTACTACAATATTACAAACAATTATCTTTCTAAATAATTCTGACAAACAAGAAAGAAGCAAAAGTCTCTAGGTTTTTGACCAAAGTTTTTCTGTGCCGATGCGGGATGCCATCAAACAGTTATGACGATGTCAAAAACCTAATCCTATTGGCTATCAAAAATAAACAAACTATGACGTTCATGCCCTGACAGGGGGGGTAGATATCCAGATACGATAAAAAAACACAGAGGATTTAAGATCCCGCGGAGGCAGATAAAAACATGTGAAGAAATTGAAACAGAAGAGATCAGAGAATTTTTAGTTCGGTAAGTAAATATATTTGTTGTTTTTTTAGTGTGCAAAACAAACGAGACATTTTAAATAATAAGCAAGTCAAGTTATATTAAATTGTTTTCCCTTTCACGGCGAAAGCAGAAAAACAAGTAGGTTTCTGTCCCTATCAGTTAGCTTAAATATTTCTCGCGAACACAGTAATAAAGTTATTGTTTCTCCGATCCTAAATCAAAACTAATCACGAACAAAAGAAAGAAAAACGGACAGGTTTTTATCAGTGGTTTTTACTCTGATATGTTTTGACTGTCAGGCTTTTAATTCATGTATTTTCGATCAGAGAACGTTTTGTACTTCTCTTCTACAACGAAATTTTGCTCTGCACATCGACTTTAATACAATATTCCATTACAAAAAACTTACCAGTTAGACGATCAACATCATTGACGATAAAATATAACTTTATAGGAAAAAACTTCAAAAGAAACAGCTCAATTGAAAACGACAGTTCCAACGTTTGCACTGAGCTTAAATTATATTACTTTTTTCCAAATGGACAAATAACATTTAACAAGGTATTTATAATGCACAAGTTTTGAATGGCATTCTTACTGCAAAACTTCTCTTTGTTTGCTGTTGCCGTTTGGTTGAACGATTTATTAAATAGTTGTGCTTTGTGGTCTAACTTCTGTTTATTAGTTCTGTACACGGTTCTTCCCAACGTGGTTTTCATTTATTGGGACTTCATGAAAACTTTGTCAGTATGTGGGATATATACTTGATCTCTTTTGAAGTTCATTTTTTACCCCGATTGGCTTGATTAAATGTTCTTCTGAACCGGAGGCGGAGTGTTTAGGTCTGAAAATTTTCTGGTTCGTGCTTTTTATCACCTTGAGCCTGCTGCCTATAAAATTATATTTTATCGTCAATGATGTTGATCGTCTAACTGGTCAGTTTTTTGTAATGGAATATTGTATTAAAGTCGATGTGTAGAGCACAATTTCGTTACAGAAGAGAAGTACAAAACGTTCTCTGATCGAAAACTACATGAATTAAAAGCTTGACAGTCAAAACATATCAGGGTAAAAACCTGTCCGTTTTCCTTTCTTCTGTTCGTTGATTTAGGATCGGAGAAACAATAACTTTATTACTGTGTTCGCGAGAAATATTTAAGCTAACTGATAGGGACAGAAACCTACTTGTTTTTCTGCTTTCGCCGTGAAAGGGAAAACAATTTAATATAACTTGACTTGCTTATTATTTAAAATGTCTCGTTTGTTTTGCACACTAAAAAAACAACAAATATATTTACTTACCGAACTAAAAATTCTCTGATCTCTTCTGTTTCAATTTCTTCACATGTTTTTATCTGCCTCCGCGGGATCTTAAATCCTCTGTGTTTTTTTATCGTATCTGGATATCTACCCCCCCTGTCAGGGCATGAACGTCATAGTTTGTTTATTTTTGATAGCCAATAGGATTAGGTTTTTGACATCGTCATAACTGTTTGATGGCATCCCGCATCGGCACAGAAAAACTTTGGTCAAAAACCTAGAGACTTTTGCTTCTTTCTTGTTTGTCAGAATTATTTAGAAAGATAATTGTTTGTAATATTGTAGTAAAATTATCAGTGTTCAAAGTGTTGTTTCATTTTTGGTGGTTCTTCACGTAGTTTGCGAGTATTTTAATCATTTGTTAAGTGTTTGTTGTGAATGTTGGAATTTACTTGCCAACCTTATCATAATATACGTATAGTGAAAGCACACGTCAGCTTGCAGTAAATTGTGTCGCGCGTAGCTAATGAGGGGAATGGGGCGAGTTTTCATTTCGCTCGTGGATCGGCTGTTTGTCGTCTTTCTTCGTTCGGTAAACGTTCTTTAATGAACAAAATAAGAAATTATAACAACATTTGGGCTACCTATGATCAGACATAGTTTGACGCTACTCTAGCTTTAAAACGTTTTTTGAACGTAACATAAAAGTTACTGTCCAGGACCCAACGTTTCGACACTCCAATCTAGTGTCTTCATCAGCAGAGGTGTGGGAACGGATTTAAAGTGTGTGTGTGTGTGTGTGTGTGGGGGGGGGGGGGGGGGCTGAAGTCGACAAGAAGCATTTTTACGGGGTCTCGGAAAGACAATTTGCAGCAATTTGAGCAAACTTTTTCATCTAATTCTACAGCAAGCATACTGTAGTTCAAATGAATCCAAGCCATTTTTTGCGCCATTTTTTGCGCCTAGTACTGAAAGAAGGGTCTGGGCACCAATATAACACTCACGTGGCAACGGTTTAGGGGTTGGCTACATTTCAGGCATTTCAGGCTACATTTTAGGCATTTCAGGCTACATTTACGTTTGTAAAAAATCGCGCGTAGATGAAGCCCGTATGTGGATTACCTTAAGTAGGTACTCTCTTAGCCTCTATGATCGTACTAATACAATTGGGAAAAGAACATATCCCCCCCCCCCCATCAGTTCATCAGCCCCCCCCCCCCATCAGTTCATCAGGGGTGATTGTTGTAAATTTAGGATCCCTATTTATACCCTCATAGAACTTAAAGTGCCTATAACATCTGTGGGGATTTAACATATTTGTAATCTATGGATTCTCCTGAGATAAATTGTAATATATCTTGTCAGCTGAAAATTTCATCTTCATAGACTTTTTGCTGTTAAAGTTGACGGAAATGACGTCAAATCGGCCATCTGTAAAGAGGTTTTCATATAGACAGATTCCCGATTTGACGTCATTTCCGTCAACTTTAACAGCAAAAAAGTCTATGAAGATGAAATTTTCAGCTGACAAGATATATTACAATTTATCTCAGGAGAATCCATAGATTACAAATATGTTAAATCCCCAAAGACGTTATAGGCACTTTAACAACGATCAAAGCTAACTTTACAACTTACTTTACAACGATCACCCCTGATGAAGACACTAGACTGGAGTGTCGAAACGTTGGGTCATGGATAGTAAGTTTAAGTTACGTTCAAAAAACGTTTTAAAGCCAGAGTAGCGTCAAACTTGCTTTATTTAGCTCTCGGGTGAAACGAGTCGATAACTTGGAACTTTTAATGTGTTCAAATTGTAAATTTTTTCTATTTTGTAATTGTGTGTCATTTGATTAGTTTTAGTATTTATCAATGTATTTATGTATCTTTTTGTGGAGGGCCATCTGTTAGAAAACTGTGACAGGTTATGATGTTACTCTCCTTAAATAAAGTATTGTATTGTATTGTAAACTATGTCTAAGTACATTTCATTATAAATTAAAATGATCTTACCAATAGAAAATGATCTTACCAAGAAGATGGTCTACTTTACCGCCATCGATATTTTTCAACTGATCTTTATTCCACACGAACTCGGAATTATTGTAATTCTTCACCCATTCGTCTGTCAAATTCCTGCCATCCTTCCGACACTTATTGCCAGTTAATCGTTCTCCCTTTGGGTCAGTACTACCACATGGTAAGAAGTTTTGCCAACCACCACTCAACGCAACTTCTAGTCCATCGCCATATGAATATTCGATTAACTGACGAGCTGGTAAAAAAAATACAAAAATAACCTGACACTATATGTACAATATCATTGAATAGCCTTGCCATTTCAGCCGGGAAGGGGGGCCCGTCTATGCACGTGAACAGGTAATATTTGCAATTTAAGAACCGTATCCAGAACAACAAATAAGAAAAGAGAAAATTTTTTATTTCGGAACATTTTCAACATTTCAGAACATAAAGGCGCTGTTACACTGTGCAATTTTTCATGCAACTTGTCTCGCAACACTGATCTAGAGGCATGTTAAGTAAGAAAAAGGTCAGCAGAGTGCAACGTGGGCCCATACTTAATTGCATTTACACGTTTTACTTAGCGAGACAAGTTGCATGAAAAATTGCACAGTGTAACAGCGCCTTAAGAACTGTTCCATTTCAGAGATCTTTGACACAGGTTTTTGATACACTGCCTCGTTATCAATAGCCTTTAATAAATCAACTTCTACAGAACAAATCATCATTGCTTCCAAATGGTGTTGACTAGGCAGAGATCTCAGTCGATTCTTGATGAAGCGCAACTTTGAGAATATTCTCTCGCAGGACTCAACTGTGCATGGGAGGGCGAGCGCAGTTCTTAGACATTGGGTGTGTGACAATATGGGTGTGTCTGGCCAAGCCCCCCATCTGCCATGAGGGACGTAGCCAGAGGGCGCGGCTCCCCCCCCTTTGCTTGTTGAACTACAACCAAAAATTCAACAAAATATTTTACAGTATATGATTCATTTGTTTACAGATTGCTTGTTCTTCATAAATTCACCACAAAACAAAGTGCTTGTGCTACGGAAAAAGTCAAACTGTTTACATTAGTCTCGGAATTTAAAGGTGCCGTCCAGTCCGTTCTGCGCATGTCCACGTTTCTGTTTACATCGTTTGTTTACATTGCATTATAAAACATTGAACATGACGTATTGCGGATTTTTTTCACACGCTTGAGCTTTTCCGCCGAAAAAGCGTGTCATAATAAGCTGTTTGGTTCCTAAATGTTGTTAATATATCAAACTACCACTCGTGCCTTCGCCACCTTTAACGAATACTCGCTTTCGAACTGTCGCAAATCTATTCCGTTAAAGTTTGTGTGTCCTCAACGTTTGAAATATCACACATGCGCAGAACAGACTGGACTGCACCTTTAAATATATTTCCGTGTTCAATTTTCTTTTCAATAAACCTACGCCTTTTTTAAAATAAGCAAACAATTGTGTTTTGTGTTTTACTGTCAGAATAAATAATGAAAGGCTGGATAAAATATAACTAATTATTAGCACGATGTAAAAGCTAAAAATGAAATTTCTAGCCATAGTCTGGTGGCCTAATTTCGCAAAAACTCATGTTAGAAATTGCTTTATAAAATAACCGGAAGTAAATGAGCGAGAACACGCTATCTGATTGGTTACTGAGCTCAAAAACCGTGCAAAAACCGTGCATAACTCAATAAAGCATAAGCTGACGTGATTCTTCGCGTAGATTTTGTCGTTTTTGACGGATTTTCAGTAGTTTAAATCACAAAAGATAGTCAAAGAATACCTGGATACAAGGCTAATCAAGGTACTAACACAACAGAATGTTTTAACTGCAACGTTGAGTGCATTTTCATCGCTAAAATCGCCAACGTGTTTTCATCGTCGACTTCCTAGCAACGCACATAGCAACGTCATTTATAACAGGTAAATCTACATTTTTCATGGCTTTATTGTTAATAATAATGGTGTTCTTTTATAAAAGAAATAAAAAACTTTGTCTTGTGTGATTATCGAGTTATAATGGCACTCGAGAAGCTAGTAAAACACTCGGCTATCGCCTCGTGTTTTACACGCATCTCTCGTGCCATTATAACTCGATAATCACACGCGACACGTTTTTTATTTCTTAAGTAAAAGCACTTCTGGACCTTTCAAAATTGAAAATTCTCCTGTGAGACCATGTACCCCCCACCCCAGACTTCCCAGCCACAATCGCGGCTTTACGGCGAACATATAGCCACGACTTCCTTCATTCTCCACAGGGCTCCCCTCCTTTGAAGGTTCTGGCTACGTCCCTGTCTGCCATTGCACAATGGTACATAGGCCAGTCCAAGCCTGGAATAGGAATAAACATGAAAGCAGCTTGAAAGTTCTCAAAATTCTCAAAGTTCAAAAATACTGAAATATGTCAAAAAATACTGAAGTAAAAGAACTTATTATGTACTGCATATATTTAACAATTATACCATCAGCTCATAGCCAACGAAACGTGAAGCTCCGAGTTGGCTATTAATTAGTTCATATACGACGAGAGGGAATGGTAAAATTGTTTTATTATATAACAAAACACTTAGTCAGTTTGGGGTTTCTTTATTAAACCACATCAATTTTTTTTGGTCTAAAAAACATGCCGCCATCTTGTTTTTTCTCTCAACATGCCGCCATCTTGTTTTTTCTCCCAACATGCCGCCATCTTGTTTTTTCTCTCAACATGCCGCCATCTTGTTTTTTCTCTCAACATGCCGCCATCTTGTTTTTTCTCTCAACATGCCGCCATCTTGTTTTTTCTCCCAACATGCCGCCATCTTGTTTTTTCTCTCAACATGCCGCCATCTTGTTTTTTCTCCCAACATGCCGCCATCTTGTTTTTTCTCTCAACATGCCGCCATCTTGTTTTTTTCTCCCAACATGCCGCCATCTTGTTTTTTCTCCCAACATGCCGCCATCTTGTTTTTTCTCCCAACATGCCGCCATCTTGTTTTTTCTCTCCCAACATGCCGCCATCTTGTTTTTTCTCTCAACATGCCGCCATCTTGTTTTTTTCTCCCAACATGCCGCCATCTTGTTTTCTCTCTCAACATGCCGCCATCTTGTTTTTTCTCTCAACATGCCGCCATCTTGTTTTTTCTCTCAACATGCCGCCATCTTGTTTTTTTCTCTCAACATGCCGCCATCTTGTTTTTTCTCCCAACATGCCGCCATCTTGTTTTTTCTCTCAACATGCCGCCATCTTGTTTTTTCTCCCAACATGCCGCCATCTTGTTTTTTCTCTCAACATGCCGCCATCTTGTTTTTTCTCTCAACATGCCGCCATCTTGTTTTTTCTCTCAACATGCCGCCATCTTGTTTTTTCTCTCAACATGCCGCCATCTTGTTTTTTCTCTCAACATGCCGCCATCTTGTTTTTTCTCTCAACATGCCGCCATCTTGTTTTCTCTCTCAACATGCCGCCATCTTGTTTTTTCTCCCAACATGCCGCCATCTTGTTTTTTCTCTCAACATGCCGCCATCTTGTTTTTTCTCCCAACATGCCGCCATCTTGTTTTTTCTCTCCTGCTTGGATATGAGGTGATAACGAGGAGCCAATCAAATTGCGAGATAGCTCATATCCTACTAGTAGCTATATAATAATATATATTTAGCAATTATTGAACGAGGTTGAGCGTGATATGAAGAATTATCATGCCCGAAGTTTGCCGTTATCAACCGAAGCCGCAGGCTGAGGTTGATAACGGCAAACTGAGGGCATGATAATTCTTCATATCACGCGAAAACCTCGTTCAATAATTGTTTTATTATTTATTTAAAAAATGAAAAATATCTTGCGTGCTAGCAGGAAGCCATTTGTTTTTCCACGGCAGTGTTGGGAGTTTGTCATTGTCAACGAGTCAATATGATTGTCGTCGCCATAACCATGACAAATTGGCGGCAAGATAGCACACCCGGATATAAAAAATACCTGGTGATTGTCGTGAGGTCAAAGGTCGCTCGCTGTTTTTCATGTCTTTTGACAGTGTAGAAAACGAAAACCGTGTTGTTTTTTCGAGGTTTTTTGCAAGTTGTGTTGAAACTGCTCATGTGCTAATACACCTTTTTTCGGAAATCAAACCAGCCATGGTAAATTCATGCTCGTTTGTAGACTGCTCAAACGGCTCACGTCAGCTCACGCCATATCACGTCAGCCGACTGCTTTTATCTTTTTTCATGCCCCAGAAATCGCCAAAAAGCTAATAAGCCTTTTGAATGGTTTGTTTCCAATTTTTATTATGTAAAACAAATTAATTCCATTTTGCCGTTGTCTGTTCAGTTATAGACGTCAGACGTGATGTTAGAAACATTAAAATTCTCCTCCTACTTGTGGTCTAGGCAGAGGTCTGGGAGCTGGTAATTGCACATCCGGGTGGGCTATTTTGCCTAAACTGAGCAATGGCGGCGGCCAATTGGCTACCCGATTTTCCTCAAAGTGTCCCCTCTAGTTTTATTTATGATCTCTATGGTGACTGCCACATCATTGTAACCGTCACTCTCCATCTGAGTCTTGGTAGCTCAATATTTTTCTGTATTTAAATATTTTTTCTGAGGATATGAACTTGAGTCTAGATCTGCTTTACTTACATATATCTATGCAATTTCCTTTCGCAGTTTGATCATTCTCCCAATTTCTAGAAGCGGAATGACAGAAGAATGCACCAGGCGTTGCGTGGGACAAACGCACGGTGCTTACAATGCCCGTGGACAATCCCGCCAACTCAGCATAGGTCAAAATGGACAACACTTCGTTACCAACAGAACTATCACAATCTCCATACACAGCACTCTCGTTCAAACCAAGAACACCTAACAACAAACAACGGATATATATATATATATATATATATTATCTATAAAGCTGTTGTGCTCGCTAAAATAGTGTTGAAATACACTATAGTAATAATTTGTCTGCTAAATCTACACACACAAATTCAGTGCATGCACATACGACAGAAACAGATTATAAAATTAATCAGTTGTCGAAGGTTTTCCCATAATTTAGAACACAAACTACAGCGCCATTACAATAATAATGAAGCCGGGTCCCAACAAGATGGCCGCCACGAGCTACTTCCAGCTTCATAGTTACTATTATGGAGCCGTAGTTTGTGTTCTATATTATGGAAAACCTTGGATAACTGATTCATTTTACCATCTTAAAAGATCACAGACAGATAGTCTCTGTCGCCTATAGTAAAACTATATAACGTGGTCCCAACAAGATGGCCGCCACGAGCTACTTCCAGCTTCATAGTTACTATTATGGAGCCGTAGTTTGTGTTCTATATTATGGGAAAACCTTGGACAACTGATTCATTTTAGCATCTTAAAAGATCAAAGACAGATAGTCTCAGTCGGCTATAGTAAAACTATATAACGTGGTCCCAACAAGATGGCCGCCACGTGCTACTGCTGGGCTTCAGTGCTCGATCCAGTCTTTATTTAGAGATCAGTGGTCGCATACCTTTACGGGCTTTTACTCCGGTAGCAAAAGCCGTAGCAGTGCCCGCAGAATCCGGGACCTGTGCATCTGTGTTGTAGGTCTTTGACACAGCTGTGTATGGAAATTCTTCCCAACTTAAAACATTCTCTTCTCCTGATTGATGTTTTGTTTGTCCATCATATATCCTGGCTGCTGTAGTGGTACTAATACCCATACCATCACCTGGTTGATCAGAAAGAAGATGAGAGAAGGGGAGAAAGGGAGAGAGGGGAGACAGAGAGAGAAATGGGAGACGGAGAAAGAGGGGAGATGAAGAGAGAGGGCGGGGTACAGAGAGAAAGAGAAAGATGGGAGACGGAGAGAGAGAAAGGGGGAAAGAGAGGAGAGAGAAAGGGGGAGAGAGGAGAGAGAAAGAGAGATGGAGAGAGAGGGGGAAAGAGAGGGGAGAGAGAAAGGGAGAGAGATGAGAGAAAGAGAGATGGGGAAAGAGGGGGAGGGAGAAAGAGAGGAGAGAAAGAAAGGGAGAGAGAGAGAGAGAGGAGAGAAATAGAGAGGGAGCGAGAGAAAGAGAGATGGGGAAAGAGGGGGAAAGAGGGGAGGGGGAAAGAGAGGGGAGAAAGAAAGGGAGAGAGAGAGAGAGGAGAGAAAGAGAGATGGAGAGAGAGGAGAGAAAGAGAGATGGAGAGAGAGGAGAGAAAGAGAGATGGAGAGAGAGGGGGAAAGAGAGGGGAGAAAGAAAGGGAGAGAGACAGGAGAGAAAGAGAGATTAGGGAAAGAGGGGGGAGGGAGAAAGAGAGGAGAGAAAGGGAGAGACAGGAGATTAGGGAAAGAGGGGGGAGAAAGAGAGGAGAGAAAGAAAGGGAGAGAGAGAGGAGAGAACGAGAGGGAGAGAGAGGGAGGGAGAGAAAGAGAGATGGGAAAAGAGGGAGAAAGAGAGATGGGAAAAGAGGGGGAAAGAGAGGAGGGGGAAAGAGAGGGGAGAAAGAAAGGGAGAGAGAGAGGAGAGAAAGAGAGAGGGAGATGGAGAAAGAGGGGGAAAGAGAAAGGGAGAGAGAAAGGGTGAAAGAGAAGGGAGAGAGAGGGAGAGAGAAAGGGTGAAAGAGAAGGGAGAGAGAGGGAGAGAGAAAGGGAGAGAGAAAGGGAGAGAGAAAGGGAGAGAGAAAGAGAGATGGGGAGAGGGAGCGAGAGACAGACAGACAGACAGACTTACCGATAAACAAGATGACATTCTTTGCTGGATTTGCATTAGGTAGTAGTTTGAAATTCTTTTTGGTTAATTCAATGCCATCTTTGAACCATTGGTTGTTTTTCTGATCTTCGTAAATATCACGGTCTTGTACCTTACAATGTACATCTGAAAAACCGAAATATTAACAACCATTGAAATGATTTCATTTTCAAATCATTGCGTGCTGTATCATGTGATCGTTTTAATATCTGTGATTTGTGATAAATATACAAAGTATAGGTGACCAAAATAGCCGGAAATCGTAGTTCGAGGTTGTCGAAATCAAGCGTATTAAAATAATCAGGGTTCTTCTGCTAAATAACAAGCAAAGAGCTTGTACCTTTGGCCTTGCATTTTGCGCAACTGGTCCCGGTTTGGTCTAAAAATGTATATATTCTAACACTCGAAATTTTCTTTCACCATAAATC
The DNA here is from genome assembly GCA_035772405.1 of Chrysogorgia sp. JL179-B06. Classification (NCBI taxonomy): domain Eukaryota; kingdom Metazoa; phylum Cnidaria; class Anthozoa; order Scleralcyonacea; family Chrysogorgiidae; genus Chrysogorgia; species Chrysogorgia sp. JL179-B06. The sequence goes on along the minus strand of JAYKKM010000339.1, from coordinate 1,250,629 downwards.
CTTAGAACATGTAGTTTGAGTGAAATACTCCCCTCGTAGAGGGAGGCCGAATCCGCGGTACTACAGCGGTTTAACCCACAAATGTTGATGAATATTAAATTCGCTCGCCACAATCACAACCTCTGAGGATTTGAAAAGGAGGTTAATATTATTGTTAGAGTTATTATTAGCCATTAGGGTTAATATTAGAGTTAGTATTACGGTTGGTTAGTGTTAGGGTTAGTGTTAGTTAGTAGGGTTAGTATTACTATTAGTGTTATTATTAGGGAATTGGTTTAGGGTTAAAAAACTCGTTAGGCGGCGGGTTAGAAAACTCGTTAGGCGTGGGGTTAGGATCTTTGTTGTTTTGGGGTTGGTTACAATCCAATAATTCACTGCTAACAACGCTTTAACAATTCCGGTAGTTTGTACAACGGCTGCTCCTAGAGGATGTGATTTAATATTTTCAACATTTTTGTGTTAAACCGCTGTAGTATCGCGGATTCGGCCTCCCTCGAGCCAGACGAACTGTGTTAGAGCATTGACTGTTCGACACGGACTGTATGAACCGTGCCATTTCACGAAGGACGTTCGTAACATTATTTCCCGATGAATTATTCATATTTACACAGCGGCAAAACTAATAAAATTGGCGTTTTTAATTTGGTGCTGTTTACTTCTCTGCAGTTCTCCCCCGGCACGCAGGACGCTCTACCCAAGCACTCTCCTCCGCAGAGGCTTCTTGTGCTTTTTTTAGAGTTCGGGCAGATATATGTAGTCCTGTACGCGTCCCTAAAACACCCTGTGAGCCTAATACAAGCGAATCTCATTTATAGACCCGGAGCGAGGGGCTTCGCCCTCGCGATATATCATCCCTCGGGGTAATATTTCGACGAATTCCCCGAGCGGAGGGTCTATAAATGATATATTATACCGAAACAATCTTGAATGCTGTCTTGAAACGTCTTGTTGTTCCTCCATTGTTTACAGGCTCGTCTTGGTTTACGCGCGAGTACTCGGTACGAGTGCGTCTGAAAATGTTTTTAGAGCATTTTTTGTTGCCTTTATTGTATTTTTTGCGTGTCTGCCGTCTAATATACGTGCAATTTCTTCGTCTTCTGACTCAATATTTGACAGGTTGTCTTCACTCTCGGCCATTTTAAGTGGGCATGAAATTTTCCCGCCATTTTCACGCATTGAGTCGTGCGTGTTGTCTCGCGTGGTCTACGCGAATAATGTTCCGGGCAGCCATCTTTCTTTTACATTTGGCGCGCGCAAATAATCCTTGGATTATTTAACAAAAAATCATGGTTTATTGAACCATCCCTAGATTATTTATAAACAATCTCTGGATTATTTAATAAATAATACTTTTCCACTAAACCATCCAGGGATTGTTTGTAAACAATCCATAGATTGTAATAAAATCAAAGGTTTGCGGTTATACACCATGTTTATTTTAAAGATAAAATTCGCTGAGCTTTCGTCCCGTAAACTCAGGACTTCGTCTGAGCGTGACTAAACGTGAACTGGTAAAAACAACAATTACAAAATTATTTGTACACGTCAACAAATTAACAACGAAATCGCGCGCGCAAGCATATGCTTGCGTCACCACATAAAACTTTTAAAAGATATTTCTAATTGATTTAAATTGGTAAATTCTTTAGCTAACATAGAGCTGTTTATTCGTCAACAAAATTAACTGAAATAACTAATATTTTGTCCGACTAGACATCTAGCCTAACAATAGCGCAAGTGTCATTTAAAGGTTGACCTTCTTGTTGGACTGTTTCGTGTTTGAAAATTTCGATGGATTCTCGTGTCCTTCTCGAAAAATAATTCTGGACATTAGAAATCAGACTGGTCTTGTTCCATATAATTTTATGTCCCGTTTCCCACGTGTGCTTTGCGACAGACGACTTATCTGTTTGTCCCTTGGAACAGCTTGCCATATGTTCTTTTTGGCGTACCGAAACCGCACGACCCGTTTCTCCAATAATATATACACTATTTTCGTGTGCGGGGAGATTAGTAAATAAGCTGACGACGTCAAAACTGACCAGAATATCGTTCTTTTGAAGTTTAATCCATAGATAAACCCATAGATAAATCCATAACTTAATCCATAGTTTAATCCATAGATTATTTATAAGGATCGCAATGATCGGAGAACTCTTCATTTCTGCGATCATGGCGATCGCATGGAAACCGGACTTTACACGCTATTTCGGCAGTACACCAACCTTTTTATATTATTTGATAAAAAAGTAGAGTGCTGCGTAGACAGTGTTATATGAATATATAGCAAAGTTGTGGGAAATGGTTGCCTGAAAGGCTCCGATTCAGTTTCCCCACGTCACGATATGTTTCCTTCGCGCTTTTCTCGTCCTTCGCCGGTTCTCGTCTCGATAAAAATCACACTCAACTCAGTCGCACTTAATCGTTGTTTATTCTCTCGCGTGTTCTCAACAAAGACAGTTTCTTATTACAATCATTGCGCCACATTCAGAGTATGACGCACATCCCACTTGATTATCAATCAGTACTTAATTAATTCTTAATATAAACGCATTATCTCCGACAAAGTGAAAAGGTGGTAAACTGCCAAGAATTTAGTGACGAAATACTGACGTTTCGAGCCGCGGAGCCCTTCATAGACGAGATGAAATAAAATAAATAGGGCTTATATAATATATATGCCAAAAAAGAAAGCCTTTTGCCATATATATAAGCCCTATTTATTTTATTTCATCTCGTCTTACTTACGTCAGAATTTCGTCACTAAATTCTTGGCATGAGTTTACCACCTTTTCACTTTGCTATATATATTTGATACGTTGATATATACATACACTGCTGTAATGAATTTAATTTAATTTGATCAACAAAAATACCAGCTTTGGTATGTAAGATATACAAACATAACATTAACTATACAGTTACATGACATACATACATATATAACATTAATTCCCTTTATCTATACTATTTCAAACAGTATATCAAACAGTGTTAAAACATCGAAGCAGTATTTTCCTGTTAAATTCATAGCTGACTTGTCCTGCATGGACATAAGGTATTTAAACAGGTCTTGTGGATTAAACGATTTGAATGTGTTATTTATTTGACATAGATTTTCAATAAAAACTTTTCTAAGATCGGTGAACTTTTATAACGGCTTTATTGGGTACTCTACATTAAATAAACCTACACAACAGAAATTACATATAAAACATACGCTAAGTAGGTTACCCAAACGGGAAGAGCGCGAACGGGACTCAGGGACCCATAAACTATATTACACAACGGAGACCCTGTGTCAGGGACAGTCACGCACTAACGACCATGTACATGGCATATGAATGTCAAATGTTGAGGTTAGTTCTAATTTATAAGTTTTTGAAAGGAATCTCTTGAAGGTGCTAAGACTGCAGAAGCTACTGGGTGGTGCTGTTTTACAAATAGAGTTCCAGAGTGGGACGATTCGGTTGAAGTAGGAGGATTGAAAAGTTTTTGTTTTACATGAGGATAGGCTGCTGGCCCTTAACCTGCTGCCTTTGGTGTATGATAGAGAAATAAAAGACCAGACTTTCTTCTTCAAAGCAATCTTTGGCCCTACTGATTTTAATATTGAATGTTTTGTTTCGTTTGTGCAGCATGGGCGCACACGTAATCTTAACCCAACTTTAACTTTAAAATCCACCATTTGTAAAACCAGTACTTTCCAAGCTTCGTATTTTAACAGAATTGTTAAACCCTGGAACTTTATTTGCAAGTTAGCCCCATTACATACTTTCCATACTTGTGCGCGACTGCCCCTGTCATCGGGCTTAAACTTTTATATGTATATATGTATTATTGCCCCTTTCATGTGTTTTTATGATGTATGTTTTCCTACCGTAGGGCTGCGCCTCGCATGGGACTGTGTCCCGTTCGCGCAAACCCTGTTGGGCTCGTCTTTTATTTTTCTTGTATCTATGTATTTTTATTAGTTTGTCACATAGACGTGTCCAATAAAGCTGTTAAATCGAATAAATCGAATTAAATCGAATTTCCGACGTTATTTAAATGAGAGCAGTGAAGTAGACAGAAGACATATGGACGACTACTCCAAATAGAAAAGTACAGATATTTCTCAAACTCATTAATAATTCATGAGGCAATTAGCCAATGAAATCACTTTATTTTATCACATGACTGAGGCTGGACACCACAGTTATTAGATCAAACCCGGTTTTGATCTAATTGCTGAGATCTTAATTAAAAATTCATTTTTTGGAGAACGAAACGACCTGCCTCCGTCTTCGCTCATCCTCAACTGAACAGAGTCTGTTAATTTTCTGAATAAATTTTACACACCCTCGTGAGGGTTTGTTCTCAAATGCGTTTTAAGTAAACATCCAATTAAATCCGTGTTTGATTGAGAAGCCATATAAACAACTCGTTTATCGTGTTTCATCAGGGTATCCAAACACTTGAAAACAATAAAATCATGTTTTCATCATGTTTTCTCGTGTTTGGATCCCCTGATGAAACACTCAAACTCGTTGTTCATATATGTCAATCGAACCAGTACATCATCGTGAGTTTCGCCCTGCATCTGGGTTGAGTGGCTCAACGGTCAAAGTGTCTCAACAGAGATTAAAATGTTACAGGTTAAATTCCTATCGAGTTTCATTCCGTGGCTGCAGCTCAATCTGGTTCTCATTCCGGATTGAGTTTCATTGAAATTTCATTCCGGTGTCATGTAAAGGCGGTGCGAGATTTCATTCCGGAACGAAAAATACGACTTAGAAGACTGAAACGAACAACACATGCGTGCTTTTAACATCTATAGACGACAATTTGCAGCTAGAGACAGGAATTGCGCCAAGGTCATATTGTTCAATATAAATAGCTCTTTGTCGACGACGTTTGTATAAATTAAAGGTGAATTAAATGCTTGTTTACTTGCGACCGCATCGATTATCGTTGCTAGTAATGCTTTCCCCCTTTTCTTTATGTTTATTCTTCGCCAAATTAGTTCGCCAAATTATCAATGTAAAAGCGCAGAAATCGTTGAAAGAAACATACCCGCTATTGATCGCCATCTTTAAATTTCAGATTTTGCGCGATTTTCGATCCAATGTGTCCCAGGAAATCCCCCCCCCCAATTAAAAAAAATAGGTGGAAATTTTGCCTCCCCGGGCCCATGTTTATGGTGTTCTCTTTAGTTACGCGAACATTGTAGAATGTGTCTTGTTTTAGTTACAGCAGCACAATGAAAGACTCGCCAAACCATCCCGATTTTAAAGTGCCTATATCACTTGTGGGATCTTTACATATTTATAGTAATTGGAACATTCTAAGAAGATTTGTAATATATCTTCTCAGGCGAAAATTTCATCTTCATGGACTTTTTTGCAGTTAAAGTTACCGGATATGACATCAAAGGAGGAATTTTTGAAGCAAGAAACAAAAGAAAACTGATTTGCATTTCCTCCTTTGATGTCATATCCGGTAACTTTAACTGCAAAAAAGTCCATGAAGATGAAATTTTCGCCTGAGAAGATATAGTACAAATCTTCTTAGAATGTTCCAATTACTATAAATATGTAAAGATCCCACAAGTGATATAGGCACTTTAAGGAAAGCACAATAGGTAGAAATTAGAATTACATTCGAATATAAACCCGCAAGAGCATTGGTAAAACCTTTACGGTAAATAAGGTAATAAAGATCTAAACTAAACCTGGTGCTCGTCTTTGACGACAGCAAAAGCATTTCGCGTAAACAAAGCACAATCGTCAATAGTTGAAGACTTGCGAAAGAATTCTGACACAAACGAATGGTTTTTGTCGCGGTCCAGCACTCGGCCAACGTACATGCCGAAGTACATGCCACCGCCGAAAATAATGTTCACCAACGAAAACATATTTTACTACCCCGAAACATATTAGAGAACATAATGCACTACCGAAAATACATTTCGCGGCCGAAAATATATTTCACTGCGGAAAGGGGGGACCAAATTTCCGAAGGGGGGCCAAATTTCCTAAACAGCCCAAAGTGTTTTTCCGCGAAAACAATGCCAACACAATGCTTCTCAGAGATGTATAAATTACAGATTTTACTGCCGTTATTGTACGCTTTCACTGACATATGTTAGAATTGACCTCGTAATACGTATGCTTTTTTGCTTGAGGTCCTGAATGAGAATTGGCAGTCTTCGTCGCATATCTCTTGTATTTGAACGACATGTTGTGACAGCTTGAAGCGGCTCTTGAATGTCATCTCGGTATTACAATATTGAGTGGTCGATTCTAACATATGTGTAAAGTATACAATAGCGGTCGTAATATGAATCTGTCATTTATGCATCGCTGAGAAATAGTGCGGTATGTTAAACGCAGTTAAACGCACTTTATTGAACAAAATATTTGAGGTTATATCCAAATACAGGCGTGGTAAACAAATTTAATGTAAATTACCTTAGGTTTGCAGCTACTTGAACTATCTGTAATTGAGCCCATTTTTAGTCGGTTGTATATATATTATATATTGGATATACAATAAAGTGAAAAGGTGGTAAACTGCCAAGGCCCAAGATTTTTAGTAACGAAATACTGACGTTTTCGAGCGGAGCACTTCATGAGAGTATAACTCTGACTCTCTCTGTCTCTATCTCTCTCTATATATCTAACGTGTTGTGCTGCTTAAGCAGTGTAGAAATACAAATCAAATATCTAAAAAGGTTGGTGCACTGCCGAAATAGCGTGTATAAGTTGTCTAACGTTTCGAGCCAACCGAAACTGACGAAGGTCCTTCGCTCGAAACGTGGCAGTTTACCACCTTTTCTCTTTGCTTCATATCCAAAACACGGCCTATGCAGCACTCTTTTACTACCCTCAAATGACAGACGGTTGTCAAGCTCACAAACATTTTCAGAGAACTTAAGATTGACAAACACCCATGGCCATGAATCCGAGACTGTCTGTTGTCACCCGTCAATGAAATTGTTTATCGTTATTCAATAACAAAACCCTTCTGTTCAATTCAAAAGCATTCACAACATCGTGTACACTACTTACATATTACAGCGGATAAAGCAAACAGTAGAACTACAAGAAATGCCATTTCAATTTCCAACGTCCGGTAATCTTTATTGGTCACGCACGGACTGGCCGCAAAATATGAACATCGTTAATATGTCTCGCGGGGTATAAGGTCATGAATGGAGAAGCTCTGATTGGTTGAAAATGTGTAGTGTGTTCGTAGACGGGCAACGGATGTCGGATTAATAATAAACACGGAACGCGTGCATAAGTAGCGTCTTAGGCGCTAAGACGGAAGCTAACGATGGATAGATTAAAAATAGACAGCGTATCTTATTGGCTAACTCTAATCTGATGTTCTCTTCAGTTTTCCGGTTCTTCAAAAGTTCATATAAACAAAGCGCGCTAACAAAGCGAAGCAATATACGCGAGATTCCAGTCTAGTTTCTTTTTACTTTAATAATTGTTTGAAATTTTTATCAATGATGGCAGAAGACAATTTCCAGCTGAGGAACTGCTCATCATGGATGACGAAAACCACTCGGCACATGCTTCTTTACACATCTAACAAAACAACCTTTACACAATGACTATGTCTATGAGGTGTTACTCTTCCAATTTTTATGCTAGACACATTAAATTTCGTACCACAACCGCACACATTTCCACCTTCTATAAATATCGAAATAGGCGCTCTAGAGCTGTCCCGCAAACAAGATAAATCTCGTCATTCTCCTTACAGACGCTATGAAGTTGAACCTTTGGGTTGACATAAAGTGATGGTGAGACAGATATGTTGATTCGAGTGAGTGATCATCAATTAAATTCAGAAAATTAACTGGTTCATTTGCAGATGCTAAAGGATCGACATACTGTCCCGTTTGATCTAGCCAACGTTCAACGAGCGCTTCCATGAGCGAGATCAATATTTGTTGTCTTCGTGTGTCCATTTTCGCTTTGATTTCACCCAAGCGATGCGCAAATTTGCGCGTCTACTTTTTGGTACTTCCAGTATAAATGTCTAACTCTCTTCGTTGGCCTTTAAACTATCATTACTTTTCTCGTAATATTGTTGATTTCGCCGCCGTCTTTTCGTTGACGGTGAAAGCAACGGCTGCATTTGGACGTTGCTTTCATCCGTGCTTTCATCCGCCATGGCGCCATGGTCAAATAATAAATTCGGTAATTTTACTAAATCTATTCAAGTTTCAATTTACGCATGGTCAAGTGAATGAAACCGATGACTGAATAAGCATTGCAGGCGTACATAAGAGCAGCAGGGAACAATAAACGACTGGAATTAGCGCCCTGATTGCGAGTGACATTTGCGCGCCATGTTTGAATAAGCAGCGTTCATACTTTGACATGCTTCGACGCAATGTGTTTATTTCTCGCAAAGGGACGACATTTATATATGAATTACATTAAGACAGAGTTCTTAAGCTTTGAATAAAACAAAACGAAGGTAAATAGCTTTGTATTAGACCAACATTTAAATTTCTCTTGTAATACTAGCATTACTGGTCATTGCGCCATTTTGAAATTTCAAAATTTAATCGCGCAATACCGGGGGGTTGGCGCCTTTTATGCACGCGTTCCGTGTTTAAGACAATCCGCTGAAATTCGAAACGCGAGCAAGGGGCCCGAGATGAAAGGGGAGAGAGGAGCCAGATTTGGGGCGATATTTTGACCAACTTCACGTAATACATGAAACACGAGGAAGAGTGTTTCATCAGGATATCGAAACACCGAGAAGTTTGTTGACGAGAAACCGATGTTAAAGTTGACTTAATTTATGTAATTTCTTCCTCTGCACCGTCTCGGTGCTGATTTCTTTTGTTTTCGGCTCATGAATTATTAATGAGTTTGAGATGACTTCTTGCAATCCGTCTATATCTATGCAATCCTTCTGTTTCTCGTTTTGATTTTTCATGAAAAGAGATTTGCGACCAACACAGCAGTTCTACACAAAATGTGCAGTTTTAAATCAATTCGTGCAACTCTAAAAAAAATTATGTGCAGTTGAAAACTAAAGTAATCGAAGGTAATGGATAAATAATTAATAACAATTGAATTAATACTGTATCATTCTAACAACCATCGTTAAGAGCTTTCTACTTTTTTATAACCATGCAAATATTGTGCAATTATTATAATAGAAATTGACCCTTTCTAGTTCTCGTCAGATCGCATTTGAGGACATTCCCATGGAGGATTAAATCGCCTGGCATTACTAGAAAAACTGAAATACTAAAGTCAGCATCGTTCATATTTGTGCGGATGAGAATGAGTTAATGACAAAATGTGCAGTTCTAAATTTTTCTTAAAAAAAACTCTGCGAGGTCGTTAGCAAACTCGTTAGGCAGGGGTTAGGGTTAGGACCTTTGGGGTATAGGCAGGTACAGTGTAAACACAACAAAAGTGTAAACCAAAGAGGTCTATACCAGGTTAGAGTAGTAGTACCGAGGGAACAAAGAGAGAAATTGTTGTAAACTTCACTTGGAAAAGGATACGCCAAGCACTCCGGATGTAAATCACTACGCTACGGCAAATTTAACGTAGCGTAGTAGTGTAAACATATGCGTACGCGTTTAAAATGTTAGCGGGAAAAAATGTCTTCAGGTTATTTTGGTTGTTTATCGGCAGCAATTATAATAATTTTAGCTGGTTTATATGGTTATATGCAAGCATTAAACCTCGCTGCAATCGCGAGTGCGGAGAGCTTCCTGGGAAAAAGAAAACGCCTTGTAAACATGCTTGACATCAGCTTTTCGCTTCGCCATTTTGTAAAATATGTCGGGCAATACGCATGTGCGTAGTAAAAAAACTGCTGATGTCAACGAAAAAACTCGCTTTGTCCTTTGTAGTGTAAACAGACGTAAATTTCACAACGGTACGCCAACCTACTCCGTACTAGTGTAAACCTGGCCTTAGTTACAACAATTTCTCGCTCTGTTTCCCAGCTCGGGTGTCTAGCCTGCTGTAAGAATGTAAGATTAATATCATCCTTAGAACATGTAGTTGCCACGTTATATAGTTTTACTATAGGCGACAGAAACTATCTGTCTCTGATCTTTTAAGATGTTAAAATGAATCAGTTGTCGAAGGTTTTCCATAATAGTAACTATGAAGCTGGAAGTAGCTCGTGGTGGCCATCTTGTTGGGACCACGTTATATAGTTTTACTATAGGCGACAGAGACTATCTGTCTCTGATCTTTTAAGATGTTAAAATGAATCAGTTGTCGAAGGTTTTTCCATAATATAGAACACAAACTACGGCTCCATAATAGTAACTATGAAGCTGGAAGTAGCTCGTGGCGGCCATCTTGTTGGGACCACGTTATATAGTTTTACTATAGGCGACATAGACTATCTGTCTCTGATCTTTTAAGATGCTAAAATGTTGTCGAAGGTTTTTCCAAGTAACTATGAAGCCGGAATTAGCGCGTGGCGGCCATCTTGGACTGACCACGCACGATATATTCCCGGCTTCATAGTTACTATTATGGAGCCGTAGTTTGTGTTCTATATTATGAGAAAACCTTGGACAACTGATTCATTTTAACATCTTAAAAGATCAGAGACAGATAGTCTCTATCGCCTATAGTAAAACTATATAACGTGGTCCCAACAAGATGGCCGCCACGAGCTACTTCCAGCTTCATAGTTACTATTATAGAGCCGTAGTTTGTGTTCTATATTACAGGAAAACCTTCGACAACTGATTCATTTTATCATCTTAAAAGATCAAAGACAGATAGTCTCTGTCGCCTATAGTAAAACTATATAACGTGGTCCCTTCAAGATGACCGCCACGAGCTACTTCCAGCTTCATAGTTACTATTATGGAGCCGTAGTTTGTGTTCTATATTACGAGAAAACCTTCGACAACTGATTCATTTTAACATCTTAAAAGATCACAGACAGATAGTCTCTGTCACCTATAGTAAAACTATATAGCGTGCTCCAAACAAGATGGCCGTCGCAAAATATTCCCGGCTTAAATTTTTCGCAGCATCTAAGTTGCTCGATCCAGTCTTTATTTAGAGATCAGTGGGAGAGGCGCGTATAATATTTCATTATTACATCGCGCAATTTCCATGTTAATATGCACATTACATTATGCTCGCTGTCTCACGTGGCCAGTCGACACACTCACCCAAAAAAGCACTCACTCAATCCCCACCGCCGCCATCTTGGAACTTGATGGTCTAGCGCACTCGCTTGCTAATTATGACGTCATCAATGAATAATTTCTAAAAGACGCAAGGTATTGAATGGAGTGAATTATGGATAACCAGGTATGTAATACTCTATTACTGTAGTTTTCCGTACCACTATGACGGTGGCCGATGTTTATAGGCGGCCTACCCAACCAAATTAAGATCAGAAATTTAACCGTCCCAACTATTTATGGGTAAAGAACGTTTACTCAACCCAAAAAGAAAAAAGTTAGATAAAGTCCAATAGACGACTTTCACGATCATGCGCAGTAACAACAAATATTTTTCGTAGGTAAAAACAACTGTTTCAGCTGGAAAGAGTATATTGAAAATAGTTTGAAAGGAATTGTGTAAAAAAGAAAGAAGTTACACAAGCAGAAAGTTGGCCATTTCAAAAGGGATTTATTAGTGATTTAATAAGGATTTTGGCTTGGCGGGCGTTGCACGCCAAGCCAAAATCCCTATTAAATCCATAGTGAAGAGCAAAACTTCCAAAGTGTGTAGCTTTCGCACTATTTGCCCGATTAGTTTCAATCTTTGCATTTTTACTATTTTTAATATGATCTTTCTAGCTAAAATAGTTGTTTTTACCTCATATGAAAATTTGAAATAAAATTGCTACTGCGCATGACCCTGAAACTCGTCTATTCCCAGCATATCGTCAATATAAGTTTTAATAACAAACCCAAATAGATATACAGACAGATCCTACTGTAACTTTCAGATTATTATCACCCTACACAGAGCAGGAATCCAAGGAAAACGCTAATGTGCAATGATGACTAAGGAGAACTGATGATAAGATTCCAATTTTAAATAATGAACTCTTGATTTTTTATGTCAATAATCATGAAAATTTTGCTGCACAACCCTTCAGAGAAGTGATTTTTTTTACTCAACCATTTAGGTCTTAGAATTTTCAGTTACCCAACCATTTTCTCTTCGGCCCCCACCCGGCTATAAATAATTGACCGGTCCCTAATAACTGTCCGTAAACATCGGCCGCGAATGTTTTAACGAACTTGTAAAATGAATAGAATATATAATACATACTTTGTTTGGAAGTTGTAGAAACGATACAAACAAATTATTTTAACTCCGAAAAAGCTCAATTTCAGCAAGTTAACTTTGATAAAACATTGATGTTTTATTAATCAAAGTTTTATCCTGGGTTAAAGATGCTGATTAAATATTAATATTAAGTAAGAGTATTTACGTATCTTCATACCTGAAGAAGGACACATCGTCTGAAACGTCATTCACATTGAAGTTCTCTTATTTCTCCTTTTCATATTATATCCAGTTCTTTTGAGAACTTAGCAGCTTTCATATTTATTCAGTGGTAAATCAGATTGCAACATTTTCAATCCAATTTAATTTAATATTTTATCAGCGTAAGCTCGTCAGTGCATGCATGCATAAGCGCAATTTGATAGAGTGGAACGCGAGTCGTGCAAGCTGTTGTGGTCTAGTGGTTACCACACATGTCTATGAGTTGGGAGACACAGATTTAAATCCTGGGTCAGACCGCCACTTAGGGTCTTCAAATAAGTGCTGCCGGTAGGGCCCCGAAAATCTGATGATGGGTGCCAACAGGCTAGAAGCCCAATTGATAGGGGTTCCGAGGGCCTACGATTTAAGGTCGTTATCCAAGAAGACTCGAAAGTCTTACCATTTACTGGTATTATTGCAAAGGCAGCCAGGGGCGGCGTAGCTCAAAAATAGGGCCCGGGAAACTAATTGATAGGGGTCCATGGCTCACAGCGGGAAAGCAGGGTGTGTCATTGTTTGGGGCCTGCTTGGGGGGTATTCCGTTCACCTAAAAAAAAGTAATAAATAAAATAATTACTAAGCAAGGAGACTCGATGTCTACTCTCGTAGACTCGATGTCTACTTTCATGATTGCGGTAAGACAGCTATGATAAAGCCTGCATGTCGACTATCGCCGATCAAGTCTTACAACAATTACAACTATATGGAAACGCGCGTGTTGTAATTGCTGTAATTCAATCGGCGATCGATCGGCGACTGTTGTAGAGGTTGAATCAGGTTCAACTTCTATTTTTCTCGTTAGATACTCTCTTGTATTTTACTTGAAAAATGACATTCTTATTCTTGACATGCATGATTTTGTATCTTTTGTAATAAGCACCTCCCTCGAATAAACGCCCCTCCTTTTAGTCTCAAAATTAATAAGCGGGCGCTTAATCGAGGAAATACGGTATGCACTGTCCATGCGACAGTAATGCTTATATATACATTAACACACCCAAGCATTACTGATATATCAGGGACTGCAGTGGCCATATATATATCAATCGAAGTAACGAACCAGTACATCATTGTAACCTTCGCTCTCCATCTCTGTGGCTCAATGGCTAGAGCGTCTCACCGCCACTCAGAAGGTTACAGTTTCGATATACAGGATATGAGCTTGACGATCGCGGTCCATGTATCGTCTGTCTACTCCAAGCTCTCCCATATTCACTACAGCAGTGTGTATATATTAACACTTATAAGACAGCTCTGGTAACTACAATTAATTAAAAACTTAATTAAATTAAAAAAGAAAAGTGTAATTATTTATTAATTAATTTGAAAAAGCGCAACCGAGAATTACTAATTTCATTTATTTTATAGATGGAATTAGATAAGATCACACAGGAAGAATTAGATGAACTCCATACAGAAGTTGTTCGTAGTTCATCAAAGAGTAGCAGTAAAAATGCCTCATGGCACACAAAGGATAATTTTATGTTTTCTTTGGTTTCTTCTATCATCTGCTTTCCACCACTTGGAGTTTTAACATTTTTTAAATCTCGTCAGGTAAACATGAATGATAGCGACATGGACGATCGTCAAGCTCCTTTCCTCTGAAAATGTTGTTGAGTCTCCGGACTCAGAATCATTTTTCTGAGGATATGAGCTTAATTATCGCCCATGTATCGTCTGTCTACTCCAAGCTCTCCCACATTCACTACAGCAGTGTGTGTATAAAAATATACATACATATACATATACATTGATAACAGTTTGAGCACTCTGGCTACATGAATAAAGAGAAAACAGAACTCATTGTTTTAAATGCTCGTCACCGTCCTCCACCACCTATTGCTTCTATTTCCATTTGTGGTGAACTTATAGAATGCTCTACCACTGTTAAAAACATTGGCGTTGTCTTTGACTCGGTTATGTCCATGGAATTTCAAGTTACTGCCATCTGTAAGTCAGCGTTTTACCACCTACGAAATCTGAGCCGAATACGGAAATATATCTCATGCAGTCTGCCAAAACTTTGATACATGCGTTTGTCACTTCAAGACTCGATTTCTGTAATTCATTACTATATGGCATTCCGAAACAGCTGATCCAAAAACTTCAAAGTGTCCAAAATTCTGCAGCCAGACTACTAAGCCTAACGCGCAAACATGACCATATTACACCCATTTTAATGGACCTACACACTGGCTGCCGGTGGAACATAGGATTAGGTTTAAGACTCTTTTATTAATATACAAATGTTTGTCTAATAACGCTCCATCCTACCTGATGGACAAAGTTCATCCTTACGTGCCTAAGCGTAATCTAAGATCTATGTCTAAAAATCAACTGGAAGTCATACCATATAACTTAGAAACATATGACCGTAGGGCGTTTTGTGTATATGCACCAAGACTTTGGAATGCCTTGCCCGACCATATTAGGACTATACACAATCATTGGATAGTTTTAAGAAACATCTTAAGACATATCTTTTTAGAGAAGCTTATATTTAATTTTTACTTTATAATTGTAATAGCTTATTTTTATATACGTGTACTGTAAAGCGCTAATGGGCTATATGGAATTAGCGCTATAGAAATTTATTTTAATAATAATAATAATAATAAAACTGTCCCACATGCAGTTGTCGCCGACGATTGCAGTTGTATAAGTACCGGTCACTCTAACAGCGAAACACGTGTCTATATATATATATATATATATAAATACTAGAATATATTGTGTCCAGTACATGCAAAGTATATAAAAGTTTAACTTCAAAAGTTCTCTGCTACTTGGAGTTTCACGCTATGTGCGATCTTCAGGTAACCTGCAAAGATTATTTAGTTCAACTGGGTTAAAAGTAGGTGTCATTTTTTTCTTGTGCGTGGCGGCATTTTGAAAATAACAAGTTCGGAACGTTTGTTAAGTAGATTTTCATTTTTCGCTTTCAAGATGCATAACTTTTCTTCCAAGCAAAGGTTACATTGCTTTGATCCACTCTGATATGCGGTGGCACGTTCTAAAATTGACCATTTCAAAGAGAAGATGCGTCGACTTTTCTTGAGATCCCAGATGTATTTAGATAGTTCTGTTTCATTTGAGTGTTTCTCGTCGCGAAAAGATTTGGAGTAGTTTCTGCATGTACTGCACTTTGAATTCGTTGGATGTCATTCCAATATATTTCTTTGTTTCGGCTCATGAGCTGTGATACAGAGAAACACGTGTCTGTAGATTGAACTATATATATATATATTTGGTGAAGGAAAATGTCGAATGTTGGAATATATACATTTTAAGACCAAACCGGGACCAGTTGCGAAAAATGCAACTTAGAGGCCTTCCGGCTGGAATTGAACTCGCGACCCTGCGATGCTAGTGCAGTGCTCTGACCACTGAGCTACGGAGGCCGTTGCAGAGAGCCTAGTCACGAGTTCTGTATATATAGTAGTGGTAATGCCGGGATAAGATTCTGGGTATATTACAAGTAACTTATTTGGCATTTCACTCGATGAAACTACATGTTGAAATAATTTATGGTGAAGGAAAATTTCGAGTGTTGGAATATATAAATTAAGACCAAACCAGGACCAGTTGCGAAAAATGCCAAATATTACTTGTAATATACCCAGAATCATAGGTATACTATAGCCTGAAGGCCCCAGAGGCGTAGCCAGGTTTTTCTGTCAAGGGGGGCCAGGAAAAACTTAGGGGGGGCCATCCTAACTGAGGCATATGAAGACCTAAGAGTACAAATTTTCTCAGGGGGGGCCAGGAATTTTGCCAGGGGGGGCCTTCTGGCTACGCCTCTGGAAGGCCCTTCGTTCGAAAGCACTCAGTTTCGGCAGATTGACACTATTTTATAAATAGAAAACGACTTTTATGTCTCTGGACGACTGTGATACAGAGGCGTACTACGAACGGATTTAAATACGCCTCTGCTGTGATAGAAACATAAATGACATAAATTTCAAGCGAGAAAATACGCGCAGGAAACACTCGACTCCGCGCCTCGTATTTCTCACAGTAAGTATTTTTTATGAGGTTATGTAATAACGAAGGTTAACAACAAGGGAACTGCGCAAATGCGGGGGACATCGGAGTATCATATGACAAGCATGTTGGATAACGTCGACCATTAGCGAGTGACCGTAGCCAGAGCACGACACGGCTTAGAGGGCAGTAACGAGAACATGTGGAATTGAACATCCCACCAACCCTCCCTTTATACAAAGAAATGATTAAGGTGCAATAACTTCCACCAAAGCTTTTGGTGTGATAGGTGCAGGTCGACAACAGGGTGTGGTGGTCAGATCAAGATCAGCTCGCGTTATCTTGACCTGAATTCCAAGTAACAATAATACTGGCGTGCAAAACCCTGTGGCAAGACCTTGCACCTAACCTTCCACAATTGGTAAGTAAAGTGTACGTAGCTGTACAACGGTCGAAATGACCTCGTTCACGTCATCGACATTGCGGTATACACACACACTAGCCTCCTCCTCCGCAGGCAACTCTGTGGCTTCTGAGTTGTGTGGGCAATGTTTTTTTCCGAGTTAAATAGCTTCCAAGGCTGTTTTGGCCGAGTCAGAGAGATTAACAAGAGCATGGGCAGAGTGAAATTAAATGCGCCATCGGCCAATTCCTTCACAGATCCCAATAATCCCTATACTTCCCTGCAATCCCAACCAAAACTTTGCTCACACTGCACAGCCTTGGAAGAAGCTATTTGACTCAGAAAAATACATTGACCACACAACTAAGAGACATAAGCAATTTCTTCTTACGCACGTTGTGATTGGCCCCATCGGAGTAAGCCGGAACAGAGGCGTAAGCGGGAGCTTGAGCCCCCCAAATTTTAAATAGGGGGGGGGGTGTGTAGCACCCCAAAACAATCAGGACAAGCGTTGCTAAATTTAATGTGTTTTTTCCAATTGTATTAGTACAACTATAGAGACTAGGAGAGAAGCTACTTAAGGTAATCTACCTACGGGCTTCATCTACGCGAGATTTCACAAACGCGTGTTGCCTGAATAGCCTGAAGTGTTAGCGAACCCCTAAACCTTTGCCAAGCGAGTATTAAATTGGTTCCCAGACCCTTCTGTCAGTACTAGGCGCAAAAAATGGCGGGCATAAGGCAAGCTTGGATTAATTTGAACTTGCTGTTCATGCTTGCTGTAGAATTAGATGAAAAAGTTTGCTCAAATTGCTGCAAATTGTAGTTCCGAGCTTCTAGATTTCAAAATTTTCCGGGGGAGGACGTCCGGACCCCCTAAAAAAGAGGTCACTGATTACCTGCTTGTCCACTTCAGCCCCCCAACTTTAAATCCGTTCCTACCTCTCTGAACCCGGAATGGCCGGAGCCACCTCCAAAACCGCTGGGAACAGGAAACATTTTAAAATTGAACATCCTCCTCAATTCTCTTTTTTCAGCCACGAGCAATGGAGGAGGATGTTCAAAATTAGTTGAAAGAACTTCGGTAGTCCCAAACCACGTACTCACCCCGTTCCATCTTCCTTCCTATAGTACCATCGAGCGAAACTGGCAAACGATATCGAGGCAGCTCAAAGTTTGTCACGTGACGGACGACATTTGGCATTGATCTCCTGTCTCATGGGACTCACGTTCGTCGTCATGGTAACCACTGTGTTACTGTTACAGTTCTTGTATTTTCAAACTATGGCCGACGACATGAAGGCGGCGTGGAACAAGGAATACTTTGTCAAGACTTTCAATCTTTCTATGAATAACAATGGAACATAAGTTTATCTGACCGTTATAGTTCTGAGAAATGTATATATTTCGTAGAATATTGTTGTTTTCGAGAGTTTGAAATAGAATGTGTGTTTAACAGGGGTGTTGGTGATAGAGATAGGGAATCGGTCATTATTTATGGTCGGGGTTGGGGCAGAAAAGAAATAAATTTGCCGACTTCGTTTTCGAGAGCTGATTATTATTATAATGCCATGGTTGTCTCAATTTCTTTTGTCTTTTCAGGTTGAATTAATAACTAAATTACCTCATTTGGATTAATTTATACAATCTAGAGGTCGTATTAGAACTAATACAACCTTGAATGACGTCATGACAGGTAGTATTAGCTTCTTCTCACCTGGCATGCAAAGACATGAAATTTCGACAACCATGGTATTACAAAGTAATATCATGAAATGAGGCGTATTAGCTATTAAACCGCGCCCGCTCGATTCGGGTCATTTAGTAAAATTCCCTCGGGCCTTCGGCCCTCGGGAATTTTACTAAATGACCCTCATCGAGCGGGCGGTTTTAATAGCTAATACGCCTCATTTCATGATATTACTTATAATAATATAATGTTTGCAGGTATTTCTTTTGTTCTCACAGGGCCATTAACAACTAATATACCTCCGTTGACGGCAAACCAGGTCTGATTAGAACTAATCATACCCGGTTTGACGCCAACGGAGGTACGATTACGAAAAATGAATTTTAATCAAATCATCATTCAAAGACTCAACACGAGGTCGAGGAACCTCGTCAGAAATTTCGCCAAAATTAATTTTGATACGGTAGATTAGTTGTTAATGGCCCTGTGAGAACAAAAGAAATACCCGCAAACATTATATTACAAACGAATAGCATAAAAAGAGGTCATTAAACATTAAACGTCCCGCTCGATTCGGGTCATTTAGTAAAATTCCCTCGAAATCCTTTGTTTCACGAGGGACGATTAATCTCTAAATAACCTGATCAATGACCTGCATAAAACATTAGGTACGATTAGTAACTAATCTTACCTAATGTTTATGCATTAGGTACGATTAGTAACTAATCATATACCTAATGTTTATGGCAAAACCTGTTTTATCACTCTAAAACATTTCAATAGAATAACTAACGAAGACATGAAGTGAACCATTACTTCATTGTCGAATTCCCAATACCATTAATATAGCAACTCACAAAGTTTTATTCCATTTGAACTTGTTGAATTTCATATTGTCTCGGTAGCCATAATATTACAAAGTGATAGCATTTAGCATTAGCAAAGTGATAGCAAAAGTTTTACTAAACCTCCCTCGGCTTTCGGGTACATTTAATCACTAATCAACCTCAATGCCATGCTATTACTTATAAATATTACCAAGTTACTTTGGTTTCCTTGTTTACAAGGCCTATATGGTGAGAACAGTTTTAATAATATTACTGATAAGGTTACCAAGTTACTTTGGTTTCCTGGTGTGTGTTAATATAAGATCCAAAACAGATTTAAATAATATTACTAAGTTACTTTGGTTTCCTATAATGTATATAATAACATTAGATCGGCCAAAATAGATCGCCTTACAAAATGGCCCTTTCTCGATATACAGGGTGTATAAAAAAAAGCGCAACCTCGGAATTTCCCAAGAAATCCACTGTGTTCTTAAACACAAAAGATTTTCGCCCCTGGGAATTTAAAATAGCTTGTAATCGTATTCCAGGAGTATAACTGTCTAATTACTACAAACTCGAGCACGTAAAGCAGAATTGAATCGAAATTTATGCATTTATTTAATGGAAAGTTGTTTAGTTTACAAGTATCAACAACAGTTAAATTCCCAGAGGCCTAAAATATTTTGTGCTAATAAAAACAAAGTGGATTTCTTGGGAAATTCCGAGGTTGCGCTTTTTTTGATACACCCTGTATAAGCAACCGAAATATAAAATTATTATAACATCAACCCAAGTCAGTTTTAGGGTTAGAATTTGGGTTAGGATTAGCGATTGGTTTGAATTTCGGTTTGTTCATATATCGAGAAAGCGCCTACAAAAACTATATTGAACAGTTTTAGTAATATTACTGATGCTTTGGTTTCCTTGGTGCATTAACATTAGATCCAAAACAGCCCTTACTAGACCTCTTGGAAGAACAGTTTAGACATAACTGATAACATTTATATATAAAGCTGTCGGAATATTCTACTCCCATTGTCAGAGAGTAAAACTTGAAGTATATTTACATTATCACTCGGGCTACTGTGGCAAGGTTCGAAATATATTAACATATATTAGCAACAGAACAATAGATATGTTATGTATTACCTCGTTCTTTTAAAAACCTTAACTTTCGGAATAAAAACAGAAATTTATAGCTGGTTTTTTTTTAAAGTGCCACTAAGACGAAAAAAATCGTCTATCCAATTTTGATCTTCGTAAATTATAATAACAAAATGAAGAAGAAAGGCGTTATCGGTTCCTCAATATCTTATCCCGTTCTCGAGATATTTAGGTTTTGACATATGCAAATTAGATAGTGTATGACGTCATTTTCTCACATAGACTAAAATAAAATTCACAAAATGAGGAATATCTCTGCAAATAATAGGTAGAAAGTTTTCAAACTTTACACATCTGTGGTAAGGTGAAATGTGCACCGTACTGCACAAATTATATTGTTGCCACGAAGATCGTTTGGAAATAGGCACCTGTCATTTATAAAACAAAAAGTGTTTATTTCTTCTTTATCAAACAACATTTATTGTAATGCATACACACGAATATTTGTAGACACGTAAATATTGTACTTCGGAGGTTTAAATCACCTTATTCTTTTTAAAAAGTGACAAAAATTACGATTTAATTTTATTAGGCGAAAGACGCTTATTTTCAAACGATCTCCATGGCAACTATATAATATGTACAGTAGAGTGTACATTCCACCTTACCATAAATGTCCAAAGTTTGAAAACTTTCTACCTATTATTTATAGAGATAATCCTCATTTTGTGTATTTTATTTACGTTGAGAAAATGACGTCATACACTGTCTAATTTGAAGATAAGATATTGCGAAACCGAGAACGCCTTTCTTTCTCATTTCGTAATTATGATAAACTAAGATCAAAATTGGTAGACGATTTTTTCGTCTTAGTGACACTTTAAAGAACGAGGTAATACATAATATATCTCTGGTTCTGTTGCTAATATATCTATAGTTCTGTTGCTAATATATGCTAATATATTCGAAACCTCGTAACAGAGACGGGCGGCGAGCGGAGATGAGACCCTGGGTACGAGGTTGACATGAGATTAGGTTTCCAGATTTTTTTGGCGCGATATTCACCCGACAGGCTTTGCGAAACTGAAGCATGTGACTATATATAAAAGCAGCTAACAAGCTTAATAATCCACCATACATTCATGGTTATATCTCTTACAAAAGGTACGAAGAAGCATGTATCCAATTTAGCGAAAGCTATCGCTTCTAATTTGCTGTAATATTTGAAGATAGCATTCAGATTTAGATGAATAAATTATACTCGGCTGAATTAATTTAAGACAAGCTTTAATTTAAGACAAGTTTTAAGACAAGCCAATCGCATTATAGAATGGACCAGGCGATCCCACGAGGTTGGGTAAAATACAGTACCGTTACTACAATAACTGTAATAAAAATGGTTTTTGTCCTTGTCGTTTTGGCAGTTGGTAAAGTAATTATGTGGTTGCAAGATTTTTGTGGAAAAATATTTCATTCGGAAATTTGGGATTGGCATCCCCCCCCCCCCCCCCCCCCCCCCTTACGATAACCAACTTTCTAGAGTTTTTTATTTGTGTTTCTACACTACCTACGCAGCACACTCAGTTGAAATACTAGTAGGTTGATTCAACTATATAAACACACTTATGCTTGGTCGTAAAAAATGAAATTAGCCGTATACATTATTATATATGCTAAGGATTTATGGTGAAGGAAAATTTCGAGTGGTTGGAATATATACATTTTAAGACCAAACCGGGACCAGTTGCGAAAAATGCAACTTCAAGGCCTTCCGGCTGCAATTGAACCCGCGACCCTGCGATGCTAGTGCAGTGGTCTGACCACTGAGCTACGGAGACCGTTGCCGAGAGCCTAATGCCGGGATAAGATTCTGGGTATATTACAAGTAATATTTGGCAATTCCAACACTCGAACTTTTCCTTCACCATAAATCCTTAGAACATGTAGTTTAATCGAGTGAAATGCCAAATATTACTTGTAATATACCCAGAATCTTATCCCGACTAGGCTCTTGGCAACGGCCTTCGTAGCTCACTGCACTAGCATCGCAGGGTCGCGGGTTCAATTCCAGCCGGAAGGCCTTGAAGTTGCATTTTTCGTAACTGGTCCCGGTTTGGTCTTAAAATGTGTATATTCCAACACTCGAAATTTTCCTTCGCCATAAATCCTTATAGAACATGTAGTTTAATCGAGTGAAATGCCAATTATTATATTATATATCTCAGTCTAAGACAAGCGACATTCTAGATCAAAGGTCAGATATGTGAGCTATTGAGTAGAAGAAATGCTTCATGGATTCAAGAGTATTGGCGCATACTGCATAGTCTCTACGCTCACGATAGAATTGGAATCATAAAATCTAAAACAGTTCAAGGTGCTTCGCCCTTATAACAAAGCAAACCATATTGTCTTTGTTTTGAAGCTCGTAACAGGGGTTTCACTAATTGTTTACAGTAATTAATTATCAGTTACTCGTTGTTATTATTGTTATTAGACACACGGAAAAGGCCAATATTTATATTGTTTCAGAAATTCAGTGTCTAAAATTAGCCAACTATCTGTTACAAGAGTCCCTGAAAGTGTATAAAAAGAGCGTGCCTAGAATTCTTCTTATTAACCTTGGTTCATGATATCTGAAGTGAAGTTTGAAAGAAGCTTCGTAGTAGTGATGGTGATGATGATGGTAATATGATAGTAATAAAATTATAGTGGTGGTGGTGATGATGATGATGAAGATATGGTGATGACGATACTAATAAAATTATTATGGTGGTGATGATAATGAAGATGGCGATATGATAATGAAGATGGTGATGGTGATGATGAAGATGGTGATGATGGTGAATGAAGATAGTGATGATAGTGGTGGTGATGAAGATGGTAATGATGATGCAGATGGTGATGATGAATATGGTGATGATGGTGATGATGGTGGTGATGATGATGATGATGAAGATGGTGATGATGAAGATGATGGTGATGATGATGGTGGTAGTGATGAAGATGGTAATGATGATGCAGATGGTGATGATGAATATGGTGATGATGGTGATGATGGTGGTGATGATGATGATGATGAAGATGGTGATGATGAAGATGATGGTGATGATGATGGTGGTAGTGATGAAGATGGTAATGATGATGAAGATGATGGTGATGATGGTGTTGATGAAGATGGTAATGATGATGAAGATGATGATGATGATGATGGTGATGATGAAGATGGTGCATGTAGATGGTGATTTTTCATGATAGTGATGACGAAGAAGCTGATGATGGTGATGATGATGATGATAAAGATGATGGTAAAGATGGTGATGATGATGATGGTGATGATGAAGATGGTGATGATGATAAAGATGATGGTGAAGATGGTGATGATGAAGATGGTGATAAAAATGGTGATCAGTGATGATGATACTAATAAAAGTGTTCAAAAGCGTTGATAATGATGACACTATATTAATAAAATTATAGTGGTTGTGATAAAGATGACGATATGTCACGATGATGATGATAGTGATGATGAGTGGTGACGATGATACTATATTAAGGTTCATTTTGGAAATTTTATCAAAAATTAGGCTTCCCATGACTTTTGAGGCAGCACATCCTTCGCGATAGTAATTTCAAGTAATAAAATTAGAGTGGCGGTGATAAAGATGACGATGTCATGATAATGAAGTACGGGTAATTGTAATAGCACATTTTTGGAATTCACGTTGGATTCTTGGCAAATTTAAGCGGACTTGAAAATATTTATGACCGTCTCCAGGAAACTCACTTGCCAAAGCGCGTAGGCTGTGGGACAATTAAATAAAAATGGAAACCACGTTCTTGGCCACGACTGTTACTCCCACATTCACTACAGCAATGTATATATATAGAACATACCTTATAACACACTTTAATTAGCTGTATTACTATATATAGTTGAACTACATCATAGTGATCTTCGCTCTCCATCTGAGTCATGGTAGCTCAATGGTTAGAGTGTCTCACCGGCAATCAGAAGGTTAGGTTCCACAAGTACATCATTGTAACCTTCGCTCTCCATCTGAGTCTCAGTAGCTCAATAGTTAGAGCGTCTCACTGGCAATCAGAAGGTTACAGGTTCGATTCCTGTCCAGGACTCAGAAACATTTACTGAGGATTTGAGCTTGACTTGATTTGTATTCAGTGGCGTAACGCACATTAGGTCGGGTTAGGTCGAGATAATGGCCCCTGATCCAGTGGGGCCCCTGCCAAAAATGGAGTGGAAGATTATAATGAAAAATTACGGCTTAACAGCGACATTACTGACATATATTTCATCGTCATATTTAGACAGAACTAATTTACGGGCCCCCCGATAATCGATTCTCCCGGACCACCTGTGAATCTGCGATTTATGGTGAAGAATCATTAATGTCCTGGGTGGGAGATTGACTTTCTGTTTGGATAAGAAAGAGCTGATTTACCGATTTGCCAATGTTAACTAGAGGAGGAAGGAATATATAGGTGTCTAGGTATTCACGATTGTTTAACATTGTACTGTAGTCTGTATACTAAGTTATAGTCGAGCCTTCAAGCCAAGACATGTATAGAAGGGCCCCGTCTACCTGTTATACGCCACTGCATGTATTGTTAGGGATAAGCTAACCGCAAAAAAAGTATAGGTTCAAAACTAGAAGGACTATAAATTACAGTCTGTAACAGAGAAAAGAATGACTGGCTTACACAAAGTGAATGTCTTTCATTGAAATCATTGAAATATTGTAACAAAGAGCAGCAGCTAGACTGATTATCAAAAGTGAGGCAGCCTTTTGTTTTAATCATTGAGATCTCTCGAGTTATCAGGGACCTCGTGAAGAGATACAAAGCGCGATCATGAGTTAAAAAGAAATATAGATATTCGTATGTAAAGAGATCAGAGTTGTAGATTCACTAGCGAGTACAATTGACACTCAAAAGCTGGTTTTATTGTTTCGTAAACGCTTCGTTGCTTCTAACTGACGATTTTAGTCGGTGTGTGTCGAAGCCATTCAAAAACAACATGCTCTCAAACTCTCCGCTAGTTACCATAATGGGCTTATTATATAACAGACACAACCGACGTGTGTCTTTACAATTGTTTAGCTCGAACCGTCGAACGTGGCTGAGTCGAAGGTATGTCAAAGGCGCCGCAGGCTGCCACCATACGACCCATCTCTGACCACGGAGCACAGCTAAGAGTGTTGATTTTAATCCTCTTGAAGACGATGCTTAGAATGGCGTTGTAGATAGAATGAGGACGGTGTTGAGATTAATCTTGGGAATAAAACTCATCCATTCTCAATCTGTCTAAATACGCTACAGGAGGGCAAGAACATTTTCACTTTTGCCGCGAAATCGCGTCGTTAGTTACGAAATTTTGATCGCATAGATCTCGACAATTATATAACGCAGCGATGTGAACATCGGCACACAAACTTGTTGTTACTATATCGTTCAACTGACCAAAAGATTGGAAGAGTTGACTTTAGCCTTCAGTACCACCTTAAGACAACTAGATGTCGTCAAGAAGACTAGCACGGCTGAAGCTTTAGCTTAATTAAAGACTTTTTCATAAAGCTGACTATGACATATAAATAAGCTACGGACACAAGATATACGATTGCTAAGCGACAATCAATATCCAGCAAAGTTTCGCCACTTCAAAGAAAGGGAAGCTAACAAAATCTCTTTATTCCAAAGGCTATAAATATTCCAGAGCGGAAGTTGCGAGGGAGAAAAAGCACCGAGTTACACTCAGAGCACTTCCGATGGTTAATTACAGCAAGAATACACACATAGACACATCGACGACGACCTTCATGCTGCTGTAGTTCATTTAATTGTTCATCCAACGCAATCACTGGCTATTATAAACACATGAACTCAAGCAGACGTCTACAGACTTCTCAGGAGCTCGCTGGTTCAACTCAGCGGTCTTATTTAAAACGTATTAAACCAAATCAAGATCTATAGCCTAATAGACCGTATATATCATATTAAGCTAAGCTTGTATTAAGCGATTGCAGTTAATTCTTGGATTATTGGAGAACTTACAGTTTTCAAGTCAACAAAGACATGACAAACCGAGTATGGTGGACTGTTCTAGACTAAATCCTAAAATCTGAGAGGCGGTAAGTGAAGAGACGCCAAAGGTGTAGGGTTGAAGTTGGAGTGAAGTGCCGCGCAGCTTCACCCACACCGCGTCATAATTTTTTCTAACTATTAATACCATCTTGGTGTGTGTTTATAGTAATTCGTGTAATAGTATCAGCTGGAGTGTAAAGGGAGCGCGTTCTGTGTCTCAGCGCGAATCGTGAATGAGAATTGCGTAGGGTATATTAACAATTATATATCATACGTCAAAATGACAATCTTATAGGGGAGTGGGTTCTTTCTCGATATGTGAATAGCTGAATATAATGTCCAACCAAGTTAGTTCTAATGTTAGTATTAAGGTTAGTAATATTAAGGTTAGGATTAGGGTTAGCGATTATTTGAATTTCGGTTTGTTCATATATCGAGAAAGCGCCTCAAAATCTGCTCGGCAAGGCTGCCGAAAAGTCTGTCTTATAATATGAGAATCGGTAGAATTTCCCAAGCTTTCCTCTAATGCTATATTAAACCCAAACCGGCTACAGAATTACCCTAATGGCTATAATACTAAACCAAATACTAACCAGAAAACTATATATCCATTTTACTTGAATGAAACCAACCTTAATACTAATTAGATGTGTGAAGTTGATCGTCCAGGTTGTTGTAGTCTTGAGAAAGACTATTGTTGGTGACTGACGTTTTGACGGCCTCAGCGGCGGTCATCTTCAGAGTCAAGTAAAGCGTGTTTTTCAGGGTTTGCCTATATATACGTCTTTACTTGACTCTGAAGATGACCGCTGCTGAGGCCGTCGAAACGTTAGTCACCAACAATAGTCTTTCTCAAGACTATACAACAACCTGCACGATCAACTTCACTGCATCTAATGATACTCCTAGGTTCAAACCATTTACTTTACCCTAATGCTAATGTTAATAATAAGCCTAATACTATAACTACAATACTAACCCTAACCCTAATCCTAACCCTAATCCTAACCCTAATCCTAACCCTAAAACTGACTTGGGTTGATGTTACAATAATTTTAAATTTCGGTTGCTCATATATCGAGAAAGGGCCGATTTTGATTTTCGTTGAACCCATCCAGAACTAAGAGTTCTTTTACTGTTGTCATTCTGATAAATGGGTTTTAGTCAGGAAAGTCGAAAGCACGCGTCTTGCACCACATTACGACGAAATTGTGGTTAAGGAAAGTGAAGAACATAGTCTATTATGTCTATACCATTGTACCGACTGTGCTATCATAAAGTAATAATTCTAGATGCTCTATTACGACAAAAATAAACAAAGATGGCGCTGTGCTCTCAAACGATAAGGAAGCTATATTAATATTGAAGAGAACAGTTAGGCTCCATGCCAAATTACCTCTTAGGATTGGAGTAGCCGAGATTGCATATATATAGGTCTTCCACTGCTCACCACGAGCTAGTTATATATCGTTTATTATTTTTAGAACTGAATTGATTACTAACTGACTCCATAGACTACAAAATAGAGCGGGTAGCATATATAATTACTTATTCGGACTATAATACCAGGTCTGCTGATATTTTACATGCCCATGAATGGGATACTCTTGAACAAAGACGGTCAAATAAGCTGGCCATTAATGTCTATAAAGCAAAGAATAATCTTTATAAAGTAAATGGTTTGAACCTAGGAGTATCATTAGATGTGTGTCGTCCCGGTTGTTGTAGGTGACTGACGTTTCGACGGCCTCAGCGGCGGTCATCTTAGAGTGAAAACGCCGTCGAAACGTCAGTCACCAGCAATAGTCTTTCTCAAGACTACAACAACCCGTGGACGATCAACTTCACACATCTAATAATCTTTATCCTGACGGACATAAATCTATGTTTGAATCTACATCAAACGTTCATTCATATAACCTAAGAGGTAGCTCTAATAATATATTTGTTCCCAGACCTCGCACCTAAGCGGGTAAGCGATATTTTTGTTATCGTGGGACTGTACTATTGTGGAATGGTCTGCCAGATGAGACCAAGGCCAAACCATCGGTCTGCTCTTTTAAAGCATCGCTGTTGTGAAACTATAATAGTTAATTTATAATTAGTTGTTTTACAATAATATAAAGTTAATCATTTTGTATTAATTTACTCAATTTTTTTAACACGGCTCCCTAGGTCGAGTACTAATTGGGCCCCCAACCTAGTGGGGCCCCTGCCAAAAATCGAGTGGAAGATTATAATGAAAAATTACGGCTTAACAGCGACATTACTGACATATATTTCATCGTTATATTTATAGTAAGAACTAATTTACGTGGGCCCCTGATAATTAATTCTCCCGGACCAACCCTCGGCCTCCTGTGAATCTGCGATTTATGGCGAAGAATCATTAATGTCCTGTGTGGGAGATTCACCTTCAGTTGATACGAAAGAGCTTATTTACCGATTTGCCAACGTTACCTCGAGGAGGAAGGAATATATAGGTGTCTAAGGTATTCACGATTGTTTAACATTGTACTGTAGAGTGATAATATAGAAGTTATAGTTGAGCCTTCATGGGACCCCAGACCCAAGACATGTATTGTTCCCGTCAAGGTAAGGGCCCCGTCTACCTCTGATACGCCACTGCTCCCTGGAAGAGCATTATTTTAGTGAAGAGACACCATGTTATTATCTTAATTTTAATAAAGCTGATTGATGATGATGACTCACATTTATGCGATTTCTGTACTCGTAATAAATTAAGATAATTCGCTAATAGACGACTTTCACGATCAGGCGCAGTAGCAACAAATATTCAAATTTTCATCGTAGGTAAAAACAACTGTTTCAGCTGGAAAGAGCATATTGAAAATAGTAGAAGTGCAAAGTTTGAAAGGAATTGTGTAAAAAAGGAAGAAGTTTACACAAGCAGAAAGTTGGCCATTTCAAAAGGGATTTATTAGTGATTTAATAAGGATTTTGGCTTGGCGGGCGGGCGTTGCACGCCAAGCCAAAATCCCTATTAAATCCATAGTGAAGAGCAAAACTTCCAAAGTGTGTAGCTTTCGCACTATTTGCCCGATTAGTTTCAAACTTTGCACTTTTACTATTTTTAATATGATCTTTCTAGCTAAAACAGTTGTTTTTACCTCATATGAAAATTTGAAATAAAATTGCTACTGCGCATGACCCTGAAACTCGTCTATTGGGTTCAAATAATACAGGTTCAATATATATAACGAGAATCTGCTAAAAAAAACTAGTTAAAGGAGGGTAATTTGTGAAGCAAAATGAACGACTTAAGAATCCAATCCAAGTTGCGAAACCAAAGTTTCGAAACGTAAACTATTTAAAGTTTCGCAGAAATTGTTTGCTACTCACGCTTAAACGCAAACTCAGAAAAATATTTCTGAGCCACAGACGGGAATCGAACCCGCAACCTTCATGATCTCTGGTTAGACGCTCTAACCATTGAGCTACCAGAACTTAGATGGCAGAACGAAGGCTACGTTGTGTACTAGTTCGTACGTGTGTGACATCATCATCATCATTGGTTATCTGCCAGTTGGCAGGTTTTAGGCATGTATAGTTTCTCCAAACTTCTCTGTTCTGTGCCATACTCTTAAGCTCAGCATAGTTGATTCCTCCACATAAGTCGTTTAACATCATCACACGTTTCCTTCCTCTTGGTCGCTTTCCAATGACACGTCCTTCTATCACCTCTCTCAGCAATCCGTCTCCTCTCAAAATGTGACCAATCCACCTTTTTCTTCTTTCCATTATTACATTCATTATCGTCCTTTTCTCTTTCACCAAACCTAAAACCTTCTCATTTGACATCTTGT
This sequence comes from Chrysogorgia sp. JL179-B06, assembly GCA_035772405.1. Classification (NCBI taxonomy): domain Eukaryota; kingdom Metazoa; phylum Cnidaria; class Anthozoa; order Scleralcyonacea; family Chrysogorgiidae; genus Chrysogorgia; species Chrysogorgia sp. JL179-B06. The sequence continues at coordinate 1,220,180 of JAYKKM010000339.1, read as the reverse complement.
CTCTCCAACTTATTTTCTCCATCTTTCTCCATATCCACATACGTACATGTGACATACGTACTACAAAATCAGCAGTCTCGATATGTCTGTATATCTTTTATCACTAGTATATATTAAATGCGACTTACAGCTTGGTTGCGTCTAACTGGAGATGATGAGGTTGCAGGTGGTTCGATTCCCGTCTGGGGCTCTGAAACATTTTTCTTAGTTTGCGTTAAAAGCTTGAGTAACAAACAATTTACCATGTTAAAATAACCAAGCTGCAAGTCACATTTACTATATATTTGAAATTTATTATTAAAAACTAACTAAGGTGCATGGCTCGATAGTCTAACTCATGAGAAATTTCATTTTTCTTCATAAAAATGTTTGTAATGCAGATCTGAGCTTCATCGTTTGTTTACTGAAATGTTTTATACCCTCACAAAGTTTACCTGAGTGGAGAAATCGTGTTTCAAATAAATCCAGAAAACTAATTTGCATAAAATCTGCCGCTTATCACAAACACAATTTCTCAAGATATACAGGGTGTCCCAAAAAAAAGGCTACCTTTTCAAATTCAAATTAGCATGTTAATTCAAGCAACCTATTGTAGTTCTTTGAAATTCATTATCGCTTTTGAACTACGAATGCGTAACAACACACAGTTTTATACACATGGGATATTAAACACAATCAAGGTTGTTTGAATTAACACGCTCATTTGAATTTGAAAAGGTAGCCTTTTTTTTGGGACACTCTGTACAATAGACCTTTCTGTTTATTATTGTGTTGATAAAATTGAATAGAAAGCACAATGAACCTGAGATGTTTTGAAGAAAGACCTTTGTCGTCATGGGCATTGTATACTATTTTTGGAAACAAGCTACGTGGCTATTTCAAATATAAAGAAAACCTTAATTCAATGCACTCACGAAAATCGGCTTTCCTTGACCAAAGATCATTTGAATATTTAACTTTATGCTCTTCTTACAGCCAAACTAAACCAGTTCTAGCCGTGAGAAGAATATTGTTAAGCTAATCAGCGCCGCTAACCAGGCTAGGCTCAAACAGCCCATAATTATCTAAATCCTTGAGGAAAAGTAGTCAAAAAATAAATTACATTTTAATAAAAGGCCTTTAAGCATATTTATAGAAAGGTCAATTTCACTATTGAATACAATGACTTTGCGTGACCCTGGGTTGACGTCACTTTCAGTGAAGAGTATAAACCGACTTTAGCAGAGGAAAAAGACATCAAGATGAAACTTTAGTTGATGATATTATTAAGTAATTTTTATCAGAAAGTGACAAAGATTATAAATATATAAAAAGACCACACATAAGATAGACACTTTAACCAACTTTAGCAGAGGAAAAGGCATCAACATGAAACTTTAGTTGATGATATTATTAAGCAATTTTTATCAGAAAGTGTCAAAGATTATAAATATATAAAAAGACCACACATAAGATAGACACTTTAACCAACTTTAGCAGAGGAAAAAGACATCAACATGAAACTTTAGTAAGTAATTTCTATCAGTTTAGTTTAGTTTATTAGATTTATCACTCTTAGGTGAACGGAATAACCCAACAGGCTAAAAGCCCAATTATAGGGGTTCCGAGGGCCTACGATTTTAGGTCGTTATCCGAGAAGACCTGAAAGTCTTACCATTTGCTGATATTATTGCAAAGGCAGCACTTTCTCCTCAATTATTTTTAAGAGTGGAGGTCCGACCCAGGATTTGAACCTGTGTCTCCCAGCTCATAGACATGTGTGGTAACCACTAGACCACAACAGAAAGTGTCAAAGATTATAAATATATAAAAAGACTGCACATATAAGATAGACACTTTAACCAACTTTAGCAGAGGAAAAGGCATCAAGATGAAACTTTAGTTTATGATATTATTAAGTATTTTTTGAATAATAAGTGACAAAGATTATATAAATATAAAATATGTAAAAAACCCAAAAATGAGAAAGGTAGTAGTGTTCTTGTATATGAATCTCTTGTGTTTGTAAATAATTCAAAGACCTTTCTGCGTATTATTGACATATTGTATTGATAACATTGAATGGACAATGAACATTAAAAGAACAATGAACCGGAGAGTGCGTTGAAAAAAGACCTTTGCTCGTGGGCATTGCGTACATCGAAAATAAAGAAAATCTTTATTCAATGCACTTGGACGTAGCCCCGTAGGGCATTTGCATCAATGATAACTAACGCACGTTATGTTGTCTAAACACTGCCTTATTTAATGACCACCGATCTTCTAGTTTTTGCAAGCCAAACTGTTCCCGTACTTCAGTTGATCTAATTTCGTAGCCAGATCGCGTAATTATTCTTCTTGCCCTATTTAATTTTGACTTTTATTACAATTATCCAATACCGAAAAGCAATAATCAAAGTGAGGTTGAAGTATTACGTCCCGAACCCAGGGCCGTACTCAGAAAAATTTACAGTGGGGGTGTAAGCTTACTTCAACCGACTGACGCACGAGCTTGTACCGACTACATCCTATCGATCGAAGCTTGTCAAAATACTGTCTTTCTGTTGGATGCCTACTAAAATAACCCTGGTCAGCTAGTGAAATGGTTAATTAGTCCTACGTTAATAACGCACTCTCAATACGGAGTGACAAGATGATGACATTTTAATAAATTTATGTCTTTGGTGTTCTCTCGTTGATTACATTTACATACAAACAAAACATTTAACACCAACATTAGATTTGCGAGTCTTAAATTTGGTAGTTTGAAATTAATTTAAATAGATAAGTGCCGGCAGTTATATTTAGTCGGCAGAAGTTATATTTTAGACGTGTTTGATTTAACACGGACAAGTAGAATCATTAACTTTTGACTGAATATAACTTCTGCCGACTGAAAGTCGTAAAAAGATTTTTGGGGGTGTCGCACCCCCCACACCCCTAGCTCCGGGCCTGCACGAATCGTTCTATTAAGAAATGTGTTCTCTTCTATTTCCTAGATTTCAAGCACAGTTCCAACTGCTCATTCATAGACACACTAATTGGCTCCAAACAGCCAGAACAAGAACCTCGTAATGAAAGAAATAGCAGAAGGCAACTTTCTCGAGATCCAAGAACCACTAGCTCTCACACTCAGCATCATCAATGGCGTCTCCAGTGTTCTAGGAACCGCCGGCAACATCGCCTTAATTACCATCATCTTCTTCCATCACAGACAACTTCGTGGCGCGTCAGAAATGCTACTCGTGAGCCTGGCTCTAGCCGACTTGCTGTCATGCGCAGTGTATCTACCACTCTTGATAATCCGATTAAACTCGACGCAAAAACTCCCGACGCTCATGAACCAAACTCGACGCGCCATTGGTCAAGCGACGGCCGTTAGTGCCAGTCTTAATCTGTTCATGCTAACCGCTGACCAGTTTATCTTCTTTTTCCGGCCGTTGAGGTATCTCAGCTGGATGAGAAGAAAGGTCGTGGTGACGTATATTATACTCATCCACATCATTGCGACATCGTGTGGCGTTTTCGCTTACTACGACATGGAGAGATCACAGTATCTCAAGACAGGTATCATAGGCGCGGCCATTTTGGCTTTTTTCTGTCTACACTACGCCATCTATCGCCTAGCGACGGGACAGAGGACTAAAGTAACCAATCAGCAGCTCTCTCTGCAACATAACTATCACGTGACAGCCGGCGCAATGCGGCGCGCTAAACGGAATCTGCGCACAGTGATGTTCATAGGGATATTATATTTTATTACCTGGCTACCAGTGACAATATTTCAACTATGGTATTCAATAACTGTGAGTAATAATGCCAAGACATTTCAGAGATATTTCTACTTGCTCTCGACGGTGCAACAGGTCAGCTCTCTGGTGGATCCATTTTTGTACTGCTCGAGGAACAATAAAGTGAAAGCAGTTTTTCTGAAGATCTTCCCACAGAAAAAGAACCGTGTGGATATAACGGAACAAAAGGGACAACCCATGTCTCGTAGGACAAGCAAGACTCAACTGAGTACGCCAACAAACACCAATACAAGACCATCTATCATTTGTGATAACTCAAATAATTAATTTCCATACAAATCGACTAATAGCGTGTATAGCGAGCGAAGGCCCTTCGTCAGAGAGAGACAGAGAGTGAAACACAAGGCCCTTCGGCTTTCTCTAGTTGAAATATTAGACCTTTAGTTCTACACAGTATTTATGCAGTAAACTAACCTTTTAGCGTTTTCTATTGAAGAAATAGAAAACATTTTCCGTGTTTCCATAGAGTTATAGAAACATGAGTGGAAGTTTGGGAGAACGAGAAATGGTAGTGGGAACACGAGCCCGCAGGGCGAGTATTTCCACGCTATTTCGAGTTCTCCCAAACTTTCACGAGTGTTTCTATAACGTATGGGAACACGGAAAGATGTTTTCTATTTCTTTTATAAAATAACGCTGAGGAAATAAGTAATAAGACTCTTTTATTAAAATGATGAAAATATACATTCTCCTTACTCACGCATGCGTCGTCGGCTGCACAAATGAACATAAACGTTTTTTTTCAATCTTCTCGTTTTTCTTCTTGTTGGCTGTCACAGAACATATTTATCGACATTTTAGCTGTTTGTGAGGAAAGGTTCGTCTTACAGTCCATTTTATAAAAATGGCGGGAAAAATCCATGTTTTCCATCGAGTTATAGAAACACGGCTTTCAGCCAAGCAGAGCGTGCGTTTTTAATTTGTTATTTTATAATTGTATTTCTACAATAACCTGTTTACCATGCGCATTCTCATTGGTTGTTAGCCATCATCTATTAGAAGACAGACGCCACTGCAATCTCGTACCCAGACCCAAGCATCCCCAGCCGCGCAGGAAATACATTATTCGCATTATATTAAGAGCAAAGACTGTTCAAAGTGCCCCTAAGCCCAAAAACGTTTTTGTCTTTATCAAATCTTGACATAATTTCTAGTATTTCTTGCGAAAATAAAAATGAATTTCTTTAAAATCTCCAATTTTTATGGCTGTCAAACGCGATTTCAGACACGCACTTCCGCGACAATAATTCGTTACGAGGAGTCGATCTGGAACGAGTACATGTTGTGAATCACATATTATATTGATCATAGCTCTGATATCTAAATTCCAAAATGCGAAAGGTTGAATGCTAGACTATAACTAACTCCAAAGCAGATCACAAGTTGATCAAAGCAAAGTAAACGCTGGCTCTGAAATTCATGAGCAAAGTAACACCTTGTGTGACGTCAAAATACATGCTAGACCCAGTGAAGGCTAGACTCAGCCACCCAGCCGACGGAACTACCATTAGGGTAATGCATTGCGTGTTTGTGTTTTTCTCTGCAGCGAGTACGTTATCCCCAGCCTCCCAGAGATAGAGAGACGACTGGGTACGAGTCAGATTTTGTGGGACGCCTAAAAAATCGTGATCTTAGTTTGTCGATTTCTAAAGTGAAAATATACTAGACTGAATATTTTTATTGCTATTTGTTGTAAACTTCCGTATTGATCTATATGAAAACAATAACAAACACGGAAACACCTGCAATGCATGACCCTGACACTCACTCACTCAACACGCCATGAAAACCAAACGATTTATATATTCGATGAGCTGAAAATCATTTTTGTGGTTAGTTCGAGTTTGACAAAATTAATTTGCCTTTTAATACTGCATAGTTTTTTGGTTAGGGTTAGTATTTTGGTGAATTCTAAGAGACTACCGTAAATAATATAGCTTGGCGAAGTCCGTTTACGGGGCCGTATTAATTTATATAGCCAAGCCGTTTTTATTATTTTATACTTCTGAGTTCTGACTATATAAAGAAAAAAGAAGTCGCCTTACTTGTATCGGCCATTTTCCCTGGGTTTCACTTGTTACCATTTGTACACCACCGTGTCTTCTGCTTTGTGCTCTTTTCATGAAAAAAGAAACGAGAAATCAAAACTCAAAAAGAAACAAGAATTGAAATATATAAATTTTGGACAACTACTTTAAATTTTCGCGCCATTGGTAATCCTCCCACAATGCACGGCGAGCACGTTCCCGCGGTAATCTCGCGAGTAGAATCCAATATGGCGGCCGAACATCAACAAGAGATGAGAGTTGTCGAGTTTTACAGTGGCATTGGCGGGATGCACTACGCATTAAAAAGTAAGAGTCCAGTAGGTTAGATCTATTTTAATGTAGTGTAAGCTAGATGGTAGACTTAATGGATGGTTACTTTTATATACAACAGTGCACGAGATAAATATTTTACCTTTTTCAGTACCTTGAATGATACATTCGGAAATAACATACCAAAAGTCCCTGGAAATCAACCTAGTGGAACGTTTAAAAAATCAAGTTTTTCTTACAATTTACTACATACAAAAACGCGTTAAATAAGCGTTTTCAATAAGTCATTATGCATTGTGATGTCATATATTATGCACCTATCAATGTTAAGCCCCAAGGGGAATTGATAGCCGAGGATGCAACATGGGAGGGTATTTTGATATGATACGGGAGTCCCAGGGTCGGGAAATTTGACATAGCCGCCATCTTGAAAATTTGAAAGGACTGGGAAAGAGTGTCTGCACGCAGCGCGCTCAAGTTCAGCGAATATGGATGTGGAAATAAAGTTTACAAAGTCCCCCAGGTAGGGGAAATTTGATATGGATTTAGGCACAGGGGTGGGGAAATTGACACAAGCATCCAACCAAATGTCAAATTCCCCTGTGGATAACGCCCCCCCCCCCCACCCTGCGGCTTAACAATGATAGGTGCATAAAGTATGACCATTTACATATTAAACAAATCTTAATATCTCAAGAGTGAAGTGTCAGATATGAAAAAGTTGTAAATAGTTAGTCTTTATAGTTTCAAGAGTTCTTTCAAACAAAAGAGTTGTTTTACAACTGAATTTTTCATTGCATAGGTACTTTAACTAAATCTAGCATCTCTTTCACAGCTTGCGGCATCCCAGCACGCATTGTGGCTGCCATAGACATCAACACAACGGCAAACCAAGTTTATTCCCATAATTTCCCCAACACAATACTATTGAACAGAAATATAGAGGTAAATAGACCCACTATCAACATATAGATTCTCCTTACTGGTCTCCAACCATTTCTTATAGTACTAGTTGGGAGAAGTTGTTTTAAAAACATGTCAGTTCATCTTTGGTGATCATTTTCTATATTCTCATTACTTCTATACTTGGTTAACCATTGATATTATTAGGAGAAGATGGATGTTGATCAAGTTGCTGAAATTCTACTTTTATTTGATTCTAGGGTATAAAATTAGATTACTTTATAAAACTTGATGCCGATGCATTCTTTATGTCTCCACCTTGTCAACCATTTACAAGGTACCATGTAATATTATGATAAAGGCCACATAAAAAAAAAAAAGTTGGTTAGCATCCTCGCCCGCGCACAAAAAAGGGCCCGCTCAGGATTTAAAAAATTTTTTATTTAAAAAAACCCAACTTTTATCGACCATAAAAACAGTAGAAAACCATGAACTTTCGTCCAGCGCGCCTTGTTAATCTGCTAGAAGTCTGGTACCCAGAGGCAATGTTTCGCCGTTGCGCATGCGCTAAAATTTATGAAATGCCATTTGTGGTAGCCACAATAACTCGACGCTAACCAACCATTTTTTTTATGTGGCCTAAGTCCATAATTATAAAATAAATTGATAATATAATCATATAATGTAGCATTGTTTTATTTCATATTGTGTAGTTCCAAAAAATATCCTCACCTCACCATGCAAAGCACTGGATATTCCGAGGGGTGATATTAGACACCAAATTTCCAAGGGAGTGGGGGTCAAAGTGGGTATATACTTCATGGTAACACTAGACCGGATTTCCATCTGTTTTTTATAACCCCAACCGTAACCCAAATCCTAACCCTAATCCTAACTCTAACCCTAACCCTAACCGTAACTCTAATCCTAACCATAACCCTAACAATAACCGTAAAATACGGTGGGAGACTATATGTATTGTTACCATGAAGTATATCCCTCAAAGTGGAGCATATCTGGCCCTAATTTTCGAGATGGTTATTGAAAAGACACATTGATAACATCCAATGCAGAGAAATAAGATATTTTTCTGTTTTTGCTTATCATTTTTGAAAGCTTGTAGCAAACTATTTCAGGGCTTGAAGTAAACTGTTGTTAAACATTCCAACACTTAAGGTAAAACTGCCATTCAAACATTTTGGGAGACCATTTGAACTCTTTGACAAACTAGTCGAAAATTCCAGGGGTAAGGGAGGTTGCGGTTTGAATCCCAAAACAGAAATTCCAGGAAAGACTACTTGGACTACAAGTGACATAAAGTCTGTCAATTACTAGCTGGACACTCTAACCACTCAAGCTAGCTGCTTACTCTGGAAAAACCCCAAGTTGTACACACCAACAATCTAATGTGTTATTGGACCTGTCATTTCTCCTTCCCCCTCAGTCTGTTTGCTCCCACCCACACGCCCCCTGTGGAAATCAGCTTCGGTTGACGGGGTCAGCGTGGTTAAATAAAGTTATTCTATCTATCTTCTATCTTTGCTGATCAACTGTAAAAATAGCAAATGATTTAACTTTTCGCATCTCATTAATTATTAGTTTGTTTATCTCCCGTGCATTTGATGACATCCTTTTGTGACATCTTTTTGGCATATATATAAGCCCTATTTATTTTATTTCGTCTCGTCTTACTCTGATGAAGGGCTCCGCTCAAAACGTCAGTATTTCGTCACTAAATTCTTGGCAGTTTACCACCTTTTCACTTTGCTATTATATTCAAAACATTGTCTACGCAGCACTCTACTTTTTTAATGTGTTACTAGCCTCCTTTACAGGCATCACAGCGGTCTGCTGAACCTCCGGGTAGATATAGACGCATGGGGAAAGTTGCCTGCGGAGGAGGCTAATCCACTAATGTGTTACAAAGGTCAAGCTGTAAATTTTTAACAATAATGATGATAAAAATGATTAAATTAATACTGTATTATATATAGTTAGTAGCTGAAGTCTCATTCAGTACTGTGCAAGTTCTTTCAAAATGTATGACACTATACTGTGTTGTTTAATTTTCACTAGTTTTCTTTGGTAAATTATATTATAAATAGACAAGGAAATCAAAAAGCTTCAAGTGATGCCAGGACCAAGAGTTTCCTGCATATAATGGAGATACTTAAAAGGTAGTTATTGCAAAAAGTCGAAACAATGTTGAGACACATCTTAGATCCCAAACGGGGCCAAGCCCCCATAAAAAATAGTAGAGTAGTAGCTACAAAATAGTGACATTTCGAACAGAGCCTGAAGGGCTCTGCTCGACTGAAGGGCTCTGCTTGAATGAAGGGCTCTGTTCGAAACGTCAGTATTTCGTCACTAAAAATCTTGGCAGTTCACCACCTTTTCACTTTGCTAATCCAAACCACTGCCTACATAGTATTCTACTTTTTTTATATATAATATACACATTTTGAAACACAAAATTCACTCCATAATAATTAGTACCCTTAAAAATATGCCCTTTCCAAAAATAATCCCACAAAAAGTCATTTGAACAAATATTGGTAAGGCCATTTTTGGAAGTTTATGATAGGTAATATCTTTATCTCAATACCTTATCAACAGTACCAAATTATTTGCTGCACAGTCACCAGTAAGAATAGCACTTTCAATATCTTTTCACAGATTACCAAAAGCACCATCGTATATTTTAATGGAAAATGTTAAAGGCTTCGAAATGTCGGATACCAGGTAGCAGTCTGTAAGAACAAACAGTTGCATGGAAATGAAAGTACAAAATGATTAGCAGTTATTTTTTTGTTTTGCCATCATATTAGAGAAGAATTCATCAAGACACTTGAAGACACAAACTATATTTATCAGGTGAGATATCACAACAGTATTGGCAGCTGAACAATGCTACAGCATTGTTCACAGCACAATATTGTTCACAGTAGGCAGCACAATTTTGTTCACAGTAGGCAGCACAACATTGTTCACAGTTGGCAGCACAACATTGTTCACAGTTGGCAGCACAACATTGTTTGCAGTTGGCAGCACAACATTGTTTGCAGTTGGCAGCACAACATTGTTCACTTCACAGTAGGCAGCACACCATTGTTCACAGTAGGCAGCACACCATTGTTCACAGTAGGCAGCACAACATTGTTCACAGTTGGCAGTACAACATTGTTCACAGTTGGCAGTACAACATTGTTCACAGTTGGCAGCACAACATTGTTCACAGTTGGCAGCACAACATTGTTCACAGTTCACAGTACAACATTGTTCACAGTTGACAGTACAACATTGTTCACAGTTTGCAGTACAACATTGTTCACAGTTTGCAGCACAACATTGTTCACAGTTGACAGCACAACATTGTTCACAGTTGATAGCATTGTTCACAGCACAATATTGTCCACAGTTGACAGCACAACATTGTTCACAGTTGACAGCACAACATTGTTCACAGTAGGCAGCACAAGTTCAACATTGTTCACAGTTGACAGTACAACATTGTTCACAGTTGATAGCATTGTTCACAGCACAACATTGTCCACAGTTGACAGCACAACATTGTTCACAGTAGGCAGCACAAGTTCAACATTGTTCACAGTTGACAGCACAACATCAAACATGTTGTTGTATCTCATTTTATTCCTTTTCAATTTAGGAATTTCTTTTGACCCCAACTCAGGTAATCAAATTAGCATAATACTTCTTACCAATTAACTTTTACGTTTTATGTTCATTCAAAGCAAACCATAGTTCACTATTTTCCACTCCAGTTTGGTATACCTAATTCAAGATTAAGGTACTTTCTAATCGCAGTTCAAAAGCCAATGAAATTACTATTTAATCCAACAAAAACAGTAAGTTTTTACTATAAATTGAAAAGTTTAAAAATTTACATGGAGGTAGGGTGACCCTTCTGGAAGGGTTACCCTAGTAAAAGGGTTACCCTAGTCCATTGTCTTTCCGGGTTTTGTGTCCTAGGGTGACCCTGGGGGTAGCGTTATTTTTTGTCTACTTTACCCATGTAAACACATCAGGTAGGGTCACCCTCCTAGACGGGTCATATTTCAGTGAAAAAGCGCTCGTTAAATGCAGCGACCAAAGTACCAAGAGACAAAAAAAGAATAAAACTTGCCACCAAAACTCTTCGTATGGCTGCTATTTCCAATTTGTTTCGGCCACGCAAAGGGAGGGTGACCCGTGACCGGTAACTAGAGCAGTTAGCCCAGTGCTACAAGGGTCACCCTACACCATGTAAACAGGGGCCTACTAAGAGGGTATCCCTACCTCCATATGTAAACAGGGCCTAAGAAACAATTGGAAACCAATGGGTCTTAAAATGTCTACCTTTTAAAAGTATAATCGCCTTATTTGTTTTACTCTAGCTTATGTTGACTTTGCCAGTCATCGCAAACCTAGATGATGATGGGAAATCATGTTCAACTCTAAAAATAGACAACCCAAGGGACTGTTGCATGATATGTCCCAAACTGAAAAACCAAGAGATCATTCAAATGACAACCAAGAAACCATCTCAGGACTCTGCTACTGAAGAATTATTAACAACAAAAGATACAGAATCCGAATGTTGTAATGGACATCGTCATCTGGAGAACGTCCTAGAAGATGAGATTAAAAAATATAATCAAATTGTTAGGAACATTAAAGACTTTCTAGAACTCGACAATGATAATCAAAAGGAATTTCTGCTATCAGAAACCATTTTAAAGTCAAAAGTTTTATTAATGGGTATAGTATATACTTAGGTTACACATTTTCCTTGTTTATTAGAATTATCACTCTTTTACGTGAACGGAATACCCCAACAGGCTAGAAGCCCAATTGATAGGGGTTCCGAGGGCCTACGATTTAAGGTTGTTATCTGAAGACCTGAAAGTCTTACCATTTAGTTTAGTTTAATGAATTTGTCACAATATATTTACAAGTTACTATTAATACAAAAACTACATACAACAAATACAACGAATAAGACAGGTGTGACAGGAGAAAGGACTTACGTCCCAATTGACACCTGAGTGCCTGACCCCTTAATGGTAGATACAATTGGATTTTGGACTTATTGGACATAGCCAGGGGGGCTATAGGCAGGTAGTTGGATAGAGTACATTTTGTGGAGACTGGACTTAAATAGAGTGAGAGAATTGTAGGATTTGAGACTAGATGCAGGGAGAGTGTTCCACAGCACATTTGCTGGTATTATTGCAAAGGCAGCACTAATTTTCCTCAATTATTCTCCTCAATTATTAAGACCCTGAGTGGTGGTCCAACCCAGGATTTGAACCTGTCTCCCAGCTCATAGACATGTGTGGTAACCACTAGACCACAATTGATGACTTGCACGTTACGTCAGGTTACGTCATGGCAGCCCTGTTGGTGGAACTTAAACAAAAGAATATCATTAACTTCTTTTGTTTGTGGCACCAACATGGCCACCAAACCTTTGTCTTCAGAGTCTCAAGGGATTGGTTGCAAGTCAAGAATAGACAGTTCAGTGATTTGTAGACTGAGGAAAACTAATAAATATGCAAAGCTGTTTTTTTGTAGATATTGTTCAAGCAGGATGCAATCATTCTTGTTGCTTCACCAAAGGGTAAAGTTTACCAAACATTATGTGAACACAAAATTATAATCAGGTAGTCAACTGGAAAACAAGTATTGAAAGGCTGACGTTTCGAGCAAAAACCTTTCATCAGAATACCATTACTCTTTCATTGTAATTTTTTCAATTCAATCATAATTTTCATATTACTTGATCAACACAATGTGTTTTTAGTAGAAGTTTAAAGTGCCCCTAACCTCAAATTGTTTTATTGTCTTATTTGGAAGAACTTTTAAAATGATAAAGTAACTTCTTTTGAAGATTTTCGTTTCTTCGCTTTCTTTTTGAGATTATCAGTTTGTTTGATATGCAAATGCCCGTAATTTACGTCACACATGCATAATGAGTCATCAGAGAATGTTATATATCTTTGCGTTCATCAAATAAAAACACTAAAGTGTGAATAACACGTGTGCGTGTGTTTCTCACGCAACACCAAACTTCTCGATTTTAAAGGATTTCGTTCGAGAATGAAAGAGATATACACATCTCTCCAATAAGTCATTATGCGTGTGTGACGTAAATTCCGGACATTTGCAATTTGCATATCAAGCAAACCGATATACTGTATCTCAAAAAGAATGCGAAGAAACGAAAATGTTCAAAAGAGTCATCTAGGTTGTTGTAATCTTCAGAAGGACTATGGTGACCAATGCTGAGGCCATCCAAATGTCAGTCACCAACAGCAACCTGTAGCTACAATCTACTGATTATGACTCTCGACTCTGAAGATGACCACCACTGAGGCCGTCAAAAAACCTCGGTCACCAACAATAGTCTTTCTAAAGACAACCTCAACAAACATCTGATAGTCGTAGGTTCAAACCATACAATGGGTTTTTTACCTTTGACAGTGATTTTAGAAAAAAAAATTTAATTCTGAAAAGATGTGACAATCTTGTCAGCAGATATCTTACCTTAAGCTGTTTAAAATTCTCCTTTCCTTTCTCCCTGTATAGTTATGGACATTATGTTGAGGGAACTGGCTCCGTATTACAGATGAAAAATCTTGACGTAAGCACGACTGTACAAATCTCAAGCACAAAACAACTAAACTTGATAGAAATTATTAAAGTGCTTATAAACCCAAAATGGGTTTTTGGTGATTCGGATAGAGCATAAAAAGTTAGTTAATAAGTTCTGGATTAGTTTTTGCGTTAAACTTTTAGTTTCGGAGATATAACGGCTCAAACATGCAAATTGTGCCATTTTTTGGAAAAAAGTAGCGCCACCAAAATAACACACAGGGACCTGGATCCGAGGAACCCATCTTCAACAACAACTAGGCTTTTTGTATAAGAGAAGACAGCTATCTTAAGAGTTTTTATTGAAAAATGCCCAAACGATGTGTCTTTACGATTGTTACCTTGTCTACTCGAATTGTAATATATTTTTATAAGTATTGAAACATAACACGTTCAACGGATCCAGTCTCCCGGCCTGCGCTACTTTTTTCCACAAATTGTGACTTTGAGCCCTTATATCTCCGAAACTAAAAGCTTAACGCAAAAACTAATCTAGAACTTATTAACTAACTTTTTATGCTCTATCAGAATCACCAAAAACCCATTTTGGGTTTATAAGCACTTTTACCATTTAAATTTCGACATAATGTTCTAGTTAGGTTATAGCTAACCTTTATTGATTTTTTATCTTTAGACTGCACAAATCTTCTGTCAATACAATGACGCAAGTGAAGAAGAAAGACCTCATCTTTTGGCACCACTCGGTTTGAGATATTTTACACCAAGAGAAATATTAAATATCCATTGCTTTCCCAAAGATTTTGGTGAGTTCGTAACAACTCATTATTATATGTCTTGCGAGTCCGAACTGGCGTATTTGAACGCTGATTGGCTAACGTGCGGGTCCGTACTTTACCGTACGGACTCGGTGTACGGACCCGCACAAAAACAACAAACTACAGCAAAATTAAACGAAAATTTCTTAAAATAAAATAATTATATTCTTTTCAAAATGTTTTCCCTTTTGGTTGTTTTGTTGTCAATTATATCGAATCGCGACTGTGAGACCGCTCCGCTCGCGCTGACGTGGAGGAAGACGTACTGTACACGATAATGTTTTCTCTAAATTATTTCTCGTTGTAGTCGAGACATATAATAAATTCCCACGGGAAAATATTTTGCTTTCGATCTTTTGAGTATACTCAAAAGATCTCAAGCAAAATATTTTCCCGTACGGACCTCGCGCTCGGTTAATAAGTACTCAATATGTTTCGTCCTTTGCAGATATGCACGAAATATAACATGCTATTTTATGATTTGTTTTAGATTTCCCGCAGATAATTTCAACAAAGCAAAAATATCGTCTCATAGGAAACAGTCTCAATGTTCTTGTGCTGTCAGAGTTGATGAAACTCATTTTTACATAAAAATATAGGATATCATAATTGTAAAATAATTTCTAAATTATTGTTTAAATAAAGGATATTACATTTGTAGTCTGCTGTGATGTTTACATTAATGATATTCACTCCAATGGTATGACATTTGGTGATGATTGTTTTTAAAGGACATTGGCAACAAAAATTAAGTTTGTCTAACATGAAAGAACTCGTAAAATGATAGAGTAACACCTTTTACAACTTTTCCGTATTTTACTTCGTTTTTGAAATATTTCAGTTTGTTTGATATGTAAATGAGATGGTCTCTGACGTCAGGTGTTGGGTAGAGAATTTTCACTCATTAAAATATTAGTTCCATCTTCAAGTTTGTTCCACAAATTTACTTGAAAATGTGCGTATAATAACTTCTCATGATAATGAACGTTGTAAACTTAGCAATCACTGAGATATAAGACATTTTTTAATGAGTAAAAATTCTCTACCCTGCACCTGACGCAGAGACCATCTCATTTACATATCAAACAAACTGAGATATTTCAAAAACGAAGTAAAATACGGAAAAGTTGTAAAAGGTGTTACTCTATCATTTTACGAGTTCTTTCATATTAGACAAACTTAATTTTTGTTGCCAATGTCCTTTAATAAGCTTAAACTGTTTAGCCATCCAGGGCCTCTCCAATAACCATACTTTAATATTCATTGATTTGGACACAATGCATACCTTAATGAAAAGACAGATAGTACAGTATCCAAATAATAATAATAAAGATGTTTTAGGAGCATTATTATATACAATAGACTTTACAGTACAATACATTCTTAAAGTTACTTATAAAACTAATAATAATAATAATAAAGATGTTTTAGCAGCATTATACAATAGTCTCTGCAATGCTCTTATAACAATACATTCTTAAAGTTACTTAAGTTACTTATAAAACTAATAATAATAATAATAAAGATGTATTAGGAGCATTATACAATAGTCTCAATGCTCTTACAACAATACATTCTTAAAGTTACTTAAGTTACTTATAAAACTAATAATAATAATAATAAAGATGTTTTAGCAGCATTATACAATAGTCTCAATGTTCTTACAACAATACATTCTTAAAGTTACTTAAGTTACTTATAAAACTAATAATAATAATAATAAAGATGTTTTAGCAGCATTATACAATAGTCTCAATGCTCTTATAACAATACATTCTTAAAGTTACTTAAGTTACTTATAAAACTAATAATAATAATAATAATAAAGACGTATTAGGAGCATTATACAATAGTCTCAATGCTCTTATAACAATACATTCTTAAAGTTACTTAAGTTACTTATAAAACTAATAATAATAATAATAAACACGTATATAGGAGCATTATACAATAGTCTCAATGCTCTTATAACAATACATTCTTAAAGTTACTTAAGTTACTTATAAAACTAATAATTATAATAATAAAGACGTATTAGGAGCATTATACAATAGTCTCAATGTTCTTACAACAATATATTCTTAAAGTTACTTAAGTTACTTATAAAACTAATAATAATAATAATAATAATAATAAAGATGTTTTAGCAGCATTATACAATAGTCTCAATGCTCTTATAACAATACATTCTTAAAGTTACTTAAGTTACTTATAAAACTAATAATAATAATAATAATAATAATAAAGATGTTTTAGCAGCATTATACAATAGTCTCAATGCTCTTATAACAATACATTCTTAAAGTTACTTAAGTTACTTATAAAACTAATAATAATAATAATAAAGACGTATTAGGAGCATTATACAATAGTCTCAATGCTCTTATAACAATACATTCTTAAAGTTACTTAAGTTACTTATAAAACTAATAATAATAATAATAAACACGTATATAGGAGCATTATACAATAGTCTCAATGCTCTTATAACAATACATTCTTAAAGTTACTTAAGTTACTTATAAAACTAATAATAATAATAATAAAGACGTATTAGGAGCATTATACAATAGTCTCAATGCTCTTACAACAATACATTCTTAAAGTTACTTAAGTTACTTATAAAACTAATAATAATAATAATGATGTTTTAGCAGCATTATACAATAGTCTCAATGCTCTTATAATAATACATTCTTAATGTTACTTAAGTTACTTATAAAACTAATAATAATAATAATAAAGATGTCTTAGCAGCATTATACAATAGTCTCAATGCTCTTACAACAATATATTCTTAAAGTTACTTAAGTTACTTATAAAACTAATAATAATAATAATAAACACGTATATAGGAGCATTATACAATAGTCTCAATGCTCTTACAACAATACATTCTTAAAGTTACTTAAGTTACTTATAAAACTAATAATAATAATAATAATAATAAAGACGTATTAGCAGCATTATACAATAGTCTCAATGCTCTTACAACAATATATTATTAAAGTTACTTAAGTTACTTATAAAAACTAATAATAATAATAAAGACGTATTAGGAGCATTATACAATAGTTCTCAATGCTCTTACAACAATACATTCTTAAAGTTACTTAAGTTACTTATAAAACTAATAATAATAATAATAATAATAAAGACGTATTAGCAGCATTATACAATAGTCTCAATGCTCTTACAACAATATATTATTAAAGTTACTTAAGTTACTTATAAAACTAATAATAATAATAAAGACGTATTAGGAGCATTATACAATAGTCTCAATGCTCTTATAACAATACATTCTTAAAGTTACTTAAGTTACTTATAAAACTAATAATAATAATAATAAACACGTATATAGGAGCATTATACAATAGTCTCAATGCTCTTATAACAATACATTCTTAAAGTTACTTATAAAACTAATAATAATAATAATAAAGACGTATTAGGAGCATTATACAATAGTCTCAATGCTCTTACAACAATACATTCTTAAAGTTACTTAAGTTACTTATAAAACTAATAATAATAATAATAAAGATGTTTTAGCAGCATTATACAATAGTCTCAATGCTCTTATAATAATACATTCTTAATGTTACTTAAGTTACTTATAAAACTAATAATAATAATAATAAAGACGTATTAGGAGCATTATACAATAGTCTCAATGCTCTTACAACAATATATTATTAAAGTTACTTAAGTTACTTATAAAACTAATAATAATAATGATAAAGACGTATTAGGAGCATTATACAATAGTCTCAATGCTCTTACAACAATATATTCTTAAAGTTACTTAAAGTGTATATGAAATGAAAATTAAGTTTGTCTTATTTGAAAGAACTCATAGTTTTCCATATCGCTCTTCGTTTGTGAGATTATTGTGATTTGTTTGATATGTAAATAACACACTGCGTAATGTCACATTGTATAACGAGTTGTTGAGAAACCATGTATATTATTGAAATTATTCTGTTAAATCAATGAAAACATCCATTATTAGGTGTCATAAGACAAATACCCCTTACATGCACAGTTTAGTGTGACTTTGTTTGATAACTTCAATGATATTTCTACTTTTACTGTAGTTACTCGTGTTTTATTTACATAACAAACAAATCGCAATATCTCAAGAACGAAAAGCGATATGAAAAAACGATAGATGGAGTTCCTTTATCATTTCAAGAGTTCTTAATTTTCATTTCATATACTGATATACACTTTAAACCTTTTTATATTATTTGATAAAACATTGCCTGTACTATAGCATACTGATTTTATGTTATATCAAAGACAACAATAATTTCTACCTACATTTTTACTTTAAAAAGTTCTGTTGGAAAATTCTTTTGCATATCGTCTTTTATAATATCAAGTCCTGCTTCACTAAACAACTTTTTGAATTTTTGGTTTGTTCTACAGAAAGATGAGTGTCAAGGGAGTTTAGTTATTGAGTGGAAAAAATAGGCAAATGAATCACATTATTTGATGTGTGAAGAGCCAGTTTAGAAATAGTGGTTAATATTAGAGAGGATTTAATATTGTCAAATACATATATGGAAAAAGTGACTGCCCCAACTGGGAATCGAACCCTGGTCTCCGAATCAACGTTTCGGCGCTCTGACCTTTGAGCTATTGAGACACGGTCAGAACAGTCGGTAATTTCTCCATATATATATTAAATTCGCCGCTTTCACTCGACACCAACAGGCAGACATCTCATTCTCATCTAATCATAACGTGGAGCAAGGCCTCTTGAGCGCACTTCCCAAAATAGAGAAGCAATACACAACTTTTTGTATACATATATGGTTAAAACATGAGCGGCCGGGCCGCGAATGTTTTAACGAACTTGTAAAATGAGTAGAATATATAATACATACTTTGTTTGGAAGTTGTAGAAACGATACAAACAAATTATTTTAACTCCGAAAAGGCTCAATTTGAGCAAGTTAACTTTGATAAAACATTGATGTTTTATTAATCAATGTTTTATCCTGGGTTAAAGATTCTGAGTAAATATTAATTTCTTTTGAATTTTCTTCATGAATTATTAATGAATTTTACAATATTAATTATTATTCTTAAAGCCGTCTGTATACAAGAAGTTGTGTATCGCTTCGCTACTTTGGGAAGTGCGCTCGAGAGGCCTTGCTCCACGTTATGGTTAGATGTGATATCTGCCTGTTGGTGTCGAGTGAAAGCGGCGAATTTAATATGTATACGGAGAAATCACTGACTGTTCTGACCGTGTCTCATTAGCTCAAAGGTTAGAGCGCCGAAACGTTGATTCAGAGACCAGGGTTCGATTCCTGGTAGGCGTAGTCACTTTTTCCATAATATGTATATAAAAATAGTGGTTATTAAAATATCACCTGGTGACACTGCTGTCATCATTATCAATAATACATTCCTTAGCAGACACATTCTCTTTGATAATTATTAGACCATTTTGTGCTAAGCCAGTTTGGCATCTTTTTAAAAAGTCCACCATGTGGTCTAAAATTGAAGTAAAATTATTAATTTTATTTGACAGCCTCTAATGCAGTGGTGTAACTCTCATTAGGCGAAGGGTTAGGTTGAGCACTAAGGGCCCCCAACCTAGTGGAACACATGCCAAAAATGGAGTGGAAGATTATAGTGAAAAATTACGGCTTAACAGCGCCATTACTGACCGATATTTCATCGTTATATTTAGTCGGAACTAATTTACGTGCGATTTGTGATGAAGAATCGGCATTAATGTCCTGGGTGGGAGATTGACCTTCAGTTGATACGAAAGAGATGATTACTGATTTGCCAACGTTATCTAGAGGAGGAAGGAATATATAGGTGTCTAGGTATTCACGACTGTTCAACATTGTACTGTATAGTCAAAAACCTGTTAGGCTAAAATTTGCCAGTTATACCCCCTCTATACAAGAACCTGTTCAGCCTAAAATTTGAAACAGGTTCTTATTTTCTAAAATCTATATAAAAAGATGTGTACACTTGGGTGAATAAGATACAGATCAACATTTTTGGAGACACAGGTTCCTTATTACTCCAATTTAATACAATGTAAATGCCAATGTTGAAAATCAAATAGAATTGTTATTGTTGTAATTACACATAAATATATTGTTTATAAAGTATCTCCATGGCTACACATCAGCATATGAAGAGTTTTTTTTTCTCATGAATTTCTTTATAAATACTTACATGGTATGCAGATGTTATATTATAAGGAATACAGGCTGAATACCACTAAATTCTATTAGCTACAATGTATTTTTTTCTTTAGAAAGTAAGAACCTATTTAAGAACCTAAATAGCCTCAATTTGTGCTAAGTACCATTTATATAAGAACCTGCTTAGGCTAACTTGGGAAAACGCAGGTTCTTACTCGCGGGTTTTTACTGTAGTTGAGTCTACTCTTCATGGGACCCAAGACATGCATAAGGCCCTGTCTACCTCTGTTACACCACTACTCTAATGCAAAGGGCAAAGGCAATAAGAAGAGAAATCTCTGGAAATGAGAGAAAGGATAATTGGTTTTCAGACACATGCTATTAGACGTGTACCATCTGTTAAATGCGATAAAACCCACTGACACCAAATGACATCATAATAGGATGTTTCTGGCTTGAAATCCTGAAGGAAAAATAGAATGAATCATTCCTCAACTGGATTACTAAATTCATTTAGATATTCTGCCCCCAAATATTAGTCAAGAATGATAATGGCAAAAAATATGAATATAAACTACTGCAAAAGCTGTCGATTGTTTTAAACTTTTAATACGTAAAAGACTGTTTTAAAACTTAATCTTGATTATTTTAACTTAATTTAAATTTTGTACATCAATTTCAAAATCATTTAGTCAATTTCAGTTTGTCTGCATTTTGGTACATTGGCAACAAAATTAAGTTTGTCTATAACTCGTAAAATGATAGAGTAACACCTTTTCCGTTTTTGAAATATTTCAATTTGTTTGATATGTAAATGAGATCGTCTCTGATGTCAGGTGCTGTATAGAGAATTTATTAGTTCCATCTTCAAGTTTGTTCCACAAATTTACTTGAAAATGTGCGTATAATAACTCCTCGTGATAATGAACGTTGTAAACTTAGCAATCACTGAGATATATGACATTTTTAATGAGTGAAAATTCTCTACCCTGCACCACATATCAAACAAACTGAAATATTTCAAAAATGAAGTAAAATATGGAAAAGTTGTAAAAGGTGCTACTACGAGTTCTTTCGTTAAGACAAACTTAATTTTTGTTGCCAATGTCATTTAAAAATAGAATCTGTGCACTCTGTTATTCCATCATTCTTTTGATTATTATTGGAGAAACTTAACTAGCATTTTTAAATCCAACTTTAAGAAATGAAGTACATTCTACAGGTATCTCATTAGTATTCCTTTTAGCTTAATGCACCTATCAATGTTAGTCCCGAGGGAGGGGGGTCGGGCGAAGGGTTGTCCCCAGTGTCTGGATTTTGATGAATGTCTCCCCGAGGGGTGGTACGTTGACAAATTTTGATTCTAACGGAGGAAGACTGGGTACGAGTTCGTCGCTATGTTTTATTTAATTTTTTAAAGAAATATGAAAAAATATTTGAATTTTGTAGCAGGGATTTTAATGCATGGATTTTGTGACATGTTGCTTATTTGTATGACATATGGTATATGTTTGAAATTTGCTTTTTAGACCGAACGAGAGTTTGGCCAAGATAAGTGTGTAGCAGTTTAGTGACACTTTTTCACTGCAAATTTGTCGACTGAGACTGTTTAAGAGGAAACTTATTTTGAAATTAAAATCATCAACATCAATCAAACATAAAATAGTGCTACAAACTAACAGGTGTTGGTAAGGTAGAATTACAATAACAATGTAGGTCACTGATGTCCTGGGGTGGGGAATTTAACGTTTTTGTCCCAAGGGAGTGTTATTTGAAAATTTTTAATGTAAAATTGTCAAATCCCCACCCTTTGCCCGACCCCCTGTGCATAATTTTTTGTCAAACACTAACCATAACCGTAACTATTCTTTCTAACCTGCAGTCCACTACACATCATGTTTCCAACTCTCTCACAATTTTCTTCACCCTGCATATAAAGAATTTCTCTTGATAAACTGATAAATTATTTCATGTCAGCCTCATCCGCAGGTGACTGTACAGGATTCTTTTATTCAAGTCTTCTTGTTTCAGAGAAATTAACGAGAGCCAGGGGTGCGCCAGAGGGGGGCAGGGGGCTACAGCCCCCCCCCCGTCGGGGACCCTTAGCCCCCCTGTCGGTGAAAAAGAAGAAAAAAGATGAAAAAAGAAAAAAGTTTGTCTTTTGTTATCTTAGAATCGTAAATTTTTTTACATATTAACAAAGGTAAATCAACTTTCGTCTCAAAGGTAATCAACTTTCATCTTTGGCACAAATCTATCACCTCTGTGTTGTTTCGCGCACTCACTGTCATCTAGTTTTTGCATATGAATATTATTGTTAGAGTTAGTTTCGTATACAGTAAGGAAATACTGACTTTAACATAATGATTTTCATTGTTTTTTATTTAAATTTTTTTTTGTTAAAACTGCCCCCAAAATGCAGGAAATAGCAATTCAGAGGCTTAGAAAATAAAAAATTTCCTGGGAGGGCATGCCCCCAACCCCCCTAGAGAATTTACCAATACCTGTTAGCCCCCCTGTCGGGGACCTTAGCCCCTGCGTCGGGGAATTCCTGGCGGCGCCACCCCTGACGAGAGCACTGCAATCCCAGCCAAAACATTGCTTGCATAGCCTTGGAAGCTATATTTGACTCTGAAAAAGCCATGCTGCAGATGAGGCTAATTTCATGTATATACTTGCATGGTCAATACTTTCTTTAGCAGCCCAGCCCTATACTTACTAGATATTCTGGTGCTTGGTCTAAAAATGCTTGACATTGTTCAACCATATCAACCTTCTTAAATAACGGCAGTAAAAGATGCTTGGTTATTCGACCAATACCAGAACCACAGTCTTTTAAAACATAAATTTTAAAACAAATGTTTTCCTGAGTTAAGAATACTAGAGAGTGCGTCAATGTTGAATTGGTTTATGAGATATAATAATTTTACTAACCCAGTGCATAGTCAGGCTTGACAACACCATTTGAACTCTAAAAGGATATACTATGTAAAAATATATATAATTTATACATAATTTATATAAATTATATATATAAATTATGCATAATTTTTTTTCATTAATTATTAATTTGATTAATTATGCATGTCACTGTGTTTTTCAAGAGTATCAAATATTTGAGTGTTTAAAAACACACGTGTATTCAAACAAAACTTGAAAAATTCAGTTGTAAAATAACTCTTTTGTTTGAAAGAACTCTTGAAACTATAAAGACTAACCATTTACAACTTTTTCATATCTCACTTCACTCTTGAGATATTAAGATTTGTTTAATATGTAAATGATCATACTTATGACATCACAATGCATAATGACTTATTGAAAAATTCTGCATATCTTTACCATTATCACATGGAATCGTTTGATGATTTGCATATTTGATGTCATTGGATACATCCACGCACATGCACCTGTATTTCAAGTGATTTCATTACATAATCTCAAGGATATATAAGCGTTTTCAATAAGTTATTATGCAGTGTGATGTCACAAGTATGATCATTTACATATTAAACAAATCTTAATATCTCAAGAGTGAAGTGAGATATGAAAAAGTTGTAAATAGTTAGTCTTTATAGTTTCAAGAGTTCTTTCAAACAAAAGAGTTATTTTACAACTGAATTTTTCATTGCATACTGTAGTGTAGGTATACTTTAACATTCGTTACATTATTGTAGCCTACATGTACGTACACAAATATTACCTCTAAGAACTCATCAAGGAATTCTTTTGACTCTTCAATATCAGCTGGTGAAACATTCTCAAAACCTCCTAACATGCCATTAACAGTGGCTGGAACATTCTTAGAGAAACAAAACACACACAAAGTTCTAATTTTCATTTCTACATTTTAAAATTATTACTTCTAATTTTACAATTTGTACACTAAGGCTATACCAGTAACATTAAAGGTGCCATCAAGTTCGTTCTGTGCATGTGTGGTATTTCAAACGTGGGGGACTCCATACGATAGTTCGAAAGCGATTATTCGTGAAAGGTGGCAAAGGCGCGAGTGGTAGTTTGATATATTAACAACATTTAGGAACAGAACAGCTGATCTTATAACATGCTTTTTAGGTGGAAAAGCTCAAGCATGAAAAACAAATCCACAATACTTCATGTTTAATGTTTATATAAGGGCAATTCCATGCTTAAATGCACTTTTTGTGATTTCGTAAGTTAAGCAAGAGCCCTTAGTGGCTAAGGAAATTTTATTCTCTTTACGCTTTTTGGCTATAAAAACGTAATATTGCCAACATCCAAATACAGTGTTGCAATTCTTCAAATTTACCTCTACATAGTTACATACATGCAATTAAGGTTTTTACACAACATTTACAATGTGTGCATACTATGCTTAAAAAAGCAAAAAGCTATTTTGGTTGATTGTTGAAAATATTATAATGGATTAAAAATTTGTTTTAAATCCAATCCCCTATCAAATTGGGTAACTTTGTGCAAAAGTGTAATGTCCGTTACGGCTTCTGTGTAATGTCCACTACACACAAATTTGTTATTTATTTCAAAAATTTACCCAACATGGTAAAATTCAAATTTTACCCAACATGTTCAAATAATTTTAAAGTATGTACAAATGGATTTGTAATTTAGGTGTTTTGTTGTAACAATCATTCTAATTGAGAAGATATGTTGTTTGAAAAAGTACTAAAATAGGCATGTCTTTTCTGGAGTAATGTCCGTTATGCAAAATATTGTGATTGTAAATATATGAAATTTTCCAAAACACTCTGAAAAATTAGTAAGTTGAACATCAATTGTTGTTCACTTAACATAATTTCTAATTCAAAATGAAACAATGGTAAAAGTGGAAGAAATATATCAAATTAGTTTTCAACATTTGACAAACTGTGTAATGTCTGTTACATGGAATTGCCCATAATGCAATGTAAACAAACGATGTAAACATGAGAAACATAGACATGCACAGAACGGACTTGACAGGACCTTTAACTGTGCTTTAACCTTTATAAACTCACGACATAGAGTATTATCGGGAGAGTTGGATTATATTTAAGCAAATTATAATTTAGCATTTTGGGATATTTATGAAACTTTGGTCTACAGAGCAACCACTTGGCAATGGGCCATTCCATCTTTTATTACATAGATGGGAGTGTTTTACTAAGAAATATGCAGTGACATATTTTCCATATCCTATACACACGCAAAAACGCCACAGACATGTTACAGCCTGTTGCACCTTCAGGCCTGATACAGGTATGATATCATAGCTGTATCACACTGTTGTCGCCAACAGACTGTTCAGAACTGACGGCATCAGATTGGAACAGTCTGTTGGGTTAATTGTCAGGGCTGTATCAGTCTGATAAGGAATACTGACTGTGACCATCATAGCTGTTACAGGGGTCGCTACATTATCCTGAACAGACCTGATATTAGTGCTGTTGAATGCTGTAACAGAACATGCGTAGGATGTCCAGACCCCTCAATGGTGGTGCGAAGATACCATTTTTATCTTCGCGTGGTGAAAACAATATATTTTACGAATGAGTAAAATATTGTTTTTACCACGAGAAGATAAAATTCATATCTTCAAGCCACCTTGTAATTTTCTTTTCATTATATCAGATTCAATGCAAAAGGTGGGAAAATGTTTAATAACATGATCGATATCTTCACTAGTGGGGAGGGGGTTCTTGTATCTCGATTTATCCTAAGGGTTTTTCACAAAAATTCTCCATAATTGGACCATATGTGTGTGTTTTTAAAGATATCCAAGGGGTAAATGAATATATCCTAGGGGGAGACTAGGTAGAGGGGACAGAGACTCGTTTATCTGGCAGAGGGTTAGAAGCAACTCTTCATTGGAAATTTAGAATGGCCCAAGGCCCCAATACTAAACAATTTCTCACCTGCCAGTACTCCTTAGCATCTCCGTACCATTTCTCCGTATTCGTCATGGTGACTTGCTCGTCTAAAGCCCTGTACAACTGTTTCCTAACGATTTACAATGGAAAATGAAGACCATGCAACAGCAAAGACGAAAGTGAATAAATTTGAATGCCCGCCAACGCACATGCGTGGTAAAGATCATACGAGAATAGACCACCGACATGCCCAGGTAACCCCGGAGACTTTGCTCCAGGAATGAGTGCCCTCTGGTTTTTGAACGGTTAAATTATTAAAGTTACAAGTAATATTTGGCATTTCACTCGATTAAACAACATGTTCTAAGGATTTACGGTGAAGGGAAATTTCAATTGGAATATATACATTTCAATTGGAATATATAAATTGGAATATATACATTTTAAGACCAAACCTAGTCTGCGAAAGCAGCCTCTGTCCTCACCCCCCCAAACCGGGACCAGTTGCGAAAAATGCAACTTCTTGAAGAGTCACGAGTTCTGTATATGATACTACCCTCAGTTCCCAGCTCCTGTTGTTGGTATGAATGAAAATTGAAAATTTAAGATGTGCCGTAAAATGTATAGTTGGGTCATGAAACCATCCAGGGAAATTTGGTTGGGTCCGACGAAACTTTAACAAGAATTCATTTCAGTTTTCCTTCTGCCACCCTCACTGGTGGAATTAATGACAGCTCCTTACTCTGATGAAGGGCTCCGTTCGAAACGTCAGTATATTTCGTTCCTAAAAATCTCGGCAATTTAGCTGCCACCTTCAGTTCACTTTGCTAAACTGAGTTACTAAGAACTCGACTCAGGGCTGTTAAAGCAACAAAAAAACATATTCATTCTCTCAATTCCTGCTCTTACAGTTACGACGTAATAAATAGATAATATATTATTGGCGAACTGCGAAAGTTGATACGGTTGCAATAAATTATATACATAAGAAAATTTAATACAACAACAATAGCATTCGCTGCCACGAAAACCCGTTGTCAACGGAAACCGTGTTGAATAATACCGCTCGTTTAGTGCTATTGGAACCACTGAAACCGTTGAGACTTAAGAAAGCCTCGAAGAGTATGGGATTATATCGATTTTTCCGGAGATTAAACCAAGTTTTAAAAAGAAACAAGGTTTTATTGTTTGCATTTTTCTGCAGTTCTCTCTGTAGTCTTGTTCTAGGTCTGGTGTTGTATCAACACACTCTCAAACACACCGACATATCTGCTTCACAATCACAGAAGTTATTAACAAAAGTAGTGTCAAAGTCGGAGAAAAGCGAGTTATTGCTTGCTACTGTTTTGCCAGTGCTGGATGCATTTAACCCATTTGTTCTACAGAAGTTCTCGAGGAATTTGGGTGAACTGTCGTGTGGAGCGGGGAAGGCATACGGAGTGTTGGAAAAGAGACGTCTTTATTTGGCCGGAGGGAATTTCCAAGAACTGAGTTATAACATAATAAAAGGAAATAAAATGGGAGATAAAGTGTACGTGATTGGGGAAGCTCCAGGGAAGAATGGTATAACTTTAGGTAAGGTTGTTGAACTTTGTGAGGAGTTGATGTCAATGTCTGGGTAGGAGATTGGGGTTGACGTATACATTGCACGTTTGTGTTGTTGTTTAGATAATGAGGTATGTCTACTTACAAGAAAAGGAGAATATGACTGTACCAAGGATTGTTCAGATATTGAGGGATAGAAACAAAAAATGACTTTAACACTATATCACCATCCTCATCACCACCATCATCATTTTCCATCATTTTCAGGACCAATACACTGGTGATGGTGATAGTGGTGTATTGGTCCTGAAAATGATGGTGGTGATGAGGATGGTGATAGTATTGGTGATGGAAATGGTGATGTAATGATGGTGATAGTGGTGTATTGGTCCTGAAAATGATGGAAAATGATGATGGTAGTGATGAGGATGGTGATGTAATGATGGTGATGGTGACACCATCATTACATCACCATTCTCATCACTAATACTATCACCATCATTACATCACCATTCTCATCACCAATACTATCACCATCCTCATCACCACCATAATTTTCAGGACCAATACACCACTATCACCATCATTACATCACCATTCTCATCACCAATACTATCACCATCCTCATCACCACCATAATTTTCAGGACCAATACACCACTATCACCATCACCATCATTACATCACCATTCTCGTCACTACCATCATCATTTTCATGACCAATACACCACTATCACCATCATTACATCACCATTCTCATCACCAATATTATCACCATCATTACATCACCATATCACCAGCATTATATCACCTTTCCCATCACCAATACGATCACCATCATCACTCTATCACCATTCCCATCACCAATACTATCACCATCACTCTATTACCATTCTCATCACCAATACTATCACCACCATCACTCTATCACCATTCTCATCACCAATACTATCACCACCATCACTCTATTACCATTCTCATCACCAATACTATCACCACCATCACTCTATCACCATTCTCATCACCAATCACAGTGTAAAAATCTGTTATCACAGTGCAAAAACTTGTTATCATGTTGTAGTCTTGAGAAAGACTATTGTTGGTGACTGACGTTTCGACGGCCTCAGCGGCGGTCATCTACAGAGTCAAGTAAAGAGTGTTTGTCAGGTTTGCCTTGGCAAGTCGTTCGCTCTGTCGTCCAAAAGATCGTAATAAAGCAAATGGTTTATACGCCAACAATGCAGGGATTATTTTAAGGAATTTTTATCACTGCACAAAGAGCTGAAAAGGCATAAAATCTAACTTCAGTAGCGCGTTAAGCAGCGATGGAGCACTGAATAGCTCGGTAGCTCCTCAGTATAATCAACTAGTCATACTACCATAGTATACATAAGCGGCCCTCCTGTTCCCAATTTTTAATGTGAGTTAATCGCTTTCGCAGCATGCATTCGCATTTTCAAAATAACAATGGTCAAACAGTTGCACAGAGCCACAGACGCATCGACCTGAGAGAAGCCTCAAGTATGTTATGTGGGGTTGGCACCGTTGGGTAGTTGTATTGTAGGCCCCGCGGTAGGGCCTGCTATAGTAGCTATACTCATGTATCTTGAAAGTTGAAATGCCAGAAACGGTAGAAACTAGTTTTAGTGAGCTTCTGGTCAGTAAGGACATAAGGCTGTTAGTTTACGGTACGCTTAAGTTGGCCTAACGTTATCAGACGATAGTAGACCAGGGTGCTTTAACTTATCGTCTTATTTGTGATTTGCTAATTTAAATTTTGATATTAAATAGTATATTTTGGAATGTATAGTATGTACTGTGCCTTTGAACATAATTTCTGATGCAATCCTTTCACGAATAACACCCATTCTTAAATATTAAAGAAACATTTATCACTGCACAAAATTGCGTTTATCACTGTACAAATCTCATTTATCACTGCACAAATTGGTTATCACTGCACGTTAAAATAATCCCTGCAACAATGACGTATACGCCAACAATATAGGCAAACCTGACAAACATGTTTTACTTGATCACTCTGAAGATGACCGCCGCTGAGGCCGTCGAAACGTCAGTCACCAACAATAGTTTTTCTCAAGACTACAACAACCTAGACGATCAACTTCACACATCTAATAATACTATCATCACCATCATTATCACCATCACTCTATCACCATCACTCTATCACCAATACAGTTACCATCACCAATGCTATCACCATCATCACCATCACTCTATCATCATCAATTAACTCTCACTCTATCACCAATACATTTAACATCACCAATACTATCACCATCACTCAATCACCATTCTCATCACCAATACAGTCACCACTACCTTTCCATTACGACACTCCTACCTCCGTTCTACCATGCACTGTATTCTCACAACACCAAATATTTCTAAAACTATATCTCTCACCATTAGGTTTCCAAGGCATCATACAACATATTTCTGGAAAATGTATCCACCCAAAAAAGTCATTTATCGACGAACAAGTTGGCTTAGTTTTCTACACAGGATGCGAAGATCTCAAAAGACTAGTCTACGTTTTTGATAAACAAGGAAGATGGCAAAACCGGGAGAAAACCATGTGTGTTCAACCGAAAAGTGGTTTGCTATACCCGCCAAATGGCACACCTTTAGAATTTTCAAAGTCATGTGGTCAAGCATCGATATTTCGACCATTAAGTAATGGTGCTATACAGCATGTTTCTAGTGGACTGTGTGTGCATCCGCACTATGGCATGGCAAAGACGAAAAACAACGAAAGACTTGTATTGTACGAAGGGTGTCATTTTAATAAGCTGAAGTTTACATGGTTAAATGCAAGAAGTACAGGTATAACATTGACCCAACGTTTCGACACTCCAATCTAGTGTTTTCATCAGGGGTGATCGTTGTAAAGTTAGGATCCCTATTTATACCCTCAGAGATCCGATGATGACGTTATTTATTAACAAGATGCAAATAATCTTCTGGTAATAAACCACCGTCATCGCGATTCAATGGGGCGTGGGCGCTATTGATATGCCAAGCCTCCAGACAACGTCTCTGATGCCTGATGCAAGGGCGCAACGAGGGGGGAGTCGGGGGGGGGCGACCGACCCCCCTTTTGGAGGCACGAGGGAAAATTTTGGAGGTCAAAAGTTACTTTTACAGCACTATTTTGATTTTTTTTAACTTGAATTATATAAAGCTCCAAATTTATAAAATTTGCAAAAGGGTTTGTCACGATCTTGTTACGTTGTTCACGATCTTGTTTCAATTTCATGCAAATGTTCCTCCGCCGATGTGGCCGAGGGCTCGGGACTGACAAATTTCCGTGCGCGACCGGAAGGCTCTGGGAACAAGATTGGTGCACGGCCATCTTGTTTTATACGAATTTTTCGAGCACGATGCCACGATTCGATATTTCGCTAGATTGGGTGGAATACTTGAGGTTAATATGGATAAAAGAAAACTGTGCCCACCTAATTTACACTTCCAAATTACCAAACGTTTTCTCAAACAATATTAAAATGCAAGTCTAATCTCATTTGGACCAAATGTTTCTTAAAAATAAGACTTTCGTTTTTGCTCAAAAGTGTCCTCAAAATGCAGGAAATGCCGTTTTAGAGACCCAAATTTCAAAAAATTTCCGGGGTGCATGCCCCCGGACCCCCCTAGAGCATCGTCGTTACTGTTGTGAAAACGACCCCCCTTTCAAAAATCCTGGTTGCGCGCTTGGCCTGATGGTACCGCGTGCGTAACCTACGTACCCAACCTCATACCCGCCCCATTGAATCGCGATGACGGTGGTTTATTACCAGAAGCTTATTTGCATCTTGTTAATAGATGAGGGTATATAAATAGGCCAATAGGGATCCTAACTTTACAACGATCACCCATGATGAAGACACTAGATTGGAGTGTCGAAACGTTGGGTCATGGACAGTAACTTTAAAGTTACGTTCAAAAAACGTTTTAAAGCCAGAGTAGCGTCAAACTATGTCTGATTGTTATACAATTTTTATAAATTATTTAAACAACGTTTTGCTGAAACCAACACCCACTCACATTGATTATGACACAAACAACCGATGAGGAACAATATTGGCCCACGATTAACGCATGACGCAACACCCACTCACACTAATTATGACACAAACAAACGATGACGTAATGAACCAGACATATATATAGGCAAACCCTGACAAACACGCTTCACTTGACTCTGAAGAGGCCGTCGAAACGGTAGTCACCAACACTAGTCTTTCTCAAGACTACAACAACCTGGACAATCAACTTCATACATCTTATAATGTCTTTCTAGAAAACGTTTCAACACGAGCCAGTCAGCACCGATTGCGCGAGGAAATAATCAAGCTAGAAATCGTGCCTGCCTCGGATACCATTGAAGCCGCCAAAACAGAATACCACGTCCAGATAGTGGAGAAACCTCACGTGTTAAAACGACGACAAGTGATACAGGCGAAAACAAACACGGACCACTACAATATCCTTCTTATTACGTTCAACTCCATGTCATCTGCCAATTTTCAAAGAACAATGCCGAGGATATACGAGTTTCTGAGAAAGGATCATCGGTCGGTTATATTTCCAGGATTTTCTGTGCTGGGTGAAGGTGAATTTGCGCAAATACATGGTGTAATGGCAGGCATGAGGTCAGCGGTATCGAGGAAAGATCGACGCCAAGAGAAACCTCGTTGGTTGTTAAGAATGTTCCAAGATTTAGGGTATGTTACTATGGCAACACAAGATCAACTGGCATACAGGGAGATGAGAATGATGTTGAAGAGATTTGGAGCCAGTTCCGTTGATCATAACTTAGATGCATTATGGGAAGAGGTTTACAGGTAAGCCATGGGTAAGAACGTGAGGGGATGTGTAAATATATTGTGCGCAGGTTCAGATCAACATTTTATAGAAGGATTGGGATGGATAGGAGAAGATAGGGGATAGAGAAGGATAGGGAAGGATAGGAGAGGAAAATATAGGGATAGGGAAGGATAGGAGAGCAAAAGATAGGATAGGGAAGGATAGAGAAGGGTAGGAAAGGATAGAGAAGGATAGGAGAGGATAGGGAAGGCTAGGAGAGGAAAAGATAGGGGATAGGGAAGGATAGGGAAGGATAAGAGAGGAAAAGATAGGATAGGGAAGGCTAGGATAGAGAAGGTAGGAAAGATAGTAAAAGATAGTAAAGGATAGTTAAGGATAAAGTAAAAGGTTTGAACCTAGGAGTATTATTAGATGTGTGAAGTTGATCGTCCAGGTTGTTGTAGTCTTGAGAAAGACTATTGTTGGTGACTGACGTTTCGACGGCCTCAGCGGCGGTCATCTTCAGAGTCAAGTAAAGCGTGTTTGTCAGGGTTTGCCATACGTCTGGTTCATTATGTCATTGTTTGTTTGCGTCATAATCAATGTGAGTGGGTGTTGCGTCATGCGTGGTTGTATTGTTTGTCGGTAGGTCCACTGTTTGTTGGCGTCGAAACGTCAGTCACCTGCAACAGTAGTCTTTCTCAACACTACAACAACCTGGACGATCAATAGTTAAGGATAGTTAAGGATAAGAAAAGATTGGAAAGCATTGGGAAGGATAGGGAAGGATAGGAAAGGATAGAAAAGGATAGAGAATGAAAAAAATAGAGATCAGATGGAAAGGAGTAAGATGAGTGTTGCCGAGTAAAAATGAACTTCCTTGAAATCAATAGAACAGAAGATTACTATTTTTCTATTCCTAGAAATGGTTATGCTGGTGAATCCACGTTATGTCTTGGCTCCCAATTTCCCTTCAACATATCGCTATCCTATGTCAAGTCATTCCTAGAATCCTACCGCAACCATCCGAAGTTTGCCCTCATGATGAACTCCGCCCTCACAAGTTGGAACATGAACACAGCAAGCTACGCCGAGAAACCCTTGCTGCAGTTCTTGGAAATGAAAAAAAGGAAACTTCTGAGAAACACGGTGGTTGTTATTCTCGGAAAGCATGGATGGAAGGGCAATGGTTTTCGGGATACCTCACAGGGCAAACTCGAAGAGAGATTACCGTTCTTGTCGATGACCATGCCAACGGGATTCCGTAAAAAATATCCAGATAAGTTCCAGCAGATGGTTTCGAATTCACGGTTATTGGTTTCACCACTCGATGTCCACGCTACAATAAGTGATCTTTTAAGATTGTCCGAGTCCGGGGTGAACACCACACAGAACACGACACAAGGCCAAAGCATGTTTAGAAAGTTGGAGTCAAATTCTAGGAACTGTACAAGTCTTGGAATTCCAGAACACTGGTGTCCATGTGTGTGGTTACACGAGGTGAACGTCAGTAAAAGTAATTTAAAAAAGATCACCGATGTCGTAATGGAGAACTTGAATTATATTTTAAAAGATGCTCCATCGGGGATGTGTAAGAAGTTGTATTTCAAAAACGTTGTATCGGTTAAGGTGCTTCGAATTTTGAGCAAAGTGCTGCGATATAGAACTTCAGAGGATACTCGCGATTGTCCGTATTGCAAGCCTGTGTTTTGGAAATCATTGGCGAAAACTAACGACTTTATTTACCAGGTGGATATGAGAGTTGAACCAGGGGAAAGGATGTATCGAACTATGGTGAATTTGATAGAAAATGATTTGTACATTGGAGTTAGACCTCGGTTGATAAGTGGACGACCTAGTGGTGGCTGTGTGAAACTGAACAGCGATGATTTTAGAGCAGATTATTGTGAATGTACAGAGGAAATATTCTAGTAAAAAGGGACACGTGGCATCTGGAGTATATGCAATTAAGTCTGTCTAATATGAAAGAACTCGTAAAATGATAGAGTAACACCTTTTACAACTTTTCCGTATTTTACTTCGTTTTTGAAATATCTGTTTGTTTGATATGTAAATGAGATGGTCTCTGACGTCAGGTGTGGGGTAGAGAATTTTCACTCATTAAAAAATGCTTTATATCTCAGTGATTGCTAAGTTTACAACGTTCATTATCATTGGGAGTTATTATACGCACATTTTCTAGTAAATTTGTGAAACAAACTTGAAGATGGAACTAATATTTTAATGAGTGAAAATTCTCTACCCTGCACCTGACGTGAGAGACCATCTCATTTACATATCAAACAAACTGAAATATTTCACAAACGAAGTAAAATACGGAAAAGTTGTAAAAGGTGTTACTCTATCATTTTACGAGTTCTTTCATATTAGACAAACTTAATTTTTGTTGTCAATGTCCTGTACGAGATTTGTGCTGACGAAAGAAAATAGTGCAAAACATGTAGAATCTCGCACTTCAACTCAAATTCGATTTAAAGTGCTTATGAAATGAAAATTAAGTTTTTCTTATTTAAATGAACTCCTAAAACGATGAGGAATGGTAATTTAGAGTTATTTCATATCTCACGTCGTTCTTGAGATATTTAGACTTGTGTGATATGCAAATGAAATAAGCTATGACGTAAAGAGCTTTACACATTTTTAGAAAATTAAGAAATTAAAAATAGTAAATTAATTTGGGATCGCTATTCCAATGTAATAATGTTAGGTTTCACGAAGTGTAGTAATATACAAAGTTTCAAGTGATTTCGTTGAGTAATCTCAAAGATATATACTTGATTTTCTAAAAATGGAGAAACATCTTGACAGGCACTTTAAATATTTTCTACCATTTTCTACCATGTGTTAATATATAGGCAAAAAGTTCCAGGCCCATACGCGGTTTGCAGGTAGATTTCAGGCCCCGTACGCGGTTTGCAGGTAGATTTTAGGCCCTGATATATTCAGTCTCTGCTTCAAGGTAAACGTTTTTGTAGTTGTAGACCTTATAATATTTTTGATAAATAAATTACTTGAACCATGGATAGCTAGTAAAATTAATTTATTTCACTATCCATGCTTGAACTGGTGAATCGCTCAGTAACTGACTTCGTAATACGCACGCCATCTTCAAAACAAAAACACAAACTTTCGCCTATGTTTGGCAAACGTTTTCTTCAGAAATAAACCACCCCCAAAGCTATAGAATATATTAAAGGAAAGATAAATTATCTATTAACAATATACGTACAGCTTTATCCTTGTAGCTAACTTAGTTTTCTTTAAAAGCGGTAACCGAACATGCCCAAAAATATAATTTTCGTCACGGATACCATCTTGTAAAAAAAAACACGAACTTTCGGCTGTCTTCGACGAACATTTTCTTGAGAAATAATCAACTCCCAAAGCTACAATATATATTAAAACAAAGATAAATTATGTGTTTACAATATGCGTACAGCGTATCCGGCTAGCGAACGTAGTTTTCTTAAAAAGAGCTGATAATCTAACTGTTCTAACATCCAAAAATAAAAAATTCAAAATGTACCTGCAAACCGCGTGGGGGCCTGAAACCTTGCCTCACTTTTTACCCGACTATATGACTGGGAGTTAGCGTTCCATATATAGAGTTCACTGTATTGCTGTAGTGAATGTGGGAGAGCTTGGAATAGACATTGAAACGTTAACACAAGCAATAAATCACAACTAATTATCAATGTAATATAATATTCTATACTATTTTTAAAGTATAAACTATTTTGTATTTACTCTTTGATATAGAGGAATTATAGTTATTCAGTTTGTATCTTTCATTGTTTATTGTGTTAATATATACACTGCTGTAGTGAATGTGGGAGAGCTTGGAATAGACATCCTTGCAATAGACATTGAAACGTTAACACAAGCAATAAATCACAACTAATTATCAATGTAATATAATATTCTATACTATTTTTAAAGTATAAACTATTTTCTATTTACTCTTTGATATAGAGGAATTATAGTTATTCAGTTTGTATCTTTTCATTGTTTGTTGTGTTAATATTTACACACTGCTGTAGTGAATGTGGGAGAGCTTGGAGTAGACAGACGATACATGGAATCGAACCTGTAACCTTCCAATTGCTGGTGAGTCGCTCTAACCATTGAGCTAACGAGACTCAGATGGAGAGCGAAGGTTACATTGATGTACTGGTTCGACCAACAATCAGAAGGTTACAGGTTCAATTCTTGTCCGGGACTTTCTAAGGATACGAGCTTGACGATCGATCAAAAAAATACCTAATGGTTTGCGTGTTTGGATGGCGTGATCCAAACACGCTGGGATGTTGCGAGAGTTGAGAAAGTGTTTTTTACCCTTTTCTCAACTCGAGCAACATCCAAAGTGTTTGGATCACAATCCAAACACGCAAACTATTAGGTATTTCTTTTACCAAAGCTCCAAAATCAGAGAGAGGTTGAGGACAAAGTTTAGCTTTGTTTGGCCAGGCCTCTTGACCCACTTTGAGTTCGGAAGTCAAATACGTCACTATCGGCTTCGGAAGCCAGCAGTGTAACCCTAAGGGGCTAGTGTTTACATGAATCCGGATTGAGTTAGTCATTCCAGATTGAACTCATACCGGTTCTGTTAAAATCCCTTTAGGTGTTTACATGAATCCGGAATGAGATGTAGCTCCTCAATCCGGATTGAGTTCATTCCAGATTGAGCTTGTTTACTTGCGACCGCATCGATTATCGTTGCTAGTAATGTTATTGATCGCGATTTTCGATCCTGGGATAGAATTGCTATATATGTAAACGCGGTTTGAATTCACGTTCAATCAGGAATGAAACTCAATCCTTTCACGGTCTTCCGAAGGTTGCCCGAAGCCGACAGTGACGTCATCTTCGGAAAAGGTCCCAGACTTCATCCCATCTAACTTTTATCTTTCAGTTCTTGCGATTATATTGATAAATAGGATTTATAATGGCTGAACAACTTTGTTGATAATACTATTCACAGCACAACATTGTACAGCCATTAATGTTAAAACGACGATGAACAACGATAATGACCAGAACCGCCGAGAGGGTAGAGTAGCCGGGGGCAACTGTCCCAGGGCCCCGGCATAATCTAGGGGCCCGCAAATCCGGGCCCGTGTAGAATTTGCCATAAACTACCTCCGACATCTGAGGCCATTTAGGGGCCCACGAGGCTTATGCCCCCCCCCCCCCCGGCGCGTCCTATCTCTCGGCGGCCCTGATAATGACGATAATGATAATGGCGAACATGCTTGCATGGTTTTGTCCGGGGGGATTTAAACTGAGTTGGGGAGCTGTCATTAATTCCACCAGGGAGGGGGGGGGGGGGGGGGGGAGAAGGAAAAGTGCCATGAAACTATAAATCAAAAGCCATGAAACTATAAATCAAAAGTTGGTGGGGCTAGGAACCTTTAATGCTCCATGAAACCTTTTTGATTAGTATCAAAAGTAATCGAAGAAAACAAATATTTATAACATAGGAATTGATATACGCTATGTAAGGCGACGAAATATCCATATCACACCCACCCAAAAAAGCCCCTTCTCCCAGAAAATTATGTACATGTATATATAGTTTGGATTTCAGTGGTTCGAGACTAAGAGTTCAGGAATGCGAAAACCCAGCTGAAAACAAAGTTGATTGTTTTCCTTGCTCTATATGGCAGACTACCCTCAGTTCCCAGCACTCCTGTGTTGTCGGTATGAATAAAAATTTAAGATGTGCTGGGCCACGAAACTAAAACAAAATGTATAGTTGGGTCATGAAACCATCGAGGGAAATTTAGTTGTGTCACGAAACTTTAACAAGAATTTTCCTTCTGCCCCCCTCCCGGGTGGAATTAATGACAGCTCCATTAGTCGAATGAAAAATATTGAAATAAGATATCAGATTAGACTTCATGAGGATTAAGGTGTCTAGATAGAAAAAAAACTATAAATAATTTTTCCCACTAAAACGTTTCACAGTGTAGATTTGTACTTCATCCTAGTCCCTTACACAGCCCTAGTGTTACTCTTGAGTTTTGAAAAGTATTAGACAGTGCTCAGTTTTCAGGAGGGGAGAAATCTTTGTTCTAGTGAGTACAGAAATCCTAATTTGCTTTAAATTTACATATAGCAATCAATGTGATTTGTTCAGATACAATTTAATACAGCAAGTGTAAAACTTTTCAATTATCAGCACTGACACTAGAGCTATGCAAGGAACTAGAATGAGGCAGAAATGTACACTGCGAAGCGTTTTAGTGGGGGATGTAATTTTTCATAACTTTTTCCTATCAAGCCACGTTAACGCTTTTGAAGCACTGCCCAGCAGATGGTTGAAAGAGTTATACAAGCCTGTACAGTTAAGGTAATTACGACACACGAGGCGACAAATCGTAGGGGCGTGCCACAGGGACATGAAAACCAGGGGGTTAGGGTTAGGAAACTCGTTAAGCGGGGGGTTAGGGTTAGGATCTTTGTTGTTTTGGGCTTAGCTATTATTTGTTAATGTAGACATCGTACATACACAGCTACACGTTACCAATGTAGACTGTCTACATTAACTAGGTGGAGACTGGGTTGGCATGGAACATGTTGCAGCGACAAGATTTCGCATGGTGGGCATGGTGCATACGACGGGATTTGTCCCTGCGACACGTACCAGCGATTTTTCGCCTCGTTTGTCGAAACCTTTAGTGTTGCTAAAAGATAGACCGACAACATATCTCGACACTATCATCTTCCTGGCGTCAGTTTTTCCACGTAGGTTGAAGGAAATATCCCTTCTCCATCCACTCCACGGCCAACCATCCAACCATTGCCTTCATCTTTCACTAAGATAAGAATCTAAAAAAACACAATTTTCGACTTAATAAAATACACAATAACAACTCTCAATAACGTAAACATATTTATTGAGAATTCAACGTTTCGACTAGCTTAAAGTCATTATCAGGAATGCTGCTAATGAATTGACGTTTACAGCAGTACTATATATGACATCACATCATGACCTACTTCATCTGACCGAAATCTGCTACTTGAGCCAAAATCCAAAACGGTGACTCATGGAGACAGAACATTCTCGGTTGCAGCACCAAAACTGTGGAATTCATTACCACAGGAAATTAGAAGCTTTGAAATGTTAAGTAGTTTTAAGTCAGCACTTCAGACTTTTCTTTTTTTAAATTAATAGTTTTTTGTTCATAGTGGTAATATATGTAGTATAGGCTTTATCTTGTAATGAAACTGTAATTAGTTTTATAAGTAACTTTAAGAATGTATTGTTGTAAGAGCATTGAGACTATTGTATAATGCTCCTAAAACATCTTTATTATTATTATTATTATTAGTTTTATAAGTAACTTAAGTAACTTTAAGAATGTATTGTTGTAAGAGCATTGAGACTATTGTATAATGCTCCTAAAACATCTTTATTATTATTATTATTATTAGTTTTATAAGTAACTTAAGTAACTTTAAGAATGTATTGTTGTAAGAGCATTGAGACTATTGTATAATACTCCTAAAACATCTTTATTATTATTATTATTAGTTTTATAAGTAACTTGAGTAACTTTAATAATGTATTGTTGTAAGAGCATTGAGACTATTGTATAATATTCCTAAAACATCTTTATTATTATTATTATTAGTTTTATAAGTAACTTAAGTAACATTAAGAATTTATTATATATAAGAAGAAAAGCAGTGAGCTAATAACTATTAATAGAAAATAATTAATTCTCGAGGCTTTAGTTCCGTGGCTCAAGTCTGGATTTTGTCGGCGAATTGCGAGGGATTCTTTAACCAGTGTTCAAACTTAGTTGGGTTAGGTAACTACTTAGGTTACATACAAGATATGGTATCGTTTGTGTCTGGAGAAAATTCTAGTAGGGTTTTGATGTATTGAAAGTGTTCGCAGGATGCAACATGGTTAAAGATTTCGGAAGTAGGATGAGTGGCGTGTTCTTTGATGCGAGTATAGAGGCAACGACCGAGACATGAAAATTTATATACAACAGAGCTTTGGTATTCTGTGGAAGTTGAACACTGGTCGTTGTTACTCTTTAAGCGAGTGACAAGACGGGAGAGAATGAGAAATGAAGACATAAGGCAGGAAGTGAAGGTGGCGGAACTGAGCGAGAAGATGAGAGAAAGCAGACTGAGGTGGTAGGGACACGTGAAGAGAAAAGAAGTGGACGAGTTGTTAGATGGTCAGTGGAGCACAGGGAGATGGGAACAAGGAAGACAGGGCGACCGAGAAAGAAATGGATGGATTGTGTTCGAGATTATGGTAAAGTGGTGGATCTGAATAGAGTTGGTGATGGAAGACAGTGGAGAGCGGTGTCGAGATGACCGGACCCCCCCCCCCCCTTGAGGGACAAACAGGATGATGATGATGATGATGTCTTACAAAATCTTACCTGCCCCACTGATATCGAAAGCTCGTCAGTTTCTTCTCCCTCGAAGTCATATAAACATTTTAAAATGACGTCCTTCCCTTTAATTTTCTAGATAATCCAAAAAGAAATGGAGCAGTCGTTAGTCCTCGCATGACAGTCGTTAGTCCTCGCATGACAGTCGTTAGTCCTCGCATGACAGTCGTTAGTCCTCGCATGACAGAGCCGTGAACTGTATAACGCATCACTAGAATGAATGTGATTATTTGAAGATAACTATACCAGGACATAAGAAGCAGGGAAGAAGCCGACTTTTCCTTTGTATAAGCCCTAGAAAATAATGAGAAAATTCTTGTATACAATCAAAGATTTAAAGCTTGGCATAGTTTACAAGTAAACTCAATTTTGAAAGTGCCAAAGATTATAAATATATAAAAAAGTCCAAACTTATAGCAATGGGAGTTTGTAAATAAATACAGCAAAAACGAAAAGAAAAAACTAAAATGCATACCTCCCACCAATCCTGCTGTACGCTATTCATTAAAGAAATCGTTTGTCCAGCTCTACGAACAGATATAATGAATAATTTTTTACAAAGGTTCTCCAACACAACAAGGGTTCCGGTACAGATATAGCGAGAGCACCCCCTATACCCCCACCCCCACCCCCCACCATCACCACCTATACAGAGCCTCAAGGCAAGTTTGGCTAATATGAAACTCGTAAAATGATAGAGCAACACCTTTTACAACTTTCGCGTATTTTACTTCGTTTTTGAATATTTCATTTTCTTTGATATTAAAATGAGATGGTCTCTGACGTCAGGTGCAGAGTAGAGAATTTTCACTCATTAAAAAATGTCTTATATCGCGGTGATTGCTAAGTTTACAACGTTCATTATCATGAGGAGTTATTATTCGCACATTTTCAAGTAAATTTGTAGAACAAACTTGAAGATGGAACTAATATTTTAATGAGTGAAAATTCTCTACCCAGCACTCGACGTCAGAGACGATCTCATTTACACATCAAACAAACTGAAATATTTCAAAAACGAAGTAAAATACGGAAAAGTTGTAAAAGGTGTTACTCTATCATTTTACGAGTTCTTTCATATTAGACAAACTTAATTTTTGTTGCCAATGTCGTTTAAGTTAGAACTTACTTAATAGACATATCTCCTGGAGAGCTAGCGTCATAATCGTAGAGCACAACACAATCTTCAGACTTTTTCTTTAGCGTTATTGGTTTGGCCGGGATCTGTATGTATAATTAAAGAAACATATTCAGGAGAAAAGCCAAAAGAAATAAAATTGTCATTACAATTACTCAGCTAATATTGGCTATCTCACGTTTGGGTATTTTACATATTCGTAATATTTGGGTCTTCCTGAGCAAAATCATAATATATATTGTCAGCCAAAAATTTCATCTTCATGGACTTTTTTTGCTGTTAAAGTTATCGCATGTGATGTCACAAGAGGCATTTTTGTGGCAAGTAACAAAAGAAAACTGGTTTGGAATGCCTCTTGTGACATCACATCTGGTAACTTTAACAGTGAAAAACTCCATGAAGATGAAATTTTCGGCTGACAATATATATTATGATTTTGCTCAGGAAGACCCAAATATTACGAATATGTAAAATTCCCAAAGGTGAGATATAGGAATTTTAATGTGGCACAACGATGGAAAATCGTCTACCTTAAGACGTCGAAAATGACAACGTACCTTCGGAGGAGACGGAACGAGACTTGGTGATGAGCCTAGGAAAACACCAGAGAAAAAGACAGTTTAGTTAAATAGCTTAAATACTTGCATGTATAGGTTAGACCGTCTCATTGGCGGTGAGACGTTTATGGGTTGGATTGCTAACGGACTGTTTATGGGCGGACTTGTTTCCTCAAACCAAAAATATCATTTGAATTAACGTTATACTCTTCCTACAAAAAGCCAGTTCTACTTTGAAACATCATTTTAGGTGTATGTAGTAGCCATGAAAAGAACTTTGGTAATAGAATAAGCCCTGCTAACCGGACTAAGAAATTTTCCCGCCAAAACTTACGAAGGCTTGGAGGTTAATCGGCGTGCGATATTTTTGCGTCGTAGTTACTAAAACATGGAACGACCCACAACGAGCCACAACGAGCCACAGCGAGCCACAACGATCCAACAACGAGCCACAGCGAGCCAACAACGAGCCACAACGATCCACAACGAGCCAACAACGAGCCACAACGATCCACAACGATCCACAACGATCCACAACGAGCCACAACGATCCACAACGAGCCAACAACGAGCCACAACGAGCCAACAACGAGCCACAACGAGCCAACAACGAGCCACAGCGAGCCAACAACGAGCCACAACGATCCACGAGCCCAAAACCACCCCACAACAACCAAAAAACACCTAATAAACCACAACGATCCAAAACGACGCACAATATTTTAAAACGACTCCAACTACCAAAATAAATTTTAAAAATGGACATTAACTCAAAACGTGATATACCCTTAGATTGGATTTACTGCGAAAGCCTACAAAATAAAGTCAATTTAAATTATTTAATATTTTAACTATATTAGTATACGGAATACTGATTACTGTAGAAATCCACTGGTAGAATCTTTCCTCCACGCATGCACAACGACGAAGCTAATTTCCTGAGTTTGATCACGTGTCAATCTCCCAAGCGCTCGATTATTTCCGGCAACATGACTTATGGGTCAGCCATCATTTATTCTGTGATTGAGTCATGTTGCCGGAAATAATCAGTATTCCGTATACTAATACAGTCAAAATATTAAATAATTTAAATCGACTTTATTTTGTAGGCTATGGCAGTAAATCCAATTCACGTTAAGGGTATATCACGTTTTGAGTTATGTCCATTTTTAAAATTTATTTTGGTAGTTGGGAGTCGTTTTAAAATATTGTGGGTCGTTTTGGATCGTTGTGGTTT
The DNA here is from genome assembly GCA_035772405.1 of Chrysogorgia sp. JL179-B06. NCBI lineage: Eukaryota > Metazoa > Cnidaria > Anthozoa > Scleralcyonacea > Chrysogorgiidae > Chrysogorgia > Chrysogorgia sp. JL179-B06. The sequence continues at coordinate 1,175,957 of JAYKKM010000339.1, read as the reverse complement.
ATTAGGTGTTTTTTGGTTCGTTGTGGGGTGGTTTTGGGCTCGTTGTGGATCGTTGTGGCTCGTTGTTGGCTCGTTGTTGGCTCGTTGTGGATCGTTGTGGCTCGTTGCGGGTCGTTGTTGGCTCGTTGTGGATCGTTGTGGCTCGTTGTTGGCTCGTTGTGGATCGTTGTGGCTCGTTGTTGGCTCGTTGTTGGCTCGTTGTGGATCGTTGTGGATCGTTGTGGATCGTTGTGGATCGTTGTTGGCTCGTTGTGGATCGTTGCGGGTCGTTGTGGGTCGTTGTGGATCGTTGCGGGTCGTTGTGGGTCGTTGTTGGCTCGTTGTTGGCTCGTTGTTGGCTCGTTGTGGCTCGTTGTGGGTCGTTGTGGCTCGTTGCGGGTCGTTGTGGGTCGTTGTGGGTCGTTGTGGATCGTTGTTGGCTCGTTGTGGCTCGTTGTTGGCTCGTTGTTGCTTCGTTGTTGGCTCGTTGTTGGCTCGTTGTCGGCTCGTTGTTGGCTCGTTGCGGGTCGTTGCGGATCGTTGTGGCTCGTTGTGGCTCGTTGTTGGCTCGTTGTTGGCTCGTTGTGGCTCGTTGTGGATCGTTGTGGGTCGTTGTTGACTCGTTGTTGGCTCGTTGTGGCTCGTTGTTGGCTCGTTGCGGGTCGTTCTGGGTCGTTGCGGGTCGTTGTGGCTCGTTGTGGATCGTTCTATGTTTTAGTAACTACGATTTTTGCGTATATAGATCTAAAAACGAACAGAGCTATATCTAATCTGTTATTGTTATTAAGTTTACTAGTTACCATAACTGCCATTGACAAACACTGAGTGACCTTCAATAGCACTTCCACTATGACGACGAGGACGGAGTTTCACTTTAAGTGAGGATTTCGCATCGTCAATATCAGAATAAAGATGGCTGTCTTCATCTTCATCTTCAAAGCGAGAGTCCATAGACGTCGTTCTGCTTGCTTGTAGTTTAGATGGTGGACGCTGGAAAGTTCAAATATTTTGCAAGATAAATAGAGATGCTCCTGAGCTACAGTACATGGACTAAGATGATGAGTGAAGGTTACATATGTGTACAACCTGTAACCTTCTGATGACCAGTGAGATGCTCTAACTATTGAGCTACATAGACTAAGATGATGAGTGAAGGTTACATATGTGTACAACCTGTAACCTTCTGATGACCAGTGAGATGCTCTAACTATTGAGCTACATAGACTAAGATGATGAGTGAAGGTTACATATGTGTACAACCTGTAACCTTCTGATGACTAGTGAGATGCTCTAACTATTGAGCTACATGAACTAAGATGATGAGTGAAGGTTACATGTGTACAACCTGTAACCTTCTGATGACTAGTGAGATGCTCTATATAACTATTGAGCTACATGAACTAAGATGATGAGTGAAGGTTACATATGTGTACAATCTGTAACCTGATGACTAGTGAGATGCTCTAACTATTGAGCTACATGGACTAAGATGATGAGTGAAGGTTACATATGTGTACAACCTGTAACCTTCTGATGACTAGTGAGATGCTCTAACTATTGAGCTACATAAACTAAGATGATGAGTGAACGTTACATACGAAGCACAAAGTTAAATCTCCTCACCTGTGGAGCGCCTTTACAGTAGGGAACATTCATCTGACATTTCTGATGCGCCGCGAGTTTACAAATTTTGCAACGGACGGTCGGTTTAACAATCCCTGTCGAAAGTTTAAAACAAAAACTTTTAAAAATAAAAGATAATTAAAATATTTGAGGGTGGAAAGATCTCGTTCAAAGTCAATATTTCTGAAGCTTCATGACGTTACCTATCAAGACTCCTTTACAATAAGCACACAATGCTGGTTTCTTCGAGATATAACTGATGAACTGATGAGCGGCTTTTTCGTTGTCACCGATCCTGGAATACCTTTCATTGTCGTTATCTTCTATTTCCTGGGAAGCCTCCATAGGACCCATGTCCTGTATCATATCCTTGGTGAAAAGGTTCATCTATCAAAATATAAACATTCATTGATAGTTAGAGCATCTCACTAGTCATCAGAAGGTTACAGATTGTACACATATGTAATCTTCACTCATCATCTTAGTCTATGTAGCTCAATAGTTAGAGCATCTCACTAGTCATCAGAAGGTTACAGGTTGTACACATATGTAACCTTCACTCCTCATCTTAGTCCATGTAGTTCAATAGTTAGAGCATCTCACTGGTCATCAGAAGGTTACAGATTGTACACATATGTAATCTTCACTCATCATCTTAGTCCATGTAGCTCAATAGTTAGAGCATCTCACTAGTCATCAGAAGGTTACAGGTTGTACACATATGTAATCTTCACTCATCATCTTAGTCTATGTAGCTCAATAGTTAGAGCATCTCACTGGTCATCAGAAGGTTACAGGTTGTACACATATGTAATCTTCACTCATCATCTTAGTCTATGTAGCTCAATAGTTAGAGTATCTCACTGGTCATCAGAAGGTTACAGGTTGTACACATATGTAACCTTCACTCATCATCTTAGTCTATGTAGCTCAATAGTTAGAGCATCTCACTAGTCATCAGAAGGTTACAGGTTGTACACATATGTAATCTTCACTCATCATCTTAGTCTATGTAGCTCAATAGTTAGAGCATCTCACTAGTCATCAGAAGGTTACAGGTTGTACACATATGTAATCTTCACTCATCATCTTAGTCTATGTAGCTCAATAGTTAGAGCATCTCACTAGTCATCAGAAGGTTACAGGTTGTACACATATGTAATCTTCACTCATCATCTTAGTCTATGTAGCTCAATAGTTAGAGTATCTCACTGGTCATCAGAAGGTTACAGGTTGTACACATATGTAATCTTCACTCATCATCTTAGTCTATGTAGCTCAATAGTTAGAGCATCTCACTGGTCATCAGAAGGTTACAGGTTGTACACATATGTAACCTTCACTCATCATCTTAGTCCATGTAGCTCAATAGTTAGAGCATCTCACTAGTCATCAGAAGGTTACAGGTTGTACACATATGTAACCTTCACTCATCATCTTAGTTCATGTAGCTCAATAGTTAGAGCATCTCACTAGTCATCAGAAGGTTACAGGTTGTACACATATGTAACCTTCTCTATACAATCAGCCATACAGCAGAAAAATTAAACAATAAAGTAATATTTTCAATTCACCTGTGCAGAAATGACAGCCAGTTGTAACCTTTTTTGCTTTAGTTCAAAATCGTTTTTAAGCAGGTCTTCCGACATGACATCTGGATTACCATACGAACGATTTTCTATATAGCTTTTAAAGAGAAACAAGGACAAACCAATCAACTAATTATAACAACTCACGAGGCCACCACAACGGCTACCGCTGCTAAATGATCTCCTTCGCTAATCAATTTTCAGTTACACAACCATTTTCTCTTCGGCCCTGTAAGTTGGGCTTTCAATTGTGTCTAACTATAATTGTCTATTCCACGAGCAGGAAGAGATTTACACTGCTGTAGTGAATGTGGGAGAGATTGGAGTAGACAGACGATACATGGACCGTCGTCAAGCTCATATCCTCAGTGTCCCAGACAAGAATCGAACCTGCAACCTTCTGATTGCTGGTGAGATGCTCTAACCATTGAGCTAACGAGACTCAGATGGAGAGCGAAGGTTACAATGATGTACTGGTTCGATTGATATATGTACTGCCAAACGCGGCAGTTACTTTATATCGGTCCGGGACTCAGAATAATTTTTCTGAGGATACGAGCTTGACGATCGTCCGTGTATCGTTTGTCTACTCCAAGCTCTCCCACATTCACTACAATCAATCGAACCAGTACATCATAGTGACCTTCGCTCTCCATCTGAGTCTCAGTAGCTCAATGTTGAGCGTCTCACAGGCAATCAGAAGGTTACAGGTTCGATTCCTATCCGGGACTCATTTTCTGAGGATATGAGCTTGACAATCATCCAACTCTATTTAATCTTAGAAAGATAAGTGTCACGTGAAATAACATCATTGCCCCAGTTTCTTACCTATTACGTAATTGTTTCAGAGATTTTAATGCTGTTTGATCTTTATCAATCCGGTTTACAATGTTTGATGCCTTGGAAACAAAGAATCAAAATAGGAATGGATGAACATAACAATGCCACATTTCTGGGTTACGAGTGTTTTTCACAACGATCACTAATTAGGCGTACTAACCCCATTGTTCATTTGATAATATTTTCTTTTTAATGCTGGTTCTGTAAGATGGTTAAGTAATAGTGTGATACCTAAAACATCCTAAATTAAGAAAAGAATGATGAAAGAAAGTGGAAACTGAAATGGATAAAACTGTGTATGTAGGTCACTGATCTCAAAAATAGGACTGGATCGAGCTTCTGTTGTTACAAAAATGAAGCCAACAGCGGCCATATTGGAGTGACCACCTAAGGAGTACTGTGGCATCACAGACATGTTGGGGAGGATTCTGACATTTGCTATTTAACTTTAGCAAAGGAAACATACTCGCTGGACAGTTATTAAATGTCAGAATTCTGCCTTTCCTCTCCGATTCACCACTGTATTCGTAATGAAATTATCCAGTAAGAGAAGCCTAATATGAGACGTCAAATTAGGATTAAGATTTTATGCATTTAATGCCAACAAAGAAAATATATTGGCCAGACACTAAACCTATTTTGCGAGCGTCGCATTTCGATTTGCTTGCAAACTCGGAGCTTTTGATGATCTCTCGTCAATTTGCATTATGCAAATATACAGGCTTCAAAATAAGCTCGTCAGATACAATAGAAAGCTCAATCCAGTCCTATTTTTGAGATCAGTGATGTAGGTAGGTAAATAGATAGGCAGGTAGATAGGCAGATAGTTAGTTAGTTAGTTAGTTAGTTAGGTAGGTAGGTAGACAGACAGACAGACAGACAGACAGACAGACAGACAGACAGACAGACAGACCGACCGACCGACAGACCGACAGACAGACAGGTTAGATAGATAGGTTAGATAGATAGATAGATAGATAGATAGATAGATAGATAGTTAGGAAGGTAGGTAGGTAAGGTAGGTAGGTACTAGATAGATAGGCAGATAGGTATAGATAAGCAGGTATATACAGTAGGTAGCCAGGTAGGTAGCTAGGCAGGTAGGTAGATACAAAGATAACTAGGGTGGTGAGGTGTGAAAGGGGTGGTGGGATAAGGTGGGAAGGTGTGGTGGGATAAGGTGGGAAGGTGTAATAAGGTGGGAAGGTGTAATAAGGTGGGAAGGTACAATAAGGTGCAAAGGAGGTGGTGGGAAGGAGTGTTGGGGGAAGGTATGAAGGGGTGTTGGGTGTGAAGGGTGGTGGGGTAAGGTGTGAATTGGTGGTGGGGCAAGGTGGGAAAGATGGATATGTTACAAAGAAGGTGTGTTAAGGGAACTCACTGATGCTGTAGCATCTACATCTGGATTTTCATGTGGTTTGTTAAGTGTTTTCATCTCTGCAGCTCCTAGAGATTGCACAAACTGGCCAATGTCTGTATTCACATTAACAAGTCCAAACAAACTTTCAATTGACTGTAATTTTGTGATTCTCCTGTTTAGCTACAATACAGAAAAAACATCTTTAAACTTTACTTCCCAGTATCAACATACATATTCTCTTTATTGGTCTCCACCATTTCTTATAGTACTAGTTGGGAGAAGTTGTTTTAAAAACATGTCAGTTTATCTTTGGTGATCATTTTCTATATTCTCGTTACTTCTATACTTGGTTAACCATTGATATTATTAGAAGTTAGATATTGATCACCACTGGGGCAGTTAAAAAGCATATAATATTTATAAACAGGTGTAAATCATCTGGAATAAACATTTTACCTTTTCTTGTAATGTCTGTGAAAATAACTGCATTAAGTTTGAGTAGTAATTTCCAAAATCATTCATAGTTGTTTGTGTATCCTAATGAGGAGATAGATAGATAGATAGATAGATAGATAGATAGATAGATAGATAGGAGGTAGGTAGGTAGGTAGGTAGGTTGGTTGGTAGGTAGGTAAGTAGGTAGATGGATAGATAGATTAGACAGACAGACAGACAGACAGACAGACAGACATACAGGCCACATGGTAAGATGTTATGGCCATATGGTGAGCTGTTACAATTTAGGTGGAAGTATCACTAAGCATATATACAGCTAATATGGGGACACTAATTATTTTGGCCAATTGCATTAATTTCAAGGCCGATTTCAAGGTTCGGTTTGCAGCTGGAAGGAGACCTTGATGTTCCAGTACAACCTTGGCAAAATTCAAGTTACCGAAACCAATAAGTTACCTAATTTACTGCACACTTACTGTCAACATTTCTGGTACAATGTTATGATATAACATTTTATGTGTCTCATTAAAACCAGCAAGTTGCGATACATAATCATTATGACAGTTATAACATATGGTTGAAACATGTTGTTCCTGAAATATTCAAAGAGAAAGACATGTTACAATTAAAATAAATAAATAAATAAATTATTTATTTGATTAATTTATTTGATTAATTTATTTAATTTATTTGAAATTAATTTTGTAGAAAACGTTTTTTTCAAAACTAATTCTGTCTTCATATACTTCATATATGTGGTGGCAGGTTGCCTGAAATTCCGAATATCAGTCTCTGTTTTGATATTGTTGTTTATAAACTTCACAAAATTGTTAGGTATCTAGATTGCAATTTCAAGCACTCTCACAATTCAAATTTGTTTGACCATTATATTTAGCCTCCTTCGCAGGCAACCCCAGTCCCCCCGGCCGGAACAACTCGGTTAAGTGGAGCGCGGCCTGCCTAACCCTGGCCTAACCTCAAAAATGTTTATTGTCTTATTTGGAAGATCTTTTAAAATGATAAAGTAACTTCTTTTGAAGATTTTCGTTTCTACGCTTTCTTTTTGAGATATATCAGTTTGTATGATTTGCAAATGTCTGGAATTACGTCACACATGCATGATGACTTATTGGAGAAATGTGTATATCTCTTTCATTCTCGAACGAAATCCTTTAAAATCAAGAAGTTTGGTGTTGTGGGAGAAACGCGCACACGTGTAATATTCACACTTTAGTGTTTTTATTTGATGAACGCAAAGATATATAACATTCTCTGATAAGTCATTATGCATGTGTGACATAAATTCCGGACATTTGCATATTAAACAAACTGATATATCTCAAAACGAAAGCGAAGAAACGAAAATCTTCAAAAGAAGTTACTTTATCATTTTAAAAGTTCTTCCAAATAAGACAATAAAAAATATTGAGGTTAGGGGAACTTTAAGCTTGAATAGCAAACAATTTACTATTATCGAAACAACCAAGCTGCATTAGTCACATTTAATTTATATATAATGGAAAATTAAACTTTTTCAGAATTTACTAAGTATGAATTTAAGAGCCTGCAACCAGCCCGGTCGAGAGGGGGGATTATAGCCGAGGTAACTGCCTCAGGGCCTGGGCCAAATAAGGGGCCCGAAATGATAACCATCATGTAAATCCTACACATAGAATGAAGCTTCTAGCATATTTAGGGCCCTGTGAAAGACCATAACCCGAGAGCCAAGATAAGCCTAGGGGAAGGTGGGGGCCCTGGCCGCAACATCTTCAGATCAAGCCTGCAATGAAGGCTTCCCATTTCAGGGTGACTTCAGACCACTTGGAAATCTCCATGTGTCCTGCTGATAGTGGAACCTGACACCACTCAAATTTATCTCTAAGACTATGTCAAAAGATCAGGATTATCCAAACAATAGGTTTATACAATTATTGAGGGTGCCAGCTCTTATGTGTGAGGTTTGTCAAGGTTTCTAAATTAATGTATGAAAAGAATAGATCACCAAAATGAAATATTAAACACCTTTTGTGGGTCCTTGGAGTACATCTTGTATTTGGTCCATGAATCAGAGTAATCTTTGAAAGACTATGTGAAAAAATAATTAATGCCCATGCACATTTTTAGAATTTAAATCATCATAATATACATTATAACATATGTTACAAAATTATTAATACCTTTGTAAGCATTTCTTCGGTCTTGTCCAGTTGAACTTCAAGGCTTTCACGACTTACAAACATCTTGTTGAGAATTAAAATAAAGTTGAGAATTAAATATTTTTTTTTAGTTGAAAAGTCGCAGCTTGTTAATTTCAGTCTGACATGTTGTATACATATTGGGCTACAAATAACATTATAAAGTAAATGACTGGCATTTTGACATCCTTTCATCTACAGTCTGTCAAGGTCATCATGACCTTGACAGAATGACTGCTGCTGAGGCTGTTAAAACATCAGTCAACAACAACAACAGTCTTTCTCAAGACTACAACAACCTGCATGATCAACTTCATACTAGTAGCATTATGTCTATAGTGTGTGAATTGAAATTGAAATTGAAAAACAATTTTTAAAAAAATATGAAAAAAATAAAAAAATTGAGAAAAAAAATTGAAAATTGAAAAAAATGGAAATTGAAATTCAACATTGTTTTTTATTTGATAATTTCTGGCTCAATGGCTCAGCAGCAGTCAACAATCTGACTCTAAACTCTAAAGATGACCATTGCTATAATATCAATTAATAAAATATTATTGTACTGTATTATTATTAATAACAAGTCCACTACAAAATATAGTATTATAATTACTTTCTTAATTATGACTTTTTTCTTTGATGATTGGTCAAATAATGGGATACTTATGCTGTTTACTAGTTTCTGTGAAAGTTCAAGAAGCTCCTGGAATATAAAGAAAGACAAACACATGAAAAAAAAACATATTATATTTTAATGTAGAGAAATGTAATCCAGTAGAAAGTTAAGCAAAAGATTGGACTTTTTACAGAATTAAATCATGGAATATAGTATACTCAACTCTGTAGATATTGGTTTAGCCCCTAATCAACATACAAATTATCCTTAATGGTATTATTAACAGACACAGCAGACGTGTGTCTTTACAAATTGTTTAGCTTGAACGTGGCCGAGTTAAGATATGTCAAAGGTGCCACAGGCTGCCATCATACGACTCATGTCTGACCACGGAGCACAGCTACGATCTAAATTTCGATTTTACTGAGGGAGGAAAACCAGAAGCCCTGGAGGAAAACTGTTGAAGCACGGGAGAGATCAACTAATAACTCTACTCACATGAGTTCCAAGCTCCCAAATCAACACGAGGTTATTCCCAGGTATAGTCACCCATCTAAGTACTAACTTGACTTAGCGGTGAGTGGCAGCGCCCTAATAGCACACGCCACCCGTGCTTCCATAAACATTCCAACCATTTCTTGTGTGTACTAGTTTGGAGAAGTTGTTTTAAAAACATGACATCTTTAGTGATCATTTCTTGTATTCTCATTACCTCTATGCTTGCTTAACCATTGATAATTATTACGAGAAGTTAGGTGCTGATCAACCCTGGGGTAAACATGTAAAGAGTTAAAACAACCGAGACAAATTTTTACCCTTGCTTCATCTTCAGTATCTGTCAGCAAGGCCTCCCATGTATTAGATACGCTGCCCATTATTCCACGACTAAAAGAGATGTACATTAAATGTCAATCGTCACTATGAATCAATAATCTTTTCATCCAAAGCTGCAGGCTGCACGTTTGTTCAGCCTTTCTCAGCTAGTGAAGGATATTGGTTACCTGTCTTTTTTAATTTCATTTGCTTTCTTTCTAAAAGTTTCAACAGCAGTTAAAAGCTGTGTCGCAGCGTGTTCTTTAACCAAACATATCTTGTTTATAAATTCTGACACTAAAAGATGGGGAAACTGGTTTTAGTTTGCTATAATAAACAAAATGATTAGGAACGTTAGACCTTTTACGCACTATTTTGGCAGTAGTACACCAACCTTTTAGAGTATTTGATTTGTATTTGCTGACAAGACATTTTATGATAGCCCAAAATATTTTAATTAGTGATCAGCATATATCTTTGAAACATAATTTAACTTGATATTCAGAAAAGCTTTAGGCCAAAAATATACGCTCCTTCACTTCGGTGTTGTTGAGCAGTCCGTGAAGTTGATGTGGGTGTCTGTTAGCACTAATGCAATGCTCACTACCCTTGTGGCAATTGAGCAATACTCTGGCTCCATATCACTTCATGCTATCTGGATGTGTGAGTCACCAGTACTGTCCTACATGCAGTTGTCACCGACAATTGCAGTTGTAGGGGTCACTCTTACATGCAGATTGTTCCATAATTGCACTGATGAGCTGAACTACAGCGAAACATGTGTGTGCATAATGTCATCATCGGTTCTATGACAGTATACATATAGGGATCCTAACTTTACAACGACCACCCCTGATGAAGACATGCACTAGATTGGAGTGTCGAAACATTGGGGTCATGGACAGTAACTTTTAAAATTTATGTTCAAAAAACTTTTTAAAACCAGAGTAGTGTCAAACTATGTCAGATTGAACTATAATATAATTTTTTTCTCATCACCGTGTGGGTGATCTCCAAACCGGAGGGTCACTTGTTTTTTACCAATTTTCCCCAAACATTTAGTAATTTTTCAGCTTTTATATATCCTTTATGAATTGAATAATATGTATTGCCACTGACCATTGGTTGTGGTCTGACAAACCAGAGTATAAATTGATAAACTGAAAATATTTTTCTATCTTTGCCCCCGTTCAGTACCCCATGAATTCCATCCCCACCCTTATCACAATTCTTAAAAATTGTTTTGTTGTCACTGGGTCATTTGAAACCTGCTGATGTGATGAGATGATCTGTGATGATGCATCACTGATGTAGGGGTTGTGTGGTACCTGTCAGTGACAAACTCTCACCACTTTGGCTGAAGGGTTAGAATCCGGTTACATATATCGGACACTTGATCATGTGTGTGAAGAGTTTGGCAGCTCTCTCTGCCTACATATATACAGTACATTAATGGTAGCTTTAAGTAATGACATATACATGCAGTCAAATCCTACACACCAGGCATCATCTCTGCCTAAAGTTGAACATTTTCATCAGGTCCCCTCCAGCTAAAATAAGGAAGGTCTTTTTGACGATTGCATGCAAACTTAAAGTATTTTATTAAAATATTTAATTAAAAGTTGGAAACTGTCAAAGTCTACAGCAAAGTGTTAATACGATACATTAATATATTAATCTGATTAAATATTATATAGATGCATGACCAAGAAGTAACTATTGAATGTTAAAAATATTAAAATGGTACAGCATTTACACAGATTAAAATTATTGAAGTTTGTTTACATTAGATAAGGCTAAAATAATAATAGGAATTAGTGACCAATGTGTCATCAGATATAATGATATATAACAATATATTATATTTTGGAGAAAAGTAATAAAATGTTTTACTACGACTCGCCCAAAATATTGAGACGAACATGCAAAACTTTTAATCGTGTATTTGTAAACATAAATTTATAATTCTACAGGGTTTTTCTATAAGTATAATTCGAGTTTTGTGAATAATATATAGACACGATACATTCTAGATTAAAAGACACACATAGAGCATAAATCTTAAGACGAGTATCGACATTAGCAGACAAAAAATGTGCCCTTTTTAATCATCGATATTCGAGTTAGTACTAGAAGTAGCATTAAAAGTTCCTAACGAGTAACGAACGTATTAAACATACCGGTCTTGATTTGCTTTATAGTGTTGAAAATATTCGTCTTTACCGACTCATTTAACGACCTGTGAGGGAGAACACTAAAACAGCTTGTACTTTCACTCATAGTTTCAAATGCTCGCTTTCGTTTTACTTCGAAAAGGATAAAAGATTATGTATCATTGATGAGCACTTCACTATTTCCGTGTCAATATCTTTGAACATATTCATATGCAAAACGATGTCGCCATATAAGGAAAATATGTCCATAACAAGACATAGTTAAATGTGAACTATTGAAACTGCCAAATTATTAACCTGGAAGCTCAAAGCCACACCGTCGGATAATAGTATAATAGGAAATTTATATTCCACGGATATATAAGTTATCTTGGCACCGCTTCGAACAACTGGCTTTTGAAGTTTTGGAAAATATGTCAGCATTAACCATTTTTAATTGTTTTAAAGAGATTAAGACTTTTTCAGCTGCAGGGATAATTTGCATAAAAAACTGACAACATATATTCTTATCGACGTCTTAGCAACATAGTTTATTAATTAAGTCTTGTACAGTTTCTATAGTAATCTAAAGCACCATAAATAATGACATATACACAAGCATAATATGCATAGAGCACAATATAATGACAATACAACACATGGCCGTAGGGCAAGGGGGGCTAGCGCCCACCTAATTGCCAGAAGCAGGGGGGTGGTGGGAACCCCTTCTCGCCCCCAGGCGTATATCGCGCAGAGGAAGATTCAATATTACTTTGTCCCGGCATACAAGGACTGAAGTTGCTAAGTTAACCAAGATTAAAGATCCTCGCAGTTATTGAAAATGTTATATGCATCACCAACCAAAATACAGGAGAGTTAGAAATAACAAATTCCTACAGGGTTCTAGCGCCTTCGGCGCTCACCCAGAGGGGAGCCCAGGGTTTTATAGTAAGCGATCATACATAGTAGAATCGCATTTTCAGAGATTTTTCGCCTGAATTAATTTTTAATGAGCAGAAATAGGTAATATCACTATTAATTACAAATTTTCGTAAGGATGTAAAAGATATAAATAAGGACAAAATAAATAATCACTAATGCAGAGCAGCAGAAAATACTGTTTGATAATTTCATAATTTCAACAACAGCGTCTTGTGCGGGCCTGAATATGTGACGCAGCTAAAAGATGCAGTAAAGGAATTTATAGGAAAGACTAAAAGATTAGTAACCTTTATTTTAAAGATTACAGTTTTAAAGATTGTTTAATAACGCCAACATTAAGATGTAGACATCACAGTACAAAATGCAAATAAATTATCAAAGATTACGATGAAAATATGGCACGTCTTGTACAGCTACTTTTGAGAGATGTGATAGAATACTCAAAAAATGCAAATTATTTTACAACCTCGTTTGAGGTTGGAATAAGGAAGGAAATGTTTTCTATTAAAAATGTTGTCTTAGATGTGAGAATATTTTGAAGGAAACACAGCTGTTGGCTTGTTTGATTTCGTCTTTTCAACGATGAACAAGTTTAACGATGTGGACGCAGAACTGGGTTGGAGCAAAGACAAACATCAATACTTTTATAATATACAGACATCAAATGATATAATTTTGTTCGAGTATGGTGAAATACCGTATTTTCTGCGTGGGAACCCGTATATTACGTCTGGCTATAGGGCTTATATTTCATTTAGAAAATGCTTTTTCAGGTACATGTCGTTTTAAGTTTGCCATAACAATTTTACAACATGGGAGAATTAAGGTTGTTATCTCAAAGTTTGAGCGTAGATTTTCGTATCTTTCACGAATTCTATCAAACTTTCACACACTACAAGTGTTTGTATAATCATAAGACGACGGAGAAAACATTTAAAAATAACGTCGACTGGTATATTTTGCAGAAAACAAGAAAAAAACGTAGAAAATAGCATTTGTTTATTTGATATCAAAATCGAAATTCTCATTACGCAACGCGAGCTTTGGAAATGCATTTTTAGCCAATGAGAGTGTATTTTGAAATGTTGCTAGGGGGCTTTCAAATATGTATTTTGAAATATGTCTAAACATTATCCTAAAATTTTCTTTTATGTCTTTTAGTTTATTTTTAATGACAAACGAGACCATCAATATATGGACGCATATTCTTGGCTTTTTGTTGTTTTTTTACCTTTTTGTCTATTCAAATTTTGTTACAATCCCAAGCCGCCAAGGTGGATATGCTGACCATATCGTGTTCACTTGCTATTTGTTGTTCAACCAGGTAAAAACTAGGAACTCAAACGTTACTCAAGCCTTGGCATCTTCTTTGTCACTAGAGAGAGAGACAATGTCAAGATTCCAAAGCTTTACAAGAACAAAAATCCTAACTGTAACACAAATGAAAAATCTAGTCTTAATTCTAAAATAAAGAAATGGATACACCAGAACGACAATTGTGAGGAAGTCGTCAGAAAATTTGTAAACTATTGTCATGACAGTAATTAGGGCCCTTTCTCAATATATGAGCAACCAAAATATATAAACCTTCATTAAGACAACTCTCTTACCCTCTATTAATCATCTGTTACCCTCCTTATCCTACCTTACTATCACTTAGCCTACCTTAGCATACCTCAACATCCCTTAGCCTACCTTAAGTAGTATACCTTACTGTCCCTTAGCCTACCTTAGAATACTTAGCGTACCTTACCGTCCCTTAGCCTACCTTAGCATAACTTATCATCCCTTAGCCTACCTTAGCGTACCTTACCACCCCTTAGCCTACCTTTGCATACCTCACCATCCCTTAGCCTAGACTACCTTAGCAATACATTTTTGTTTTCTTTAGTTGTGCATGATTTTTTCAGCTGGTTATCACCTGTTCAATTGTCACTCAGAAAAAATGTTCCACTGTTGGTTAGCACTGGATCTTGCTGGAATCTCATTAGCTTTATGTGGCTGTTATATACCTGGAGTATACTATGCATTTTACTGTCAACCTGTAAGTACTTCAATAATAATAATTAATCACTGGGATACCCACGTCACCGGAGTGTTTTTCAGTGGGGTCCTGTAGTACTTCACAAGATTACATTACATTACATTAAGTCATTACATTACATTTACATTTAGTCATGTTACGTGACTCAGCGTAGTGTAATGTAATGACATTACATCACATATAACATTACATTACTATTATAAACTGTACAATGGCTCTCACATTCACTTTCAAACTAATTAAATTGGTGCTTTTTCAGTTCATTTTTAAAAGTGTTAGTGATTTTGACACAGCAATCATAAATAAGCAATAATATTTACCATATATAGGACGTTATCTATCGCGATGACGATGGTTTATTACCAGAAGCTTATTTGTATCTTGTTAATAGATAACGTCATCATCGGTTCTATGAGGGTATAAATAGGGATCCTAACTTTACAACGATTACCCCTGATTTAGACACTAGATTGGAGTGTCCCTACTTGTCTAGACCCGCAGTCATTGACGTAAGCTGTTGTGGTATCCCAGCCACATTGCACTCCTTTCTCTTTGTTGTTCTTATTATTTTGTATCACGATGCCACTGTGTTTTTATGTGTGTGCTTCTTTGTAATTCTATGTACCCATAACCTTAAAGTTACTTGTACATGTGGCAAATCAAATAAATAAATAATAAACAAATATAAAGCATTATACTTCATAGGCAATGTAGAAATACTATATAAAATAATACTCTGATTTTTTTATCTAGAAACTACAAGTTGTATACCTTTCAATTGTGGCAGCATTATCCATTATGGCATTACTTCTTCAGTTGCATCCTAAATACTTTTCCTCTCTTTGGGCTGGCAAACGGCTAGCATCGTTTGGCGTTATAGCAGCTTTTGGTTTCTTTCCAGTCATTCATTGGACGTACATTTATGGTGGTCTTTCCCAAGCGATAGTACAGGTAGGTTTGTGAGGGGATTGCTTGATCACGATGGGAATTGATCAGGTGTGGCTACGGCATTATTGTAGCTTTTGAGTTATAATCAACTTCTCTTTTAATATAGATCTTTATTCCCAAAGTGGCCACAATGTATCTCCTAGGTGTATTTGCTATGTCTTTTTACGCTTTTAAGTTTCCTGAGAGCTGTTTCCCAGGTTAGAATATAATATTCTATGAACTTTGTATGTAATGTAATCACTTACCTCCCAAAAGACACCCATAAGAAGTGCAAAGTTGATCGTCTAGGTTTAGTCTTGAGAAAGACTATTGTTGGTGACTGACGTTTCGACGGCCTCAGCGGCAGTCATCTTCAGAGTCAAGTAAAGCGTGTTTGTCAGGTTTGCCTATACACCGGTACGTCTGGTTCATTAAGTCATTGTTCATTTGTGTCGTAATTAGTGTGGGTGGGTGTTGCATCATGTGTTAAGCATGGACCAATATTGTTTGTCATCGGTTGTTTGTGTCATAATCAATGTGAGTGGGTGTTGTTTTGTCAATTGTTCGTTGGTGCGTGCGAAGAAGTATTTTATATGGTGTTGGTAATTGTTGTGATCTGTTAAGTGGTTTATATATGTTCCAAGTTGGTATACCAACTTTCTAATGTAAGTCGCTGTTTGTAGTTTTGTGCTAACACACATCTAATGATACTCCTAGGTTCAAACCATTTACTTTAGACAACCATAAATTAGACATTCTTGAAATACTACACTTTTTTCAGTAATATAAACTACCAGTCAAGCCCAACTGTCTAATTTAATAGTTGTTGTGTGTTTATATATATATACACTGAGACGATACATCGATGATCATCAAGCTCATATCCTCAGAAAATTTTTCTTAGCCCCACCACAGCAATATATAAAAATATATCCCCAGAAAAACAAATCGGTGCTGTTGGGTTTTTTTTCAACAAATGTATTTTGATGGCAGCCAGCCATTTGAAGTGATTACTGGTAGATTATTATTCCATTATTTTCTCGTATAAGATTCAAAGAGGAATCTCTGTTAAACCTTGCACGGGTGTTTCAGAGAACAAGGATAGGGGGAATGAGCATAACAAACTATTTTAGAGTAAATAATGAACCTTAAAGTGGGGACGTTTGGAGATTTTACATATTCGTAATATTTGGGTCTTCCTGAGCAAAATCATAATATATCTTGTCAGCCAAAAATTTCATCTTCATGGATTTTTTTGCTGTTAAAGTTATCGGATGTGATAAAAGAAAACTGGTTTGGAATGCCTCTTGTGACATCACATCCCATAACTTTGACATCGAAAAACTCCATGAAGATGAAATTTTCAGCTGACAATATATATTATGATTTTGCTCAGGAAGACCTAAATATTACGGATATATGTAAAATCCCCAAACGCGAGATAACCACTTTAAAATATAAACAAATTGATGTGGGCACTGATGATAAACTATAACTAGGATTTTTAAAATGGCCTTATTTCTATTATTTTACATCACAGGTAAAGTAAACTACATTGGAGCAAGTCACCAATGGTGGCATATCCTTATTGTCATAGCATTTTGTTGGTGGTATAGCAGTAGCGTCAAATTTTTCAGCTTCCGACAGAAATATGGATGTCATATTGATAATGCAATGTCAGTTGATACGACTAGAACTACAGTATAATATGCTGCATAACTACAGTATATTTTAACTAATATTAAATTGTGCAGTGATGTACCTGTCATGCTATGTAAATATAGATTTAAGTAACAAAGTTGGATATTGGGCATTGTGTATGACTGGAGAAAGGGGGGTTAAGTCATTGTGATAATTTTATGTTTACAGTACATTTTGCTTATTAAGTAATTAACACAAATGCAAGTTAACCACTTGGTCATTGAATAACTATTAATCTTAGATATACAGGTATGACTGTTTGAAACTCCAGATTCTTTTAAAGTACCTATGCAATAAAAATTTCAGTTGTAAAATAACTCTTTGGTTTGACAGAACTCTTGAAACTATAAAGACTAACTATTTACAACTTTTTCATAATCTCACTTCACTCTTGAAATATTAAGATTTGTTTAATATGTAAATGATCATAGTTATGACATCACACTGCATAATAGAGACCTTTAGATTTGAGGACGAAGACGAGTACGAAGATGAGTTTACCATTGCGCATGGTTCTTTTCCATTGTTGTTTCTCCACTGCGCAGAAAAGTTTGTCTTTGTACTCGTGCTCGTACTCAATCTAAAGGTCGCTAATAACTTATTGAAAACGCTTATATATCCTTGAGATTATGTAACGAAATCACTTGAAATGCAGGTGCATGTGCGTGGATGTAATCAACGACATCAAATATGCAAACCATCAAACGATTCCATATGCAGAATTTTTCAACAAGTTATTATGCATTGTGATGTTATAAGTATGATCATTTCCATATTAAACAAATCTTAATATCTCAAGAGTGAAGTGAGATATGAAAAAGTTGTAAATGGTTAGTCTAACAAAAGAGTTATTTTACAACTGAATTTTTCATTGTATAGGCACTTTAAGAATCCTGACAATGATCTATCATTACAGATCCTTAGTGATCCTGTGATAACCTTGAAGGATCCTCAAAGATTCTCAAGGACCCTCAAGGATACAGTCCTTGCAAGATCATGTAAAGGTTTTTCACAAGTTTTGCCTTTACTTTAAGTTATACAGTGTTTACAATTATGTGATGCCATACTTGCTAATTTTTCTTCTTTCATAGTATAGTTCATACATGTATTCTGTAAGACAGAATCCAGCACACCTTTGCTAGTCAACATTCCTGGACTTCAGTTCAGTCTCTGGTGAAGGTGTCCATAATGGTCTGCATTAAGTGTTCTGTATACATCACCAACTAATTCAATGCTTATGGTACAATGTTTTTGAATATAGACCTATGGTAGATCTTCAAATTTTAAATCACACACATTCTTACTTGGTGATAGGCTGATAGCCCCTTTTTGCTTGCTTCGTAAATCTTACGATTTATCACTCGCAGCGTCCTCGAATACCTGAAGTGAGGTGATAAGAGGATGGTAAGGTGGATGAGTAGGGATTTGAGGGAGAGAATGGGTATTGAGAGATCAGTAACCCTAACCCCCGCCAAATGCGTTTTCCAACCCTAACCCCCCGCCTAAAAAGCTTACTGCCAGCAAAACACTGCAATCTTTACAAGCCTTGAAGAGTTGGTATACATGTATGTATTTTAATACCTCCATCAAATTTTTTGGTCCAATATGTGTCCTCAAAAATGCATCTTGAAAGCCATGTGCTTTCGCAGCATCTGAAGGAGGGGTGTAATTTTGTGGACTACTGTTTGCCAATGGAGGAGTTAACCTGGAGTAAAATTAAAACCAAGTAGAAAATATTACATTTAATTATTTAATATTTGGCAACTGCACTCAATGTCACATTAGGTGAAAGTCTAGATGAGGTACTAAAGGTGAATAATTTCAACATGTTGATAATATAAATGTGGATCTACATGGATGATCATTAGGCTCCAGAAAATGCCAGACAGGAATCGAACCTGTAAACTTCTGATTGCCTGTGAGATGCTCTGACTCAAGATGGAGAGCGAAGGTTACAATGACATACTGATTCAATTGATATATGTACTGCTTATGCAGTAGTCACTGAGAATATATCTGATTTTTCAGCAGAAACATTTCCTAAAGATTTGAGCTTGACGATTGTCCATATATCGTGTGAATTTGAGTATTGAGTGACATGAGTGTTTTAATTACACTGCAATTCATGGGGTGATTTTGATGTAGAATCTGTCATTTACCTGCCACTTATGCTCAGCCACGCAGAATGTCTGGATAAACAAGTTTGAAAAGTAGAAGAACTGCTTCTCTTTGGTGAAATGTCGAAAGATTCATCACTAAAATACAAGTAAAAGGAAAATATGGATTAGTATGTGAATATACATATATTTATTATGATACATGGACGATCGTCAAGCTCGTATCCTCAGAAAAATTATTCTGAGTCCAGGACAGGAATTGAACCTGTAACCTTCTGATTACCAGTGAGACAGTCTAACCATTGAGCCACCGAGACTCAGATGGAGAGATATCAATCGAACCACATCATTGTAACCTTCGCTCTCCATCTGAGTCTCAGTGGCTTAATGGTTAGAGCTGCATCTCACCGGCAATCAGAAGGTTACAGGTTCGATTCCTGTCTGGGACTCAGAATCATTTTTCTGAAGATACGAGCTTGACGATCGTCCATGTATCATCTGTCTATACTGCAAGCTCTCCCACATTCACTACAGCAGTGTATATTAAGGTGGCTCCATACTGTTTCTTGAAAGGTGGCAAAAATGCAAATTTCAATCTCGAAAAGTGCCCATGGATATTTCGGAAAAGATTGAAACTAAAGCTATGCATAGAATAACTTTCAGGGCATCACATACTATTAATGGCTAAAGTGTTTCATCTGTTGCTATGACAACAGTGCCGTTTCAAAATGGCCGAAAATGAACATTTAATCTAATTTATTTCGCGAACGAGTCGGTTTTTTTTGAATTTAAACATTTCTTTTAGTTTAATTAATAAATAGGCAGCTTAAAAAAAATTCTGTGGATCCAATTATTTTACACAAAAAAATCATGTTTTTAATTTAAAAAAAATTGGATCCACAGAATTTAAATTTAAATTTAAATTAAAATTTGCCTATATTCATTAATTAAACTAAAAGAAATGTTTAAATGCACTTTTCAAGTTTTGCCACCTTTCAAGAAACAGTAGGGAGCCACCTTAACACATACATAATTATTATGTTACAGGTTGGTGTCACAATATTATGTTGTTGCTGTAATAATGGCAGCAGTAAAGTTACGACAAGACTATAACTACCTTTTAAAACGTGATAAAGATTTTGAAAAGTGCTCATTATAGCTGAGGGAGACATAAGTTTCTTATTATTAAAGTTAAACAAAGCATCGGTGTACATCGTATTTACCTTCCCCACTGTATTATCCCAGAGTTGTTTCTTGGTGAGAGACTGTTCTTAAGAGCGAAACTTTCATCTGCTGAGCTTGTTAAAGAACTTGGTCGAAAAACACTGTCTAAAACCAATTAATCAATTTATTATTTATAAAGACGATGGCCACTCGATAATGTTGACATTAAACGCTAATAAATACTGTATTCAGAAATAGACTGAAATGGTTTAGGCATGTTGAGAGAATAAACAGTGAAAATTATTGATTTAGAGATTACAGTATAGGTAAAATAAAGTTTTTGTGAAAATTTGTAGAAAGCCATTAGCAGGGTTCCATTACACCAATTCACCACCATCTACTTTGAGGAATTTTTCAATTCTTCTAGTTTTATATGTTGTTATGGCCGCATTGTGCCGCCTGTAATAATGTCAAACACCTGACGGAAATTCTATTGGAAACGCAGCATTAGGCTTGCCACATTTTTGTAATATCCAACATATAACTGTAAGTTGTACAGTACATTTAATTTTTGTCCAGCAATAATAATACTTTTGCTATACCTTCTGATGAAAGACTTGAGTCCAAAGTAGTCTCAAGGAATTGTTCTTTATTTGTTGAACTCAACCTGTTTGATACTAAACACAATAAAATTCCACCAGTTAGGGAGTGCAGCAGTTTTAAACATTGTCACAATATAAGTAATAGGTTAACTAACCAAATATCTAATACTGATTAACTGACAATACAGTAGCTTCACTTACCAGTGAAAAGCCGAAATGGTTGCACAAAAAAGATTTGCCACAACAAGACAAGGAGAAAAGAAAATGGGTTTATCATTCTCTTGACATTATGCCACTACATCAAAGATTACAAGCAATATATTAGCAGATATTTTGTAAAAATATTTATTAGCCAGTCTGGCAGTCTCAATGCAGAAAATCGAATGTCACGGAAAGATATATTTTGAGTCAAAATCACAGAAAATGAATAATTATCATTATACATGTACTAACCATGGAATTGAAAAGTTTCAACCACCTCCTTCTATTATTAGCCTAAAAATGTTGAAAATACAATGCGAATTTCAATTCACAGCAAAATAATGGCATGAGATGTCACATTGTGTATATTAATTAAAGTGCCCCTAACCTCAAAATTGTTTATTGTCTTATTTGGAAGAACTTTTAAAATGATAAAGTAACTTATTTTGAAGATTTTCACTTCTTCGCTTTCTTTTTGAGATATATCAGTTTGTTTGATATGCAAATATCTGGAATTTGGTCATACATGCATAATGAGTTATCAGAGAATGTTATATATCTTTGCGTTCATGAAATAAAAACACTAAAGTGTGAATAACACGTGTGTGCGTTTCTCCCACAACACCAAACTTCTTGATTTTAAAGGATTTCGTTCAAGAATGAAAGAGATATATACACATTTCTCCAATAAGTCATTATGCATGTGTGACGAAATTCCATACATTTGCATATCAAACAAAACTGATATATCTCAAAAAGAAAGCGAAGAAACGAAAATCTTCAAAAGAAGTTACTTTATCATTTTTAAAGTTCTTCCAAACAAGACAATAAAACATTTTGAGGTTAGGGGCACTTTAATAAGCTGAGGTACACTGAATGATGTCATTAAACTACCTTCACAACTTCTGGTTCTTTCAAGATGTCATCAACCGTTGGCCTAAGAGATTCAAGATATATATTATATAATGCACTAAATTATAATGTACTGTACATACTATGCTTGGCAACATTTATTAATAGATCTTGCAGGCACAGTAGCTTGTTTGAAAGCAGACTGGAGTTACTGTACAGTACATTACTACATTCAAATTAATGACAAAAGCTATAATATACCTGTTTTGTGGTAAAGGATCCATCATTCTTTGAATAAGGGATGACAACTCTGATGATAGACCTTTTGAAAATAATATTAGTTTTAAGTTAAAACAAATTATAAAAAATACAAAATACAAAACACTTCACGATTCACTCTGTAACAAAGGACCTTTATTAGATGTGTGAAGTTGATCGTCCAGGTTGTTGTAGTCTTGAGAAAGACTATTGTTGGTGACTGACGTTTCAACGGCCTCAGCAGTGGTCATCTTCAGAACGATCAACTACACACATCTAATGGTTAAACTCCTATAGGTTCAAACCATTTACTTTAATTTTATCTTTGGAATTTGATATACCTTGAAGGAAAGCCCTTGGGATTTGTTTATGCCTCAGCCGTTGCCATGTTTCTCCTCCTGCAGGTAAGTCCATGTCACATGCAACTTCCAACAAACTTATACCCAAACTAAATCATAAAAATATACAAAATTGAACAAATAATTTACCAATGCAAATAGTTTGACTACACTATAGTGTTACTGGCTTAAAAAGTTTTTTGAATGTACTGTAACTTAAAGAACAACCATGGAGCAACAAGTATGCTAGTGTAGTTTAACCTAATCTGACTGCATGTCTCTTTGATAAGTGAAAGTGTCGAGTCTATTGTGATGGTAACAGAACTGCAGTAGGTATAAAACTTGTTGTAATGTGTGGCAGAAATGGAAATAATATTTTTAAAGCCTTCAACATTTTTGAGGCAGGGGAATGTGTGATTTATAAAGATGATAAATCAGACATAGTTTGATGCTACTATGGCTTTAAAAAGTTTTTTTACTGTCCATGACCCAACGTTTTGACACTCCAATCTATGACTAATGTCCTCATTAGCGGTGATCATTGTAAAGTTAGGATCCCTATTTATACCCTCATAGATCCAATGATGACGTCGTTATTTATTAACAAGATGCAAATAAGCTTCTGGTAATAAACCACTGTCATCGCGAATAACGTCATCATCGGTTCTATGAGGGTATAAATAGGGATCCTAACTTTACAACGATCACCCCTGATGAAGACACTAGATTGGAGTGACAAAACGTTGGGTCATGGACAGTAACTTTTAAGTTACATTCAAAAAACTTTTTAAAGCCAGAGTAGCGTCAAACTATATGTCTGATATGTAAATGTATTGTTTTAAAACTAGAAAAACACTTGGGGGAAGTTAGCCTCGTACGCAGCCAGTAACTCAGGGGGCATGAGAGCGTCACCTAAGAACAGGTGCATAGGAGGCTGTCTAGAACTGAAAGTTTGAATCTTCGCAAAGGTCAAAATGTAACCTTCATCTCACCATTACCTAAATATATCGGCAGCTTTCGAGAACTTTCCTTCCAAGAGTTCTGGCGCCAAATACTTAGGATCTCCCTCTTGAGCTTCACGAAAATCTTTCTAAAAATTAACAATTTTATTTTATTTTTAGAATTTGGATCTTGCCACCCTTAGCTTAAGGGATATATTAGTCATCACAATAATATTTTAGTAAAAAAATTATTTAAAAAATTATTTAAAAAAATATAAAAAAATAATTAAAAAAAAATTAAAATTATAAAAATTATAATATAATTATATTATAATTATTAAAAATTATTTAAAAAA
The DNA here is from genome assembly GCA_035772405.1 of Chrysogorgia sp. JL179-B06. NCBI lineage: Eukaryota > Metazoa > Cnidaria > Anthozoa > Scleralcyonacea > Chrysogorgiidae > Chrysogorgia > Chrysogorgia sp. JL179-B06. The sequence continues at coordinate 1,151,890 of JAYKKM010000339.1, read as the reverse complement.
AATTAAAAATCAATTTTATTTTATTTTTAGCCTTTGGAGGGATATATTATGGTCATTTCGATAATCTTTTAGTAAACAGATAACAACTTACTTTTGATGTATCCAAGACCAAGCCAAAATCAGCGATTTTGTATAGTGTGTCGAGACCAATTAACACATTGGCTGGTTTGATATCCATGTGTATCATATGATTGTCATGGAGATGCTTAAGACCCTACAAAAAATGATGGTGTATCGATCATAATAAACCAGTTGATAGGTTCAACTGCTCATGAGATCTGAGTTGAGAGAAAACTTTGTTTACTCATTTTGTTTGCTCATACACTTTGTTGTGTATCGCTTCGCTACTTTGAGAAGTGCGCTCGAGAGGCCTTGCTCCATGTTATGGTTAGATGAGATGCCTGCCTGTTGGTGTCCGAGTGAAAGTTGCAAATTTAATATGTATATGGATAAATCACTGACTGTTCTGACCGTGTCTCAACAGCTAAGGTTCGTCAGCACCGAAATGTTGATTCGGGGACCCATGAGGGTTCGATTCCAGATTGGGGCAGTCACTTTTTCCATATATATAACTATATTAAATACTCTCATCTTAATTAAAAAATAAATTACTCCTGAAATACCTGTGTAAGATCTACAAGAATCTCCCATACTATTTTTTCATTAATGTTGTTATTTTTTTCACAAAAATCAGTCAAACTGAAAAGAGAAAGTGGTTATAAGTATAAGCATTAGCTACAATTCTACCCAGAAATACACAAAAATGTGTTCAGTTTTGTAGATAATAGACAATACCAAACACAAATGATTGAAATGTAATTATTTCTCACCTCATATCACATAGTTCTGTCTGTATGTAGAGTTGCTGCCTACAGAAATTATATTTTATGAGGAAAAAATGAAGGCTTAAAAAATGAACGATAAACAAAGCTTCACAACCATATATCATAATATCATTGCAGTTTTTGTATGTGTCCTATAGGCTTCTATAGGCAATTCGAACATTTTCTATAGGCGACCTATGATGAAACCTATTAGCCTATAGATGCATATAGGTGCCTATAGGCTTCTATAGGCAATTCGAACAGTGCCTATAGGTGCCTATAGACTTTTTCTGTAAGGGTATATTTGGCAAACATCCTAAAAGGGAGCTAGCACCTAACTCATGTTTGGGGATTTTACATATCTGTAATATTTGGGTCTTCCTGAGCAAAATCGTAATTAATATATATTGTCAGCCAAAAATTTCATCTTCATGGAGATTTTTGCTATCAAAGTTAGTGGATGTGATGTCACAAGAGGCATTCCAAACCAGTTTTCTTTTGTTACTTGCCACAAAAATGCCTCTTGTGACATCACATCCGGTAACTTCAAAAACAAAAAGTCCATGAAGATGAAATTTTCGACTGACAATGTGTATTATGATTTTGCTCAGGAAGATCCAAATATTACTGATATGTAAAATCGGTCAAACGTGAGATAGGTACTTTAACATAGTTGTGCTATAAAAGTCCATACACTGTATATATACCTCTCTTCCCAAGCTTGAATAAGTTTGACACAGTTTGGATGAAATCGAAGTCGTTCATGCTTTTTAACCTCATCAAGCCTCTGTTGTCTTCAAAACGATAGAATTATCACAAGACTATTGAGTTACTAAATATCTAAAAAGTCCAGACATGAGATACACAGTTGAACAAGTTACATTTCTTAATATTGACAGCCATGTACCTGTCAAATTCCCCTCTGTATCGAACTCTTGACTTCTTCACAGCATACATACAACCATCCTCCTTGCTTTTTACTTTAAACACCTGGAGTACAAGGGCATAATTTATTAAAATTAGAATTAACAGTGAACAATTATAATAATTATGATAAATTATAATAATTATGGTAAATTATAATAAATTATAATAATTATGATAAATTATTACAATTATGCCAAATTATAATAATTATGATAAATTACAACAAATATGATAATTATGAGAAATTATAATAATTATGATAAATTACAATAATTATGATACATTATAATAATTATGAGAAATTATAATAATTATGAGAAATTATAATAATTATGAGAAATTATAAATTATACTGACTTCTCCAAATGATCCTTGTCCCAGCTTTCCAACCATTTCAAAGCACTGTTTTAAAAAAGACAACTACAATATTATTTTTTGCTCTCTCCAAGTTTCACTCTCACGACCCATCTAAGTGCTGATTTTACTGAGGGAGGATAACCGGAAAACCCGGAAGAAAACCCTCAAAGCACAGGAGAGATCAACTAATTCAGTCGCGAGTTCCAAGCTCGCGAATCAACACAAGGTTATTCCCAGATGGTCACCCATCGAAGTACTAACCCCATCCGACTGGGCTTGAATTAGAGGTGAGTGGTTCCATTTTTGCCATTGTCTGTTCAGTTATAGATGCACAGAGGATGTCAGAACGTGGTAAGAACATCAGTGACCCACTCGACTATCGTCTTGTGGGACACTTTTTTGTTCTTACCCCGTTCTGACGTCATCTGTGCATCTATAACTGAACAGACAGCGGCAAAATGGAATCTATTTGTTAATTATACAGTCACATGACTTATATATACACATTTTCATTGGTTTTTGCCCATGATCTATTAAAGGACAGATACATGGATGGCGTTAAATCACGTCAGCAGCTGTGTTTTTCTTTTTTCATGCCCCAACATCTTTGATAAACCTTTGGGGTTTTGATTGTATAAAACAAATAGATTCCATTTTTTGTTGTCTGTTCAGTTATACACAGAGGACGTCAGAACGTGGTAAGAACATCAGTGACCCACTCAACTCTGTCTTGTGGGCCACTTTTTTGTTCTTACCACGTTCTGACATCATCTGTGCGTCTATTACTGAACATACAATGGCTAAATGGAATCTATTTGTTAAATAATTATCAATTCATATGGTGTTATCTCATCAGACTATATCTATACGGCCCTATACAACTATATATAAATATAAACAATTCCAAACCTGCTCAAAATAAGGAGCATGTGAGTTACAGTTATAATGTGGACTTCCTAGTACTGTAATATCGTTAAGGATAGAAAAGTTTAACATGTGTATAACACATAAAACACACACAAACTAGTCTATCATACACACTGACTTGTTTACATGTTTTGAAGCTATTAACTGAAGCCTGTTTTTCCATCAATTTTTCGCCAAACATTCACAAAAGGATACCATGGTTCTTCTCGGTGAAGCTAACACGCTGTGGTCCATCCGAAAATCGCCTTGTATTTTTAAAAATCCTGCTAACTGGCGGAGCAGACTTCATAGGTGGCCTTGGAGGTTCGACAAACTCGTCCAACCGGCTTCGCACTTTAGCACTTTTATGGCTAAATACTCCTTCCTTCATAAACACAGGCGTCGGCATTGGACTCTTCATGCTTCCACTCATCGCTACGGTGTTTCGGAGGCAGTAAATAAACAGTATGTTTTAGTTTAATTGAAAAGGAATAGACATTCTTTTCGGGATGACGGATTATGCAACAAACTTGTCTAGTCACTCTTAAAATTTGGCGCCAAGCCTCGCTTCCATACCAAAGCCACTTCCGGGAAAACATATCCGACCGGACAAAGTGGTCTTTTATATTTATTTTTAAAATTAAAGTGATATAATAGTCAAAAATACAAATTGAATACTCTAAAAGGTTGGTGTGCTGTAGAAATAGTGTATATGAGTGTAGCAAAGGTCTTTTGTAGCAGAGTAAAACGTGAAATTTCACTTGCTGGATTTTGTGGGCGCCGCCATCTTGAAATTGACTGTCCAGAATGCTTTGCGACCTTAAATCACCTGTGATGTTTATACGCAAAAGCTTCCTTTTCACCAAACTTAATCTTTTTGGAACAATATCTTCTGCTATTTCTACGAGATTCAATATCCCAGGGTCTTATCTACACTCCCCCCTCGCAGGGGGTAGCGCAGACAAGACCCTGGGTTTACTGTGCGCAAGGGATTATGGATACCAGTCAATAAGCCAGTTCGTAATGTCGACTGCGTATCAAAATGACGTGTTCTGCGTCGGGATAAAACTTATTTCAATTCATAACATCAGGCTAAAACCACAATAGACATTTGCATTTCTATTTACACTTGCAAATTCGTTATACTGAATTTCCCAGCCTGATGTTATGAATAGCGTAGAGTCTGGCTGCTATTAATAGCTCAAAAAGCGGACAAACAAACCAAATTTGACTCACAAATTATTGCAAATGAGCTATTTCTTTTGTTGGCCGCAATAATTATGGGTAAAAGCGGACAAACATCGGTACTGACGTCATCTCGACGGAGCGCTATTGAAATAAGTTTTACCCATTCCTAATTCCCAGGTCTTCAAAAACGCTAGTTATTGCCAAAACATCACTTATTCAAAAAGTAGAGTGCTGCGTAAGCAGTGTTTTGGAGAGAGCTTATTTCGTTCCTAAAAAGCCCGGCAGTTTACCACCTCGTTACTTATTAAAATGCCTATGTAATGAAAAATTCAGAAAAATTCAAAGACTCTTTTGTTTGAAAGAAATTCTTGAAACTATAAAGACTAACCATTTACAACTTTTTCATATCTTAGTTCACTCTTGAGATATTAAGATTTGTTGATCATACTTATGACATCACAATGCATAATGACTTATTGAAAAATTCTGCATATCTTTACCATTATCACATGGAATCGTTTGATGATTTGAATATTTGATGTCATTGGATACATCCACGCACATGCACCTGCATTTCAAGTGATTTCATTACATAATGTATAAGCGTTTTCAATAAGTTACTATACAGTGTGATGTCATAAGTATGATGCTGGATAATCCTATTGCTGAATATATCTAATACAATATATATGTACACATTCTTTACATTCTCCACTACGGCTACGTACTGGCTACATTTTTATATTGTCCCTTTTCGACTACTGTCAACTAATTCACCAATAACTTTAATACGCCCCACGGGATGAAAACTTTCTTATTAGTAATGGTCAACAAGGGATAGGACGGGATAAAACGGGATAGGACGGGATAAAACGGGATAGGACGGGATAGAACGGGATAAAACGGGATACGAGAGGATGAAATAGGATAGGATAATACAGGATAGGATGGGATAAAACGGGATAGAACAGGATAGGATGGGAGAGGATAATACAGGATGGGATGGGATAGGACTGGATAAAACATGATAGGATGGGAGAGGATAAAACAGGATAGGATGGGATATGAAAAGATAGGACAGGATGTGATCGGATAGGATTAGATAGGATAAGATGGGGTAGGGTAGGATAAGGTAGGATAAGAAGGGATAGGATAAGGTAGGACGGTGGCTTGTATGCACAATGCTAACTGCAACTGCAAAGAGGAACCACATCTCAAACCACGGAAAAACCTGAAAAGATATCAAATGAAAGGTGGTTTAAGCAGCGTTTAGTGTGAAATTTACTCACTTTTCGACATTAGAAGAATTACAAGCCAAAAGTTCAAGGCAGCAAATGTTTTCCTTACTCGAATTCGAACTCCTAGTCACTCTTGTCACTCTAGTCATCTCTCTTACTGGAATGCTTTCTTCAATAAATACTTCACTTGTGTATTTATGACCAATTAAAACATCTTGTTCAAAGACCAACGCTGTGAATCAAAACAATCAACAACGAAAATCACTCAAGGCTCATCTACACAATACACGATTCTCATCCTCTCATCCCTCACACCTCTCACACCCCTCACTCCTCTCACCCCCCTTACCTCCATCTGATCTGAAGGAGGAAACATCGTCCGAACGTCCGATGTCGTTCATTAATATACGTAAGTACTCTTACTTAAGTATTTTTCGACACATTGAAGTTCTCTTATTTCTCCTTTTCATATTATATCCAGTTCTTTTGAGAACTTAGCAGCTTTATTATCACTATATTGTCATTCTAGCGTAAGGAATTATGTGTACATTAAGCAATTCTTGTTTATGTTTCGTAACTAAACTTCCCGAAAACGATCGAACCTGTAACCTTCTGATTGCCGGTGAAACGCTCTAATCATTGAGCTACGAAGACTACCTTAATATTTGCATTATACCTACCTTTGGTAACTTGATGAAAGGCGAAATGTAGGTACAACAGAAAGAACATATGAATTACAGCAACGATAGCACCAGCGACAACACCTTGTTTCTTCTGCCAAGTTCTGCTTACAAATACACTAACCTAAAGTATTACAACATAAACATACTTCAAGTAAATCTAGGAGTATCATTAGATGTGTGAAGTTGATCGTCGAGGTTATTGTAGTATTAAGAAAGACTATTCTTGGTGACTGACGCGTTTCGATGGCCTCAGCGGCGGTCATCTTCAGAGTCAGTCACTTGACTCTGAAGATGACCGCCGCTGAGGCCGTCGAAACGTCAGTCACCAACAATAGTCTTTCTCAAGACTACAACAACCTGGACGATCAACTTCACACATCTAATAAATATACTTCAAACATAATTTGACGCTACTCTGGCTTAAAACGTTTTTTGAACGTGACCCAACGTTTCGACACTCCAATCTAATGTCTTCATCAGGGGTGATCGTTGTAAAGTTAGAATCCCTATTTATACCCTCATAGAACCGATGATGATATTATCTATTAAAAATATGCAAATAAGCTTCTGGTAATAAACCACCATCATCGCGATTCAATGATTCAATTCTGCTTTGTCGGAGCACGCGTGCGTAACAAACCATGAGATTGCGAGGGAACTAAATTCCAAAATTATTACCACTAATCCGCGGTACCATCAGAGACATTGTCTCATGGAGGCTTGGCATGAATCGCGATGACAGTGGTTTATTACCAGAAGCTTATTCGCATCTTGTTAATAAATAACGTCATCATCAGTTCTACGAGGGTATAAATAGGGATCCTAACTTTACAACGATCACCCCTGATGAAGACACTAGATTGGAGTGTCGAAACGTTGGGTCATGGACAGTAACTTTTAACGTTACGTTCAAAAAACTTTTTAAAGCCAGAGTAGCGTCAAACTATGTCTGATTTATCACCTGGTTACGTTGGGAAATTATTTGAGATAAATATACTTAATAAAACGTGTTGTGCTGCGTAGGCAGTGTAGAAATACAAATCAAATATCTAAAAAGGTTGGTGTACTGCCGAAATAGCGTGTAAGTAGTCTTTCGTTTCGAGCGAAGGACCTTCGTCAGAGAGTGAAACCTACTTCAATCACTAACAGCAAGCCAACTCCAGAATCTAACTAGGTTCTTATATTAATATATTTGATGTGTAAGCATCAATTTTGATGTGATTACGAATTTGGATCAATGTATATATACTTGTGATATGCAAGTTTTGATAGCTAATTATTATATATCAGGTTCTGCTATCCTATTGGAAGAACCTACCCTTGATGCTGTATATATGAGATATTCGGACTGTAAAATATGTCTAACGTTTCTGTCTAACGTAACTAAATATGTCTAACGTTTCGAGTGAAGGTCCTTTCACTCTCTGACGAAGGTCCTTCGCTCGAAACGTTAGACTACTTACACGCTATTTCGGCAGTACACCAACCTTTTTAGATATATATTTGATTTGTAAATATATTTAATGTGCCCATGTCAAAGCTTTTGTAATGTCATACTTACCATTCTTAGCGATGGTAAACCACCAAAAATCAACCACAGAAGATAAAAGGATATGTGAGTTTCGTGATCCGAAAATGTTGTGATGAACAAACAAATGCACGGACCAAAAAGACTATAACCCTAGACATGGAAGAAAAGGCATATACTACTTAGAATAATTTCAATTTGTGGCAATTACGTTAAAGTGCCTATCTCATGTTTGTACCTATTTTACATATCCGTAATATTTAGGTCTTCCTCAGCAAAATCATAAAATATCTTGTCAGTCGAAAATTTCATCTTCATGGAGTTTTTCGCTGTCAACGTTACTGGATGTGATGTCACAAGAGGCATTCCAAACCAGTTTTCTTTTGTTACTTGCCACAAAAATGCCTCTTGTGACATCACATCCGATAACTTCAACAGCAAAAAAGTTCATGAAGATGAAATTTTCGGCTGACAAGATATATTATGATTTTGCTGAGGAAGACCCAAATATTACGAATATGTAAAATCCCCAAACGTGAGATAGGCGCGTCAAAACTTTACCATTATATTACTGTACCATCAGCGTTCTCTTACCGTAAGTGAAAGAATTTGTAGGAATGTGAGGTGCGTGTTACACACATGAGCGACAATCTTAAAGAGAGATGATGCTCCAAGCCAATAACCAAAACAAACAATAAATGCTGTGCCAATCAAAGTCCCTTCTCGCTACAATTTAAAGAAACAACTTCATTGATAAGTATAGACCTCTTCCATAATGGCTGCCATTTTAAATATTCTTTTATATGAACAAAAATTAGCCTTTACAACCTCGTTAGGAAGAAAAGATTCTTTTGAATTGCCAACACATTCCTCTTCATTCCCTCACTATCTCCTTGATCCCTCCTTCCCTACCTCCCTCCCTGCATTACTGTGTGCCGTGTTTTTCGATTGGCGCCTTCCTCCCTCCCTTCCTTCCTCCCTCCCTCCCTTCCTTCATTCTTCCTCCTTCCTGTCTCCCTCCCTCCCTTCTCCCTTCCTTCCTTTCCTCCCCCCTCATTCTCTCACTCTTTCCTCCTTCCTTCCTCCCTTCCTTCCTTCCTTCCTCCCTCCCTCCTTTTCCCCTCCCTCCCTCCCTCCCTCCCTCCCTTCCTTCCTCCTCATTCTCTCACTCTTTCCTCCTTCCTTCCTTCCTCCTTCCTTCCTTCCTCCCTTCCTTCCTTCCTCCCTCCTTTTCCCCTCCCTCCCTTCCTTCCTTCCTTCCTCCTCATTCTCTCACTCTTTCCTTCCTTCCTTCCTTCCTTCCTTCCTTCGTTCATTCATTCGTTCGTTCCTCCCTCCTTCCTTCCATCCCACACTCCTCCCTTCCCCAATCCCTTCCTTCCTAATTCTTCCTTTCATCCCTCCCTCCCATACTCACCACAGTGTGTCCAGATTCCTTCATTGAAAACAGGAGAATTGCAGTCAAAGTGAACACCAACATCAAAGGTCCATACAGTTCACCATTCACAGTCTAATGAAGAAAATTATAAATTCCACATCAACTTTAAACTGCCTATCTCACGTTTGGCAACTCTACATATTCGTAATATTTGGGTCTTCCTGAACAAAATCATAATATATCTTGTCAGCCGAAAATGTCATCTTCATGGACTTTTTTGCTGTTACAGTTATCGGATGTGATGTCACAAGAGGCATTTTTGTGGCAAGTAACAAAAGAAAACTGGTTTGGAATGCCTCTTGTGACATCACATCTGGTAAATTTGTCAGTGAAAAACTCCATGAAGATGGAGTTTTCGGATTACAATATATATTATGAGTTTGTTCAGGAAGATCCAAATATTATGGATATGTAAAATAACACTGAAGGACCATAAAATAAAATGTTTTATCCAAGTGCTGCATGTCTTACCACAGGAGAGGTTTGCTTTGGTACTTGTGGAATTATTGAAGCAATTAACCTAAAAAACAATCATAAAAAAATTATTTAAAGTGCCCATAACCTCAATATTTTTTATTGTCTTGTTTGGAAGAACTTTTAAAATGATAATGTAACTTCTTTTGGAGATTTTCGTTTCTTCGCTTTCTTTTTGAGATATATCAGTTTGTTTGATATGCAAATGTCTGGAATTTCATCACACATGCATAATGAATTATTGGAGAAATGTGTATATCTCTTTCATTCTCGAACGAAATCCTTTAAAATCAAGAAGTTTGGTGTTGTGGGAGAAACGCACACACGTGTTATTCACACTTTAGTGTTTTTATTTCATGAACGCAAAGATATATAACATTCTCTGATAACTCATTATGCATGTGTGACGAAATTCCAGATATTTGCATATCAAACAAACTGATATATCTCACAAAGAAAGCGAAGAAGTGAAAATCTTCAAAAGAAGTTACTTTATCATTTTAAAAGTTCTTCCAAATAAGACAATAAAAAATGTTGAGGTTAGGGGCACTTTAATGTCTTATGAACAGACACGACAGATGTGTAACTTTACAAATATTTAACTCGAACGTGGCCAAGTCGAAGGTATGTTAAAGATGCCACAGGCTGCCACCACTGTAAAACTGATAAATGACTAACCACAACAAAACTAATTATTCTAATAAGATAAAAGATGAAACGAAAGGTATGAGAAATCTACATTATTTTATATTTCTTACCTTTCTTTCACTTCATGTGGTTCAACGTGAAAGTAAGGTCTCAAAATATCAATATTTGCATAAAGATCAAAAGCACGTTTTGCTGTTTGTTTTCCCGCTTGCCAAACCTGCAAAAAAACAATAAATTCAATCCATTTCGTCTGACGCATACAATCGCACGCTGTGGCACACGCGTGAACCTGACCATGCGTGTCGTTTATCGTACACATGAAAAAGATATGTTTAATCATCATCTTACATATCCACCAACTTCCTCAGTCATTCGTTCCCTCATTTTGTTTACAAATTCACTTTCTGAAAGACCAGGTTTTGACGTTGTATCTTCCGAACTAGAAGAAACACGAGCAAGAGATGAGTTACATGTGGTAATGAGTGTTGGGTTATCTTCACGTTAATCATTGCATCATCAAATGTAACTTGGGTCTTCCTGAGCAAAATCATAATATATCTTGTCAGTAGAAAATTTCATCTTCATGGAGTTTTTTGCTGTCAAAGTTACTAAATGTGATATCACAAGAGGCATTCCAAACCAGTTTTCTTTTGTTACTTGCCACAAAAATGCCTCTTGTGACATCATATCTGGTAACTTTGACAGCAAAAAAGTCCATGAAGATGCAATTTTCGGCTGACAAGATATATTATGATTTTGCTGAGAAAGACCAAAATATTACAAATACTGTATGTGAAATCCCAAACGTGAGATAAGACTGTTTACTTTCAGTGGATTGTATAATTATTTTTCACGCTTGGCTTTGACATTTAACTGGCTTCCTCATGTTGTTCACATGTGTATAGCTAACTTATTTATGAATAAATTTTGCCGTCTATATGATTAACGGGTAATCACATGGTTTCTTGTAAAATTAAGGTTTAATTTCACTTGTGTTTTCAAAGTTTCACAAATTTCCCTTGTCGTTTTGTGACTCGGGATACCTCGGCCAAGAAAAAAAATACCTGGGTTTCCTATTTCATCCTGAAAAAAATTAGTTAGGGTAGATCGGTTTTTTGGTTTTTTTTTCACCCCAAACATTGCATGGACGAACAATAGGTTTTACCAAACCACGCTGATCTTGAGGATGCTGCCTGGATAGACAGCCATGTTTACTATCCCAGGATGCAAATTAAGGTGCAACTCGTACCAAGGCTTTTCAAAATTTCAATAAAAAGATTAGGGTCGGTATTTTACTGGCCAAAAACTAGGTAGGGTCGGGAAACCGGAAACCAAGGCATTTTTTATTTTGGCCCAATATTAATTATGCTAATCGCAATTTTTACCTTTCAATATCAATAATAGTTTCAGATGTTGTCTCATCTGTTTCTGCCATATCTACCACTGAAGATGAGTCCTAACAAAACAATAGAATACTCAAGATGGCCATTTTTTATTGATCATGAGTCATGACTAATCTTGGTGGGGTGTAGAAATGGAATGTTGTGCCTCTGAAAATGTTACATCACGGGCGTAGAGGGAGGATGAGCATGTCATTTATACCTTTCAGCGGCAAGCAATTGTCTTCTGGATAATTCTTTTATTATGCACCTGTCAATGTTAAGCCCCAGAGGGGTATCAGGCGTATGTGGGGCATTTGACTGTGTTTTCTCGCCCCACCGTCGGGAACTCGATCGCCTGAGGGTGGGCATCTTTCGCTTGAGCCGAAAGGCCTATTTTGCCTCTTTAAGGTAATCCCCACATGGGGATATTTGATTACATTACAACCCATTGGGTGGTGGATTAGGGTTAAGATCTAAGTTGTTTTGGGGTTAGCATGTAGTTCTATGATGAATATCATAATATAGGTATCTCTCGCAGATACTAAAAAAGATCGTCCAGAAGACGATTGCTTGCCGCTGACCAGGATAAATTACGTGCTCACCCGCCCTCTCCACCTATGATGTAACGTTTCCCCAGTTGTTGTATATTATTATTAAATTAACACATTATTTGTAAATAACTAAATATACTTTTAAATTCTGGGTCCACAGTAATTGTTTATGCTGTTGTGGTCACCCTGCCATTGTTTTATTACTGTATAGTGTAATCTATGTTAGGTTTCTTTTTTGGTGTTTTTTTGCACAATGGTGAAGCTAATAAAGTAAAATAAAAATCAAATGTCATTGTAATTAATTGTCTATCATGAAAAACGTAAACATAAGTCTTTAAATGTATTTTTATGTTCAAATACATAAAAAACCGCCATACTTCATAGCAAACCACCAACCTGTACTAAGTACCAACTCGATGAGTTTTGACTGCCACTGTCTGAACCATTTTTTTCATCAATACTTGCCCATTCTTCGTAACCATTTACAGAAGAAGGTGAAGGACTACTTGACGCCATTTTTGTGTTTTTTTCTGCCACGTCAACCTTGGACAGCGGTCACTCTTGAAAGTCGTAAATATTCGCCAAACTGTCGGAACTCGGAAATTTGTGAATCAAATTCTATTCTATTTTATTCTATTCTATTCTATTCTATTCTATTCTATTCTATTCTATTCTATTCTATTCTATTCTATTCTATTCTATTCTATTCTATTCCATTCCATTCCATTCTATCCCATCCCATCCCATCCCATTCCATTCCATTCCATTCTATTCTATTCTATTCTATTCCATCCCATCCCATCCCATTCCATTCCATTCTATTCTATTCTATCCTATCCCATCCCATTCCATTCTATCCTATTCTATTCTATTCTATCCTATCCCATCCCATCCCATTCCATTCCATTCTATTCTATTCTATTCTATCCTATCCCATTCCATTCCATTCCATTCCATTCCATTCTATTCTATCCTATTCTATTCTATTCTATTCTATTCTATTCTATTCTATTCTATTCTATTCTATTCTATTCTATTCTATTCTATTCTATCCTATCCCATCCCATCCCATCCCATCCCATTCCATTCCATTCCATTCCATTCCATTCTATTCTATCCCATTCCATTCCATCCTATCCTATTCTATTCTATCCCATCTCATCCCATCCCATCCCATTCCATTCCATTCCATTCCATCCCATCCCATCCCATCCCATCCCATCCCATTCCATTCCATTCCATTCCATTCCATTCCACTCTATTCTATTCTATTCTATTCTACTCTACTCTATTCTATTCTATTCTATTCTATTCTATTCTATTCCATCCCATCCCATCCCATCCCATTCCATTCCATTCTATCCTATTTTATTCTATTCTATTCTATTCTATTCTATTCTATTCTATTCTATTCTATTCCATCCCATCCCATCCCATCCCATTCCATTCCATTCCATTCCATTCCATTCTATTCTATTTTATTCTATTCTATTCTATTCTATTCTATTCTATTCTATTCTATTCTATTCTATTCTATTCTATTCTATTCCATTCCATCCCATCCCATCCCATCCCATTCCATCCCATTCCATTCTATTCTATTCTATTCTATTCTATTCTATTCTATTCTATTAATTGCCGCCCTCTGTTTGGATTTACTGCTATTGCAGTAAAATTTAAGTTACGACACAAAATCTGTTTTAAATACATTGCAAACTATTAAAATGAAATAAAAAATAACTTCCATAAAGAGTAGTTGTTGTCTTTGTTGCTTTTTGGTACCAATTTCAAATAATTTTCGTAAATTTCTGCGAAAAAATACTGGCTGTTGTCGGAAATATTTCGATTTCCGGAAATGCGTATGGGTTATACTTGGTGTAATACACGTTTTAGTATTTGTTCTCGAATTATAGCGGCAATGGAGTGTGGTATTATTAGTTTTCTTATTTTGTCGTTTTGTACCTTGGGAATTAACTCGGAAAAACAACCAGTTACATTAAACGTATTATCTATCCTTTTACCTTACTCCACGGCTGGTTCAGCTAACGTAAACTTCACCGTTTGGGCAAGCGAGGGCTGTTATAAATGGTGAGATCTTCATATTTTCTAATTCTATTGCCACGTGCTTTGGGTGTACACTGGACAGTACTTTACGAGGATATTAACCAGTGTTTATTCCTTTGCAGGAGTTCCTCGAAGCCTAACATTGCGAATGTAAGGCCAGTTTTGCCGAAGGCTAAACGACCAGGTTTGACATTGTAGTTGCTAGTATGCTGCTTAGATGTGTGAATATTTGATCGTCCAGGTTGTTGTAGTTATTGACGTATTGTTGGTGACTAACAATAGTCTTTCTCAAGACTACAACAACCTGGACTATCAACTTCACACATCTTATGCTTAGTATATTATAAAGAATCAGAAAATATCTTAATATTAAAACTAATAGGGTTAACCCTAGTGATCAACTTCTATGTTCTCCTAATAATATCAATGGTTAACCAAGCATAGAAGTAATGAGAATAAAGGAAATGATCAGCAAAGATAAACTGACATGTTTTTAAAACAATTTCTCCCAACTAGTACTATAAGAAATGTCAGCAGACCAATAAGGAAAATTTATATGTTGATATTGGGGGGCTTAAATTGCTATATTAAGCTGTCCAATCTTTCATTAAAGGGTATATGAACCGAAAATTGAGATGAATTTTTATTGATTTATTAGAAAGAACTCGTAAAATGAGAAAGAATGACTTGTGACAGTTCTTTCATATCTTATCTCGTTCTCGAGTTATTCAAGGTTGTATATTATGACCTATGACGTCACAAGTTGTACCCACCATTATGACCAATCTGAAAATGAAGCATATTTTCAAAACTATTAAATAAAATTGCTTGAAACTTTGCACAAGTATACAGTTCACTAAAGTTAATATGCCCGTTTCAACTTTATCGTTACCATAGCAACAGATTAGTTCCCAGGCTCCGTTCATCCTTTAAAACATTTCTTTATTTTCTGCCATTTATAAAACAATTTTTGACTGTGGTCTAGTGAAGTATATTTTCAATAGCATTGCCAACAAAACAGGGCAACTTCAAATAATAATTTTTGCAGGGTGTGCTAGAAAATAGAATTTTTTTATTCAGGTAGAAAGGAGTCTGGTAACTAATCTGTCACTATGGCAACGATAAAGTTGACATGGGATATTCAATTTAGTGAACTGTATACTTGTGCAAAGTTTCAAGCAATTTTATTCAATAGTTTTGAAGATATGCTTCATTTGCAGATTGGTCATAATGGTGGGTACAGCTTGTGACGTCATAGGTCATATTACGCAAGAACGTGATAAGATATGAAAGAACTGCAAAAAGCCATTCTTTATCGTTTTAGGAGTTCACTCAAATAAATCAATAAAAAAGTCATCTCAATTTTCGTTACATATACCCTTTAAACTTCTTGCTGAGTAGAATAGAGGAAAAATATAACTGCAAAGTGGTGTGGTGGTTTGTGGGTGTGGTGGATTGGGGTGTAGTGGGGTGGTTTGGGGTGTAGTGGGGTAGTTTGGGGTGTAGTGGGGTAGTTTGGGGGTGTAGTGGGGTGGTTTGGGGTGTGGTGGATTAGGGTGGGGTGGTTTGGGTATAGTGGGATGGTTTGGGGTGTGGTGGAGTGGGGTGGTTTGGGGTGTGGTGGAGTGGGGTGGTTTGTGGTTGAGTGTTTGTTCCTTTTCACTGAAGGGTGCATCCCACCCCTTACATTGGATTTGGGCAAAGAAAACATGGGGCTATACCGGGACGATGGTTTGCTATTAGTAGGTAGTCCTAACTCTCTAGTGGGACCACTGGATGTAAAGTAAATGATGTTGGCAAGCAACCATGTATATAGAATTTTCAAATTTGAGTTCCATTTCATTGTCTCGAAAACAGACGTTTAGCCAGGATTTAAAAACTGGCCGTCCAAAAATTTTGGTGGGCGTGGCCACAACAAATTTTGGTGGGTGTGCGGGTGAGTAAGTGAGCTTATCAAACATATTTTGAACAGCGGTTCTATTAAACAATGTTTTTATACAACCTCGTATATAAATGACTCCTTACTTTTCACCAAAAAATTGTTATTTTACGATATAGTATATCATAATATGGAAAATTATATGTCAAACAGTATTTAGCAAATGAAGATTGATTACAAATGACTGGAAATGGGTTATTTTCTCTTGAAGGTCTGAGGGAAGCTTCTGTTTTCATCTTCTGTCTGTTGTGTGTGTGTGAGAGTTTGTGTGCCTTTTCATAAAGCAACTGCACCAACTTTTCTTCCCTGTGAAGCCAACAATCTTGCTCTTCTTAGCCAATGCTTTGGCTTGCAACATTATTTGGTTTCTTGTACCCATTTTTCAAGCAGTTATTCCAGTTCAGACCAGTGACATTTCCTTCCGCAATCTCCTAAAAATCTCAACAGTTCACCACCCATGTAGCACTCTACTTTTTTATCTAATAATAATAATATATCAAAATAACAATCTATTTTTAGGTGATGATGAAGATCCATGTTCTTCAGGAACATTAGTCACTTCACAATCATCCTACTTACAAAAAGAAACAGCAATTATTATTGCAAAGGAAAAAGGTGAAAGAAAAATCTCTTATGATTGTCATGCTGGCATATAAAAATGTTTGTTTAAAGTACCTGTCTCACGTTTGGGGATTTTACATATTCGTAATATTTAGGTCTTCCTGAGCAAAATCATAAAATATCTTGTCAGCCGAAAATTTCATCTTCATGGACTTCTTGCAGAGGTGTGCAAACTCCGGTTTGCTGGGGATAAAGTCCAACTGGATATTATTCGCATCAAATTTGTCCCCAGGGTCTTTTCTCGGTGAAAGTCGTAAAACTGTCAAGCGACTCAACTCAAGCAAATGTAATGCTACAACTAGAAATGCCAGAAATGAGCAAAACTTTATAGAACCGAATAAGTTATGCTACTACAAAATACAAATAACGAAATACAAGACAGTGTAAATTGCCAACGGTTTTTAAAACTTCTTATAATTAAATTTAATGAATGCTAAGCGACCAATGTTGCCTGGAAGGAGTGCGCAACGCTTCTTTGAGACGATGTTCCCCGTCAACGAAAAGATCGTTGTGAAGTGACAGAGGACGGTGGACAAGGAAGATGCGAGAGAGCTAGACGCGTCAACGCAGGCCATTCGTTTTTGTGGCGACACCAATAATTCCTGAGTATTAACTTTGCCGTCTCTGTTAATCAGGCTGTTTGCGGTAGCTGAAATGGTTTGACTCAACAGACAAGACTTCAGATCATATGCACATTCTGCAAATTCAGTGTTGCCATTATTTGTGAACAAAGCTTAGTCGCAATTGTCATATTTTTTGTCATTCTGATTTTCCAGCCGGAGCGTGAAGAAAACAACCCAACTCCGGCCCTGGCCTGTTTGCACAAAAAACGCCGCACAGCACTAACTCCTTGCTGTCAAAGTTATCTAATGTGATGTTGCAAGAGGCATTTTTATGGCAAGTAACAAAAGAAAACTGGTTTGGAATGCCTCTTGTGACATTCACATCCAGTAACTTTGACAGCAAAAAATTCCATGAAGATGAAATTTTCAGCTGACAATATATATTATGATTTTTCTCAGAAAGACCCAAATATTACGGATATGTAAAATCCCCAAGCGTGGCAAAGATCAAGGCTAGACCGTAGTGATTATAATGTTTGTTTCATTAGTTACAGGGAATATTTTACGTTGTGATGTGTTTGTCAACCGTATTAGTCGAATTGATATTACGACAACTACAAGAGAGCTGCTATTAGGACAGTCTCCAGAACTTCTTGATGTTCAGGCATATGATGATACAGGTTGGTTATGATAATATATATATATATTGTGTATTCTATTGTGCTGTATTGTAGTGTACATAATGAACTACATTGTATTGTACTATACTATACTATACTATACTATATAATACTATACTATACTATACTATACTATACTATACTATACTATACTATACTATACTATACTATATACTATATACTATATACTATATACTATATGCTATACCATACCATACCATACCATACTATACTATACTATACTATACTATACTATACCATACCATACTATACTATACCATACTAAGATTTACCATCTGTCAATCAATCAGCATTTTGTCAGTCCCCTGTCATTGTTTCTAACATCTTTTAGGTAATCTATTCTCATCTTTGGATGGTCTTGTATTTGATTGGGAACTTGTTACTGTTGCTGGCTCAATTGAAGCTTCTTCTATACTGAGGTATATGCATAGTATATGCCTTTGGTTACTCTAACATTATCTTCTAGTTCTTTGCTTAAGCTAGAAGATTGTTATAAATCTTAATATCTTGCATTGTAGTAATCAACGACACATATGCTCACAGTTTAAATCAACTTTATTGTATTTCCCAAAACCATTCCTCCTGAATGCTTTAATGAAATACTCCTAAATCAGTATTACACTATACTAGGAGACAAAACAAACAAACAAAAATAAGTTTGATGACTGAGTGACTTAATTTGATGGAAGACTGAGTGACTTAATTGCAGGAATAGCAAGTGTTTTGAAACTTGGAATGCTAGGTACAAAGGAGAGATTGTTGAATGGAATGTGATTCCATTTGATACTCTATTTAAAGGACACACCTCGTCAGGGAAACTGATACCTACAAGACCTTGATTGATCTTGTACGACATGGTGGCTTGATGCAGTAATTAACCTACGTTGTTCGAGTGTGTCCCAGCCCAGGTGGTCTATCATAGGAGAAACATGGCTAGTTCTAGAATAGTCGTTTTGAGTGAACCTAGCAGCTCTGCGTTGAATCATCTCGATCGTGTTTGGCAATCTTGAGGACAGTACACCTCGTCAGGGAAACTGATACCTACAAGACCTTGATGGATCTTGTAGAACATGGTGGCTTGATGCATTAAAGTGCCCATGACCCCAAATACGATATTACTGATATATATTCTACATGAAGTGAAAAGTTGAATGCCAAAATATTTTATGATTTGAGCTTTGCCTTGTTGTTCTAGAAAGGTTTGTTTCAACTGAAATTCTAATGATGTGACATCATTTACGACATTTGGCTTTCTTTTCTGTTTTCCGTGTGATAGACTGGTTGAGGATTTGAGTGAAAAAGTTGATAAAATCTTTACTATAGTGGTCAAGTACATCATGAACGTTTGAGTTAGATTAATTTGCTTTAACAGTAGAATATTGTATCCGAAATGATGCCGTAAATGACGTCACACTCATTAGCATTTCGGACAAATAAATCTTTATAAAACATCAATGCAAAGCTCAAATCATAAAATATTCACTTCATGTAGAATCTATATTACTAATATCGTATTTGGGGTCATGGGCACTTTAACCTACATTGTTCGAGTTTGTCCCAGCCCAGGTGGTCAATCATAGGAGAGTATGTACATGTATTGCTAATAACTGTTATAATATATACCAATTAGGATTGTACCATTTGCGGAATCCATAAACGAAACATCAGTTGCCATTTACGAACTTGAAGCAAAGGTAAACATTGAATGATTTAGCAATCACATTGTGTTAAGAAAAGAACATGCCATGACTTTATTGTTTATTCATATTTCAGGGTTTAAGAGGGAACAGTATCATTGTGGAAGGAATAAATACTGGAACAGCAATTGTGAGAGCCATACTGAGTCATCCAAATTTCAAGGTTTGTTATCATGTATTATGTTATAACATAAAGCATTTTACTTATGTCATGCATTATTTAACTTCACAAACATAAAATTATATTCTAATATATATGTTATGTCTGTCTGTCTGTCTGTCTGTCTGTCTGTCTCTGTCTGTCTGTGTCTGTCTGTCTGTGTCTGTCTGTCTGTCTGTCTGTCTGTCTGTCTGTCTGTCTGTCTGTCTGTGTGTCTCTGTGTTATTTAACTTCACAAACATAAAATTATATTCTAATATATATGTTATCTCTGTCTGTCTGTCTGTCTGTCTGTCTGTCTGTCTGTCTGTCTGTCTGTCTGTCTCAATCTCTGTCTCAATCTCTGTCTCAATCTCTGTCTCAATCTCTGTCTCAATCTCTGTCTCTCTCTGTCTAAAAGTCTATACAGTAATTGCTTTGTATAATTTCATACTAGGATGTTAAACCATCAAATGTGAAGTTACTTGTGACAGACAACATTATGATAGTTCCTTCAGAGGAAGTCTATATCATGATAAATACAGCTGTCAAGTACTCTGTGAAAAGATTTCGACAAAATACGATTATGGGTAAGTGTACTAAGCCCCAGGAGTTTAGTTTAGTAGATTTATCATTATTTTAGGTAAACGGAATACCCCAACAGGCTAGAAGTCCAATTGATAGGGGTTCCGAGGGCCTACGATTTAAGGTCGTTATCCGAGAAGACCCGAAAGTCTTACCATTTGCAGGTATTATTGCAAAGGCAGCACTTTCTCCTCAATTATTTTTAAGACCCTGAGTGTGGTGGTCCGGCCCAGGATTTGAATATATGTTGATACTGGCCAATGCTAGTGAAAGTAATTTTGAAAAATTCTATAATACTTCTGTAACCTTAACCTAACGAATGTTCTCATGAATTTTATTTATCTCAAACGTTTTTTGTTTTTATGTTTTAAGATGTTGAGATGCCTTCGTCCCAGTTTAAGTTTGAATTGAGTAATACCACTGTTGGTGTATTGGATGTGCCATCGTCGAGAGTGATTGGACGCACTCTTGGATACACTAAAGTTGTATTACTTGACAACAGTATCCTAATGATTTCAGAAACGCAGACTTTTTGACCATTATAAGACTTTACAGGACTATTAACCCAGCTTAGATATTCATATTGTGCATTATAAATTCAGATTTAATGGACATTGGCAACAAAAATTAAGTTTGTCTAATAGAAAGAACTCGTAAAATGATAGAGTAACACCTTTTACAACTTTTCCGTATTTTACTTCGTTTTTGAAATATTTCAGTTTGTTTGATATGTAAATGAGATGGTCTCTGATGTCAGGTGCAGGGTAGAGAATTTTCACACATTAAAATATCAGTTCCATCTTCAAGTTTGTTCCACAAATTTACTTGAAAATGTGCGTATAATAATTCCTCATGATAATGAACGTTGTAAACTTAGCAATCACTGAGATATAAGACATTTTTTAATGAGTGAAAATTCTCTACCCTGCACATGACGTCAGAGACCATTTCATTTACATATCAAACAAACTGAAATATTTCAAAAACGAAGTAAAATACGGAAAAGTTTTAAAATGTGTTACTCTATCATTTTACGAGTTCTTTCATATTAGACAAACTTAATTTTTGTTGCCAATGTCATTTAAGTGTTGTTTGTGGTTAGAAATTGTTTTCCATCTTAATACATTTAAGATATCTTAGATTCTCAATCGTCAAGACAACCTATCACTGGAGTTCATGTTGTACAACCCGATCATCTAGGTATATAATATGTCATATGAATTTAAGATATTGTACCAAAATTATGCCAGTGATGTACTGAATAATTAGATGTGTGAAGTTGATCGTCCACTGTTGTTGTAGTCTTGAGAAAGACTATTGTTGGTGACTGACATTTCGACGGCCTCAGCGGCGGTCATCAACAATAGTCTTTCTCAAGACTACAACAACCTAGTCGATCAACTTCACACATCTAATGATACTCCTAGGTTCAAACCCTACATTATTTTGAATTGCTTTTGAAATATTTTGTGTCTAGGATTTACCATTTCCCCTGGTGGAAAGTGGATTTTAGAGACGAAACATGAATATGCTATCACTGTGAATGTTTATGACAAGCAAAACCACAAACTTTATGCTGCTGAGGTACCATATCATGATTACATAACCATTGGGTTGTGTGAAAACAAGTTGTTCTTCATGTTAAATCTACCACTGAAATAAAGCTTTAGGTGTATTTACTATTTGTAGCAACAGATAATGTACTGGTAGTAAAGCAATTTGTTCTTCTTGTTGTCTTATCAAACAGAACATTGTTATTGATACCAAATTTCCACTCGCATACTTCAATGTTCTCCAATCAACTCAAAATGGTTCTTATCATATTACAAGGACATTAAAAAGTGGCAAAACTGTTCTTAAAGCTGTACTTGCAAGTATCAAAGTAAGTTGGGTATCTAAATGTGAAATTGGATACAGTAAGGTCCAAATTTGCGCTCCAAAACAGCTTCGTATTTTTCTTTAGTGTCACAATGTAGCGTATAACATCTCCCAACGTTGCGTAGCGTCTTAACGTCTTTCAACGTAGCTTAACGCCTTCTAACGTGCTGATAACGTCTTACAACGTAGCGTAACGTCTTACAGTTTTACGTAGCGTCGTACAACGTTGCGTAGCGTCTTACAACGTAGCGTAACGTCTTACAACTTAGCGTAACGTCTTTCCTGTCTTACAACGTTGCGTAGCGTCTTACAACTTAACGTAACGTTTTACAACGTAGCGTAACCTCTCAAAAAGTAGCTTAATGCCTTAAAACGTAGCGTAACGTCTTGAAACGTAGCGTAATGCCTTGAAACGTAGCGTAATGCCTTGAAACGTAGCGTAATGCCTTACAACCTAGCGTAACGTCTTACAACGTAGTGTAACGTCTTACAACGCAGTGTAACGTCTTACAACGTCTTACAACGTAGTGTAACGTCTTACAACGTAGTGTAGCGTCCACGGTGAACTTGGTTACTTAAAATCATCTTCGCAATTCTCAGAAAAATCACTTCGCAATTTTCGAAATTTTCAAAAATCGCTTCGCGATTTGCGAAGCGCTAATTCTGACCTTGGTTTACTGTACAGTATATACTGACAGTATTTTATGAGCATTTGACGATTGTCCATGTATCATACTGTAATAATATTTGTTATTTCAATTCTTCAGCTGATAACCACGGGTGAAATCGTCGATCTTAATCCACCTATCACTGGTGAACAAGAAGTCACCATATATGATCCAATTCATGTCGTTCCTGCCATTTTAGTGTTTCCATGGATACCAATTACTGGTGAACATTACCAGTATCAACTTAAGGTAATGCAAAGTGTGAAGTTGATCGTCCAGAGTAGAGTGGAGTGGAGTGGAGTGGAGTGGAGTACATTAGAGTACATTAGAGTACATTAGAGTACATTAGAGTACATTAGCGTACATTAGAGTACATTAGAGTACATTAGAGTACATTAGAGTACATTAGAGTACATTAGAGTACATTAGAGTACATTAGAGTACATTAGAGTACATTAGAGTACATTAGAGTACATTAGAGTACATTCGAGTACATTAGAGTACATTAGAGTACATTATAGTACATTAGAGTACATTAGAGTGCATTAGAGTGCATTAGAGTGCATTAGAGTGCATTAGAGTGCATTAGAGTGCATTAGAGTACATTAGAGTACATTAGAGTACATTAGAGTACATTAGAGTACATTAGAGTACATTAGAGTACATTAGAGTACATTAGAGTACATTAGAGTACATTATAGTACATTAGAGTACATTAGAGTACATTAGAGTGCATTAGAGTGCATTAGAGTGCATTAGAGTGCATTAGAGTACATTAGAGTGCATTAGAGTGCATTAGAGTACATTAGAGTACATTAGAGTACATTAGAGTACATTACATTAGAGTGGAGTGGAGTGGAGTAGATGTCATTAGAGTGGAGTATGTCTGTGTATTATATTGTCAATTTCATCGTCATGTCTATGCTCATGTCCATGCTCATGTCCATATCCACGTTCTGAAGTTGCTGTGTTAAAATTGATGCAGAGAGTTTATAATTATTTTATTTTATTTTTGCTGTCAAGGCAACAGGTGGCAGTGGGTTATACAGTTGGTCTTCAGATATAGATACCATAGCAACAGTAAATGGCCGAGGTCTTCTCACTACTACTGCTGACACAGGACGTACCCGCGTGATGGCTCATGACTCTAAAAATTCCATGCACTTTGGTTTGACAGAGGTATGTCTCAGAGTATAACAATTTTGTTGTGGAGACAAGTTTGAATGATGCTCTAAAAACATATTAGCCTTGGCGAGTGACTTAGACTCTGTACTTAGAAGTTCTAAAAAGAACTGTTTGACCAAAGACTGTGAATGCAGACCTGTTTTAAAACAACGTCTCTCAACCATAGTACTGTAAGAAATGCTTGGAGGACAATGGGGAGAATTTGTTAAAATATAGAGTGCTGCGTAGGCAGTGTTTTGGATATATAGCAAAGTGAAAAGGTGGTAAACTGCCAAGATTTTTAGTAACGAAATACTGACGTTTCAAGCGGTTAAACAAACTAATAATTAATAAGTCACGCAAATCTTTTGTGGATAATTGTGGGTGACGGAAAGAGCGTTTTTCTGGAGGTAGGTGCCCCCAGAAAAGCTGGAGAAGCGAAAGTCAGAGTGAGGGCTCTCACTGTTATGGACCTTGCTCTCACGTCCCCCGTGGTGGTGAAGTTACCGAGAGAAGCGAGATCAGGGTGAAGGTAAGGGCTCTCACCGTTATGGACCTTGCTCTCCGTCGCCGGAGTGTGTGCTTCACCATGGGCGAAGTGTGGCCGAGGGGACACCACTTTCCACCACTGATCGAATCGAAGAGGAGATCCCCCACGTGAAGCCTAAAATATTTATGATTATTACGTCTACATGTACAAATGTAGACCAACAGGGAGAATTTGTAAAAAAGTAGAGTGCTGCGTAGACAGTGTTTTGGATATATAGTAAATTAGTGAAAAGGTGGTAAACTGCCAAGATTTTTAGGAACGAAATACTGACATTTCCAGCGATTAAACAAACTAATGATTAATGAGATGCGAAAAGTTCAATCATTTGCTATTTTTACAGTCGATCAGCAAACAGACTGAGGGGGAGGGAGAAATGACAGGTCCAATATTGAAGGGGATTATGCGATAGTAAAGCGGTAAGAAACAAAAACTTGAAAAGGAATGAAAGTGTATGAGCTAATAATAAAAAAGTTCCTCGCAAACTAAAATAACAAAATAGGAAATTAAATAAAAGAAAAACGTTCGTTAAGACCAAGAGGATGTGTGGCGCCAAGTTTAAAAATGAGACGCTTCTCTTGCCGTTTGCGGTTATCGTTACCACCTGACATGGGAAGGATGGCACAGACTTTCGTGTCTGAAACCAACTGGTTAGAGCTGTTGAAATGGTGGGCTACAGGTTTGTCAACATCATTGTTCCTCACGGAACGAAGATGTTCAGCAAACCTGTCTGAAAGGCGTCGCCCAGTTTCACCGATGGCACCATATGTTATTCAGAGAGGTGTATTTGAATTTCGGGAAGCCATTGTGTTGTTAATGTGGCTTGGGTGGAATCACAACAGCTCTCAAAAAAGCGGGGGAACATGTACATTCTCTACCATACATGCTAGACTGCATTTTGATTCGAGCTAGCTCTGAAACACATGGCTCATTTAACCCTTTCTACCTCAGGAGTGATCAACATCTATCTTCTCCTAATAATATCAATGGTTAACCAAGTATAGAAGTAATGAGAATAAAGAAAATGATCACCAAAGATAAACTGACATGTTTTTAAAACAACTTCTCCCAACTAGTACTATAAGAAATGGTTGGAGACCAATAAGGAGAATTTATATGCTGATACTGCACGGGAGTAAATGGTTAATATCCATGTCTTTTTATTGATATTTAGGTTTACGTTTTGCCTCCTGATAATCTGAAATTTATTCCTTCAAAAGTTGAAGCAGAGATTGGGACACAGTTGAAGCTTCCTCTTGCAGTTGCTGCATATCTTACTCCAGGTAAAGTTAGACATGAAAATATGGATGGAAATAAAAGATGTTATCAAGGCTTAAAGCCGTTCAAAACACTCACAGCAGTGTTTTATCGGGTCTAAAACACTTGCCTATCATCTTACGTAATATTTGGCATTTTCTGATAAAAATTGTTTAAAGTTTCCCAAACCTCAAACTTTTTTATTGTCTTATTTGGAAGAACTTTTAAAATGATAAAGTAACTTCTTTTGAAGATTTTCGTTTCTTCGCTTTCTTTGTGAGATATATCAGTTTGTTTGATATGCAAATATCTGGAATTTCGTCACACATGCATAATGAGTTATCAGAGAATGTTATATATCTTTGCGTTCATCAAATAAAAACAGTAAAGTGTGAATAACACGTGTGTGGGTTTCTCCCACAACACCAAACTTCTTGATTTTAAAGGATTTCGTTCTAGAATGAAAGAGATATACACATTTCTCCAATAAGTCATTATGCATGTGTGACGAAATTCATTTGTGCTGGTCACTCTGATCTGTCAGAGTGACCAGCACAAATGAATTTGTAACGGACACACAAACGATTTTACCTGTCACGGTACAACTTAGCGTAACATCTCCAAACTTAGCGTAACGTCTCCTAAGTTAGCGTAACGTCTCCTAAGTTAGCGCAATGTCTCAAAACTTAGCGTAATATCTCTCATCTGAGATTGCACATCACGAAATCTAAACGCAGTCCATTCAACACAAAATGTTTTACTTTCACAAAAAGTTGAGTATAATCTTCGGACAAGATGACAAACACAATAGCGCTCCGTCGAGATGACGTCAGTACCGATGTTTGTCCGCTTTTACCCATAATTCTTGCGGCCATAACAAAAGAAATAGCTCATTTGCAATCATTTGTGAGTCAAATTTGGTTTGTTTGTCCGCTTTTTGAGCTATTAATAGCAGCCAGACTCTACGCTATTAATATTGTAATTGTAAAATCTCTAGAAATGGGATATTTGTGTCGGACAATGTCCGCCCAGGCTTGATTGTAAACCAACTTTAGCAGGAGAAAAAGACATCAAGATGAATCTTTAGTTGATGATAATATTAAGGAATTTCCACCAGAAAGTGGCAAAGATTAACAATCTCCAAATCCTTAATGTGTGCTTTTATCTTGATCTCGCAGAGAGTAACGAGTTGAAGTTTTTTGATGACTGTCGTAAAATGAATATGACCATATCTGTGTCAGATCCATCTATCTTTCAAGTCATTGGGACATCAGGTAACATCAATCCATTTACTGTAAAGAGTTACAATACGTCATTTATTTTATTCCTAGGGAAAAAATTGAAAATTAGGTTAAGGTAACCTCGTACCCAGGGTATTTTACCTCCACGGCGGAAGGTCGGCGAAAATGGTCCTGGGATCGACTGGTCCATTCTATAATCCGATTGGTTTGTCATAAAACTCAATTAATTCAGCCGATTATAATTTATTCATCTAAATCTGAATGCTGTCTTCAAATTTTACAGCAAATTAGAAGTGATAGCTTTCGTTAAATTGGATATATGCTTCTTCATACCTTTTGTAAGAGATAACCATGGATGTATGGTGGATTATTAAGCTTGTTAGCTGCTTTTATGCCGACGAATGCTGACATGAACAACTCTGAAGAGCATTGAATATTTCTCAATTATTCAGGTCAACAAAGTAGACAAAGGCAATGGAACAAAGACCACAAAAATTATCATATCTAAACACCCAGAAATTCTGGGTGTCATGTGACCAGCCGATCCCAGGGCCATTTTCGCGGGAACGAGGTTGAGGTTAAGGGGGATCTATGGGGGAAAAAATTAAGTACTTGGGGTACCCTAGTGAAAAAATTGAAAATTAGGTAAGGGGACTTAAGCAAAGGGAAAATTAGGTAATTAAGTTTGTTTCATTATTTAGATGAAGATGATAGTATTATTCACCCAAGCTGTACAGCTGTCTATGTCAAAGCTTTACGTCAGGGATATGCCATCATTACAGCCAAGTACAAGTATAAAGATATAAATCTGAAAGCCTCAGTTACTGTAGCTGCTTATATACCACTAAAGGTATTGTTTCTTACATCCATTTCATCATCCACCCTTCTTTTCTTCTCTTTCTCCTTCCTTCTATCCATCTCTCCCCCTCTCTCCTTTTACACCCCCTCTCTCCCTTTACACCCCTCTCTCCCTTTACATCCCCTCTCTCCCTTTACATCCCCTCTCTCCCTTTACATCCCCTCTCTCCCTTTACATCCCCTCTCTCCCTTTACACCCCCTCTCTCCCTTTAAACCCCCTCTCTCCCTTTAAACCATCTCTCTCCCTTTACACCCCATCTCTCCCTTTACACCCCCTCTCTCCCTTTACACCCCCTCTCTCCCTTTACACCCCTCTCTCCCTTTACACCCCCTCTCCCTTTACACCCCCTCTCTCCCTTTACACCCCCTCTCTCCCTTTACACCCCCTCCCTCCCTTTACACCCCCTCTCCCTTTACACCCCCTCTCTCCCTTTACACCCCCTCTCTCCCTTTACACCCCCTCTCTCCCTTTACACCCCCTCTCTCCCTTTACACTCCCTCTCTCCCTTTACACCCCTCTCTCCCTTTACACCCCCTCTCTCCTTTTACACCCCCTCTTTCCCTTTACACCCCCTCTCTCCCTTTACACCCCCTTTTTCTCTTTATATCCCCTCTCTCCATTTACACCTCTCTCCATTTACACCTCTCTCCCTTTACCCCTCTCTCCCTTTACACCTCTCTCCCTTTACACCTCTCTCCCTTTACACCTCTCTTCTTTTACACCCCTCTCTCCCTTTACACCCCTCTCTCCCTTTACACCCCTCTCTCCCTTTACACCCCCTCTCTCCTTTTACACCCCCTCTTTCCCTTTACACCCCCTCTCTCCCTTTACACCCCCTTTTTCTCTTTATATCCCCTCTCTCCATTTACACCTTTCTCCATTTACACCTCTCTCCCTTTACACCTCTCTCCCTTTACACCTCTCTCCCTTTACACCTCTCTCCCTTTACACCTCTCTCCCTTTACACCTCTCTCCCTTTACACCCCTCTCTCTCCCTTACACCTCTCTCCTTTTTCACCTATCCTTCTCTCTCTCCACTTTATACCTCCCTCTCTAAATATACTTCATCTCCCTCTCTACCTTTATACCCCTCTCCTTTTATACCCCTCTCTCTCTATCCTTCCCTTCCTTTGTTCCCTTCCTTCTTTATCAACTCTGTTGTTCAATATTTCAGTCCTTAGATCCTACTGAAATCGCAGTTGTGACTCTTGGCTCTGCTAAGAACTTGATTCTCCAAGGTGGTCCTCAACCATGGGTTCACGACAGATCAACACATTATGAACAAGGTTCATTTCTTAAAGTTCCTCATGTTTGGGGATAATTTACATATCCGTAATATTGGGGTCTTCCTGAGCAAAATGATAATATATCTTGTCAGCCGAAAATTTCATCTTCATGGAGTTTTACACTGTCAAAGTTATCGGATGTGATGTCACAAGAGACATTTTTCATTACTTGCCACAGAAATGCCTCTTGTGACATCACATCCGGTAAGTTACCGTAACTTGAACAGCAAAAAACTCCATGAAGAATGATTTTGCTTAGGAAGACCCAAATATTACGAAGATGTAAAATTTACAAACGTGAGATAGACATTTTAATTTAAAGGACATTGGCAACAAAAATTATTTTTCAACTTTTCCGTATTTTACTTCGTTTTTGAAATATTTCAGTTTGTTTGATATGTAAATGAGATGGTCTCTGCGTCAGGTGCAGGGTGGAGAATTTTCACTCATTTAAAAATGTCTTATATCTCAGTGATTGCTAAGTTTACAACGTTCATTATAATGAGGAGTTATTATACGCACATATTTTAATGACTGAAAATTCTCTACCCTCCACCGACGTCAGAGACCATCTCATTTACATATCAAACAAACTGAAATATTTCAAAAACGAAGTAAAATACGGAAAAGTTGTAAAAGGTGTTACTCTATCATTTTACGAGTTCTTTCATATTAGACAAACTTAATTTTTGTTGCCAATGTCCTTTAACTATATTGTTAACATCATGTCACTCTTTCCTTCTCACTAATATCATGCTTCTTACTTTTTTAGTTGAGGCTGGCCAAGAAGATTTAATATCCATCAGAACTGATATTATTCCACAACATCCTTGTAAGTCAAGACTTATTGATGATTTAATTATTTTGTTTTTGGTCTAATTATTTTCATCATTTTACAGTTGTTGATGAAAGTTCTTTACATTTCTATCACGTGACTTGTAAAACTCTTGGAGAACAGGTAGGTAGAGATATCACCTTTCCTATTCTTCCTCCCGATTTCCTAATCCCATTCTCTCCATAAATACTGTAAATACTTTGAATATTGCTATGTTGCTTGTTGGACACTATAACTGTGCCTCATATTTTGTAAATAACATTAACTATTGTATATATTCCTATTTTTTACACGCCCCCTGTGGAAATCAGCTTCGGTTGACGGGGTCAGCGTGGTTAAATATAGTTATTGTATCTATCTATCTATCCTTCCTCTCCCCTTACCTCCTCTCTCTTTTCTCTTTTCTCTTCCTTTTCCTTCCACCCTCTTTCTTTTAACTCCGTCCTCTTTCTCTCCACTTTCGTTCCCTCCTCTCTCTCTCTTCCTCTCCACTTTCGTTCCCTTCTCTCCACCTTTCATCCATCCTTTCTCTCCCCTTACCTCGTCCTCTATTCCTTCCTTTCATCCCTTCACTTCTTTAATCAGTTCTGCTTTCTTTTCCATAACTTCTATCTCAATCAACATATTTCTTCAGGATTTGGTTGTCACTATTGCTAATAGACCTTCGGAAACCAACCTCTACCCAGCAAGTTCTAACGCCACGATAAAGTAAGTCTTCAGGGCAGCTCCTTGCCATGAAACCATGCCAGCTTCACCTTAAACTATCCCCAGTGACTTAAAACCAAACGAACACTATTGATTATGTCATTTAGATTTGCCTGCATGTTGCCCGCAACATTAACCTTGGAGCCTGATGTTGAACTACCTGAAATTATAGATCGCAGGCTGAGCTTACAGGATTGTCAGAGTCCTAATAAAGAGGCAGGTGGTTTACATGTTCAGGATGAGTAGAAATTATTGAGGAAACTTACGAGTGCTAGAATGAATCGATTAGGAAGCTTTCTGAGAAGCAGATACGTTATTTTTATTTCTAGTAAGGTCTATATATACTGAAGTACAAGCAAGCGTTACATTTTCGCAACTTGTTCCAGTTAGACGATACATGGAACTCATCTCCTCAGAAAAATTATTCTGAGTCCCGGACAGGAATCGAACCTGTAACCTTCTGATTGCCGGTGAAGGTTACAGGTTCGATTCCTGTCCGGGACTCAGAATCATTTTTCTGAGGATACGAGCTTGACGATCGTCCATGTATCGTCTGTCTACTCCAAGCTCTCCCACATTCACTACAGCAGTGTATATATTAACATGGTCCCAGTTGGGTATTAAAAATATAAAGAAAAAATATGAAAGCTGCTAAGTTCTCAAAAGAACTGGATTTTTTTTGGTATCGTGAGCGGGCGGAATCCTAGCCTTTCCTGCAACCTGATTGTCTGCAGCAGCGGGCGGAATTTTACGATATTTTGACGACGGTCACGGAATCCTAAATGCTAAAAAATGTTATCGTGATTTTTGCTTCATTATTAACTGGAAAATGGAAAACTAATACAGAATTTGATTCAACTAAGCTGGAAATAACTATATTATACAAAAACTAAAGTATTTTGGTTTGTTTTTCTTTCCTTATCCAAAAAATGCAGTTTTGGACGATGTGTCCTTCTGACCTGAAGAATTGTCCTAAATGTCGTCCATTAATATACGTAAGTACTCTTACTTGATGGACATTGGCAACAAAAATTAAGTTTGTCTAATATAAAAGAACTCGTAAAATGATAGAGTAACACCTTTTACAACTTTTCAGTATTTTACTTCGTTTTTGAAATATTTCAGTTTGTTTGATATGTAAACGAGATGGTCTCTGACGTCAGGTGCAGGGTAGAGAATTTTCACTCATTAAAAAATGTCTTATATCTCAGTGATTGCTAAGTTTACAACGTTCATTATCATGAGCAGTTATTATACGCACATTGAACTAATATTTTAATGAGTGAAAATTCTCTACCGTGCATGCACCAACGAAGTAAAATACGGAAAAGTTATAAAAGGTGTTACTCTATCATTTTACGAGTTCTTTCATATTAGACAAACTTAATTTTTGTTGCCAATGTCCTTCACTTAAGTATTTTTCGACACATTGAAGTTCTCTTATTTCTCCTTTTCATATTAAAAACACAAATCCTAGCACTCGACATCTTTCTCACCAATTTCTACTTCTCATAATGAATATTGATTCAGTATTTTACATTATGCTTGTCATCTCGATGCAAATGGTACAGCTGGATTATTATCAGCTTTGTGATGTGAATGCTTGATGATTTCTAGTTTCATGTTCGAAGTCCCCAAGATCTGAAATTGAGAGTAATTCTTCGTGATGATAAGAACCGTTTATTTGATAACTTTACCTCGCTGCATATGGCTTGGTCGAGTAGTAACTACGAGATGGCGTCTTTTGATATTATGAAGGACAATGGTGTTCAAATAGAATACACTGAAGATGTTTTTAATCAACATGGAGTGAAATCAATGAGTAAGTTTGTGTTGTTCTGTTGGGTTGTATGTCTCTTGTCTGTAGGTGGATGATTGAGTGGCCTATTTAGGTGAAAGACTGAGTGTTACTGTAGTGGGAGAAAAGACTTAGGAAACAATACAAGTTAAGGTTGAAAGAGTGAGTGTTACTGTAGTGTAAGAAGACTTAGGGAACAACACAAGTTAAGGTAACCAACCTCTGACGAGTGTCCTATCTAGGTGAAAGACTGAGTATTATTGTAGTGTAAGAAGACTTAGGGAACAACACAAGTTAAGGTAACCAACCTCTGAGGAGTGTCCTATCTAGGTGAAAGACTGAGTGTTATTGTAGTGTGAGAAGACTTAGGGAACAACACAAGTTGAGATAACCAACCTCTGAGGAGTGTCCTATCTAGGTGAAAGACTGAGTGTTACTGTAGTGTAAGAAGACTTAGGGAACAACACAAGTTGAGGTAACCAACCTCTGAGGAGTGTCCTATCTGGGTGAAATACTGAGTGTTACTGTAGTGTGAGAAGACTTAGGAAACAACACAAGTTGAGATAACCAACCTCTGAGGAGTGTCCTATCTGGGTGAAATACTGAGTGTTACTGTAGTGTAAGAAGACTTAGGGAACAACACAAGTTAAGGTAACCAACCTCTGAGGAGTGTCCTATCTAGGTGAAAGACTCAGTGTTATTGTAGTGTAAGAAGACTTAGGGAACAACACAAGTTAGTTAAAGTAACCAACCTCTGACGAGTGTCCTATCTAGGTGAAAGACTGAGTGTTATTGTATTGGGAGAAAAGACTTAGGGAACAATACAAGTTAGGTAACCAACCTCTGAGGAGTGTCCTATCTAGGTGAAAGACTGAGTGTTACTGTAGTGTAAGAAGACTTAGGGAACAATACAAGTTAAGATAACCAACCTCTGAGGAGTGTCCTATCTAGGTGAAAGATTGAGTGTTACTGTAGTGTAAGAAGACTTAGGGAACAATACAAGTTAAGGTAATCAACCTCTGAGGAGTGTCCTATCTAGGTGAAAGACTGAGTGTTACTGTAGTGTAAGTAGACTTAGGAAACAACACAAGTTAAAGTAACCAACCTCTGAGGAGTGTCCTGTCTAGGTGAAAGATTGAGTGTTACTGTGGTGTAAGTAGACTTAGGGAACAACACAAGTTAAGATAACCAACCTCTGAGGAGTGTCCTATCTAGGTGAAAGACTGAGTGTTACTGTAGTGTAAGAAGACTTAGGGAACAACACAAGTTAAAGTAACCAACCTCTGAGGAGTGTCCTGTCTAGGTGAAAGATTGAGTGTTACTGTAGTGTAAGTAGACTTAGGGAACAACACAAGTTAAGATAACCAACCTCTGAGGAGTGTCCTATCTAGGTGAAAGATTGAGTGTTACTGTGGTGTAAGAAGACTTAGGGAAGAATACAAGTTAAGGTAATCAACCTCTGAGGAGTGTCCTATCTAGGTGAAAGACTGAGTGTTACTGTAGTGTAAGAAGACTTAGGGAACAATACAAGTTAAGGTAATCAACCTCTGAGGAGTGTCCTATCTAGGTGAAAGACTTAGTGTTATTGTAGTGGGAGAAAAGACTTAGAGAACAACACAAGTTAAGGTAACCAACCTCTGAGGAGTGTCCTATCTGGGTGAAATACTGAGTGTTACTGTAGTGTAAGAAGACTTAGGGAACAACACAAGTGAAGGTAACCAACCTCTGAGGAGTGTCCTATCTAGGTGAAAGACTGAGTGTTATTGTAGTGGGAGAAAAGACTTAGGGAACAATACAAGTTAAGGTAACCAACCTCTGAGGAGTGTCCTATCTAGGTGAAAGACTGAGTGTTATTGTAGTGTAAGAAGACTTAGGGAACAACACAAGTTAAGGTAACCAACCTCTGAGGAGTGTGCTATCTAGATGAAAGACTCATGAGTGTTACTGTGGTGTAAGAAGACTTAGGGAACAACACAAGTTAAGGTAACCAACCTCTGAGGAGTGTCCTATCTCTGAGGAGTGTCCTATCTAGGTGAAAGACTAAGTGTTACTGTAGTGTAAGAAGACTTAGGGAACAACACAAGTTAAGGTAACCAACCTCTGAGGAGTGTCCTATCTAGGTGAAAGACTGAGTATTACTGTAATGAGCGAAGACTTATGAACAACAGTAGTTGAGATAACCAACCCTCTGCAGTTGTGATAAATTGATGGATAAGCCATTAAATATTATACCCCATGTTTTAAGGTTATCAAGTCTGTCATCTAAAACGTAAAGAAGGATCAGTCACAATCAAAACAGCCGTCACGAAATATCGCCAAGAGATCTTGCAAAAAGCTGGCATTATCACAAAGGTGAAGGGAACAAGAAGAGAAATCTGACTTTGTTTATCGTATTTTTGTAAATTGAAGGTCGCCGGCCATTTTTGTTCTGATTGTGGGCGAATGCGGTCGCTCCTGTTAATTTTTGACGTCATTGAGTGATAGGCCAAGTGTTTCTATTAATGGCGGCCTTCAATTTACCAAAAATACGATAAACAAAGTCAAATTTCTCTCAAACTAAAACAATTAGAAGAAAACTAATACTCATTCTCATGTAAGGCGACAAAGAACTTTCATTTAAGGTAACAATTGGGTTATCCGGCATCGCGTCGTAAAAAACCTTGCATCGCGCTCCTATTAATGCGATCAGAACTTGTTATACATCAATTTAATGCAAATTAATCATAGAAAACAGTGTTAAAACCTAATTTTATTGGGGATGAATTGTTCAATTGTTTTATTTACTGAATGAAAAAATAAGTGTGTTGGATTCGTCTGGTTAAAGTCCTTTGGAATTTAAAGGTGTCGTCCAGTCCGTTCTGCGCATGTCCACGTTTCTGTTTACATCGTTTGTTTACATTGCATTATATAAACATTGAACATGAAGTATTACGGATTTGTTTTCCACGCTTGAGCTTTTCCACCTAAAAAGCGTGTTATAAGAAGCTGTTCTGTTCCTAAATGTGGATAATATATTGAACTACCACTCGCGCCTTCGCCACCTTTGACGAATACTCGCTTTCGAAGTGTCGCAAATCTATTCCGTTGAAGTTTGTTGACATATGGGGTCCCGCACGTTTGAAATAACACACATGCGCAGAACGGACTGGACGGCGCCTTTAATTTATGGTTTTCCAGTTTATACCGTTGTAACCTCCGATAAATGACCAGCAAAAACGTGTCGGCGATTTTTGAAATTCTGTTTCGTTCAATTTTTAATAATGATTTTCATGTGAGTCACAACACATTTCATATCTTTTAAATTCAAAACGCGATAAAAACGAAAACACGCAACGTATCAAAAATCGCCGACACGTTTTCGTATGTTTTCAACAACCGACAAAAATGTCAGGAGAAAAACGCAAACTTTGCTGCAGAATTGAATTGAGAAAAAGCACCTGAAAGGCTTTGATCAATTGTCCCGCCTTCTTATCATCCAATTTGACCTCGTCCAATCGTGTTTTAAAACTCAATTTTTCCAACTCATTTTTTTTTCACTTAGAAAACGATTTCTCAGATTATTTTTTTCTGAGAATTTTTTTTTCATATTTGTAAATTTTCCCACTATTTTTGCTACCTTAAACAACAATTGTTTTTGAGGTGGAGTATGTGCTTTAACTATATTTTAAAAATTGGGAGCAGATTTTTCATCGGAAAACCATATTAACAGAATTTTCTCCCCTTGTCTTTTTAGGAATATTTGAGAAAGCCATTGGTGGCGTCGGTGAGACTGTCTTTGACGAGTGACATTCGTGTTGAACCAACAGAAGCAGCGATATTCAACCATCCATCGAACAAGGTAATTTATAATAGCAAGCCAGGGCGGATAATTTCATCGAGGCAGGATCCATTTCTTACGAATAGTTTGCAGTGTTTCAGATTTAGGCCGGCGAATTTCGCCGGTGGTTGAGCGGATTTTGTAGCTAATTCGCCGTGTCTCCATCGTATTTCGCCGTCACTGGATAAATAATATTCCCAACGCATGTTTTGAAACCCCATTTTGTGTGAAAATATTGGAAGTAAACTTGCTCTTCGTCACTAGCGACTAAATCTAGAATTTGCACATTGGCCACCATATTGAATTCTACGGCGCACTGGAGTCTGGGATCTACCATTACCAGACTCCAGCCCGGTAGAATTCAATATAACGGCCAATTTGCACTGAATTTTAGATTTCTAAACATGTATGGCAATTTTTTACTTCTGAATTTCACAATTTCCAGGGGGGCATGCCCCAGGACCCCCTAGCAGGATTGTCCTCCGACCATGCAGGGCCTTTGGCCCTGATTCTCCAGGTCATCAATTTCATTCTCCAGACCCTCTCACAAAAACCTGAAACTTATATATTTAATAAATATATAAGCCGTACATGGTTGGACCTTATAAGGAAGTAAAAAGTGGTTTGGGTGATGCGTTTGAATCGGACAATATTTTGGCAGAAACGCTAGCTGCAGCCATTGGCGATTTGTGATCTGACGAACTATTACGAAGGGTATACACGTTTGCGTAATATAATAGGTACGTGTGTTATTCCAAATCTGTTTTCAGAATTGAAAACGGTTAAACATTGATCGAGATAACGTTCAAAGTATACGGCCGGGCCGGCTGGCTGATTGCCAACTGATTTCTTAGTACATAAACCGTTTTTACGAAGGGTATGCACGTTCTCGTAATATAATAGACGCGTATGTTATGTGTTTAGACTCGGTAATTCCAAATCTGTTTTCTGAATTGAAATCGAGTAAATATTGGCCGAGGTAACGTTCAAAATATTATCGACATTGACTAGAAATACAAATACGCGGTCTGGGCACTGGGGACCATGGATGGGGGAAAAGAATCTCTAGGGGTAGGGTGGGTGGTAGTAGTAGAAAAGGCAAGCGAGGGGAATATTGCGGATTCGTATTTCTAGTATAGGTTTAATATCGTTGAGCCAACAGAAGCAGCGATATTCAACCATCCATATTATATCCAGATATAATATACCCAGAATCTTATCCCGGCATTACCACCACCATATATACAGAACTCGTGACTAGGCTCTCGGCGGCGACTTCCGTAGCTCAGTGGTCAGAGCACTGCACTAGCATCGCAGGGTCCGGGTTCAATTCCCAGCCGGAAGGCCTTGAAGTTGCATTTTTCGCAACTGGTCCCGGTTTGGTCTGGGGACTGGGGGCCATGGATGGGAAAATAATCTCTAGGAGTAGGGTGGGTGGTAGTAGTAGAAAAGGCGAGCGAGGGGAATATTGCGGATTCGTATTTCTAGTATAGGTGATTCAACCATCCATATTATATGTATATCCATATTACATCCAGATATTATTGATGAGATTATTTCTTAGATATTATTGATGAGATTATTTCTTAGGCCCCGTCCACACGTAGCCGGATAAATTTGAAAACGCAAAAAAAAATTTCCGTTTTCAAAAAAATCCGCGTCCACACGCAATCGTTTCTAAATCGTTTTTGGCGTACACACGTAAACGCGAAAACGCTGAAATCGCTTACTGAGCATGCTTTTTTTAATACAACATGAGCCCGCGGTACACCTCCAGTAACTTCACGTGCGTGGTCTTTCCAAACAATCATCGGCTGAGCAGCTTTTTATGAACGAAGAAGAAAGATGTCAAATTCCAAAGGAAAATCCAGAAATCCAATTTGGGCGTTTTACGGTTACATTTTTCGCGGCTGGCAATGAAAGAAGCCTGATTATGTTTCTTCGCTTCCTCGAATAATCAGCTTGAAAATTTAGAATCGCAATATTCAGCTGAACATAAGATACAAGGCTTGAAATAATCCCCATTAATAGCGATAGAATAACAGCTTGTTTGCTCGCCATTTTAAATTGGTTTACCATGGCCGGCCCGGTGCACGTGGGTGGACTGGATTCGAAACTGTTACGTCATCGTTTTCAAAACGTTCCAGCTTTGGCGTCTACACGTATGCAGATTGCCGGCGTTTTCAAATTTTTCCACTCTGGAGACCGTTTTCACATTTTTGCGTTTTCGGTGGGCGAAAACGCCATTTACGTGTGGACGGAAGGCGAATCCGAAACAAAATTTTTGCGTTTTCAAATTTATCCGGCTACGTGTGGACGGGGCCTTAGATATTATTGATGAGATTATTGATGATGATCCATGACTCAATGCATGAAGACCATGACGACCTGTCCTTTAGTCCTTTGCGAGACTATCTAAGTCTTGTTCAGATGTGCAAGATCATATTTGGTTACAGTGAGGTTGATTGCACTAAGTTTTTTTATTTAGTTGGCCGGTCGCGTACACGCAGCAACCATGAGTTTAAACTGAGGCCTAAGGCCGTACGCACCAATTACTTAAAGTACTCATTTTTTAATAGATACATTAATCAGTGGAATTCTTTACCTAACGAGGTTATAACATCACCTAGTTTGGCTTCCTTCAAAAGATCTCTTTGGAACTATTTATCTAAAAACCACTAAATTAGATTTTTTTACTTTACTACTTTTTTACTTTTTTACTTTATTACTGAAAGGAGAGTGGCTCAAAAATGGGAATTAAGTTTCCCCCTACCACTATCCAGCCAGCCGTTTTTTTTTGTTTTTTTTGTTTTTTTTTGTATTTTTTTTGTTTGTAATTTTGTGTAATAAATGTAATTGTTTATTGTGTATATTGGTTGGCAAAGATTTTATTATTAAAGATATTAGTTTGCGACATTCTTAACTTCTTTATTTCATTTCTTCAGGTTGACCTCCGCATCTTTGGAGGTTCTGGTCATTTTCTCGTCACAGGCAGTGATGACGACATCGCCAGTGTCTCGTCCAGCAAGTCTTTTGTCAAGGTAACATAAATAACTACCTTAGACGGAAAATATTAGAAACCTTAAAGTGCACCTGACATCAAAATTTTTTATTGTCTTATTTGGAAGAACTTTTAAAATGATAAAGTAACTTATTTTAAAGATTTTCGTTTCTTCGCTTTCTTTTTGAGATATATCAGTTTCTTTGATATGCAAATGTCCGGAATTTACGTCACACATGCATAATGACTTATCAGAGAATGTTATATATCTTTGCGTTCATCAAATAAAAATAATAAAGTGTGAATAACACGTGTGCGTGTTTCTCCCACAACACCAATCCTCTCAATTTTAAAGGATTTCGTTCAAGAATGAAAGAGATACACACATTTCTCCAATAACGCATTATGCATGTGTGACGTAAATTCCGGACATTTGCATATCAAACAAACTGTTATATCTCAAAAAGAAAGCGAAGAAACGAAAATCGTCAAAAGAAGTTACTTTATCGTTTTAAAAGTTCTTCCAAATAAGACAATAAAATTTTTTATGTCAGGGGCACTTTAAAGGTGCCGTCCAGTCCGTTCTGCGCATGTCGTGATATTTCAAACGTGCGGGACTCCCGGAATAAATTTGCGACAGTTCGAAAGCGAGTATTCGTCAAAGGTGGCGAAGGCGCGAGTGGTAGTTTGATATATTATCCACATTTAGGCGCTTTCTCGATATATGAACAAACCGAAATTCAAACCAATCGCTAATCCTAACCCTAATCCTAACCCTAATCCTAACCCTAATCCTAACCCTAAAACTGACTTGGGTTAATGTTATAATAATTTTATATTTTGGGATCGAGAAAGGGACAGAACAGAACAGCTTCTTATAACACGCTTTTTAGGCGGAAAAGCTCAAGCGTGGAAAACAAATCCGCAATACTTCATGTTCAATGTTTATATAATGCAATGTAAACAAACGATGTAAACAGAAACGTGGACATGCGCAGAACGGACTGGACGGCACCTTTAAACTGCCTATGTAATGAAAAATTCAGTTGTAAAATAACTATTTCATTTGAAAGAACTCTTGAAACTATAAAGACTAACCATTTACAACTTTTCCATATCTCACTTCACTCTTGAGATATTAAGATTTGTTTAATATGTAAATGATCATACTTATGACATCACACTGCATAATAACTTATTGGAAACGTTTATATATCCTTGAGATTATGTAATGAAATCACTTGAAATGCAGGTGCATGTGCGTTGATATATCCAATGACATCAAATTTGAAAATCATCAAACGATTCCATGTGATAATGGTAAAGATATGCAGAATTTTTCAATAAGTCATGCATTGTGTCATAACTATGATCATTTACATATTAAACAAATCTTTAAAATATCTCAAGTCGAGTGAAGTGAGATATGAAAAAAGTTGCAAATGGTTAGTCGTTATAGTTTCAAGAGTTCTTTCAAACAAGAGTTATTTTGCAACTGAATTTTTCATTGCATAAGTGCTATTAAAGTGTCTATGATGTGAAAAAATCGCTAGCATTTTTTTGCTCTAACGAACAAAGTAGCACGGCAGGATCGTTCACTGAAAATTTCAAGTGAAT
This sequence comes from Chrysogorgia sp. JL179-B06, assembly GCA_035772405.1. NCBI lineage: Eukaryota > Metazoa > Cnidaria > Anthozoa > Scleralcyonacea > Chrysogorgiidae > Chrysogorgia > Chrysogorgia sp. JL179-B06. The sequence goes on along the minus strand of JAYKKM010000339.1, from coordinate 1,110,763 downwards.
CTGCTGCATAGTCTTCGATCAACTCTCAAAGTTTGTCCATTGGCATAGTTTAACGTTACAAAATAGGGAAAGACTGGGAATGAATATATGTGGTATATGACGTATGCAGGTGGATCGTTAGTGTTCAAATCCATTGTTCTTATGCATAGTAAGTACACCTGCATACGTCACAAGACAATAAACCGCGCGTTTCAGATTTCACCAAAAACATTTAGCCATGCCAAACCTTGAGAGTCGATAACTCGAAGACTATGAGGCAGATTCACTTGAAATTTTCAGTGAACGCTCCTGCCGTGCTACTTTGTCCGTCAAAGCAAAAAAACAGCTAGCGAATTTTTCACTTCATAGGTACTTTAAGAGATTTACAACTCTTCCATCTCTCACTTTGTTCTTGAGATATGAATATTTGTTTGATATGTAAATAACAGACTGCATATGTCACGCTGCATAATGACTTATTGAAAAAGCCTAAAGTTATATCTTTGGGATTATCAAATCACTCGAAACTTCACATGCTCAGTGCATTCTCTTTTTTTTATTCTTCTTAGATTGTTCCGAAACGCACAGGAGTTATCACCGTGACAATTTATGATCAATGTTTAGATTCTCCTGACCCAGCCACTGCTCATATCCGAGTTTCTGATATTGATAGTATCCTTGTTACCGTAGTGGACAAGGTAAGGAGATTATGTTATTTCATCACCACTGCGAGGGCGAGATAGACACTCTTGGATCACTCGACAACATATAGAGATGAAGACGACATTTTCTCATTGCCGCCATTAAGAGCTATGTCCCCAAATCCGGTTATAATTTCATATTACGAGGTTCCAAATATATTAGCATATATTAGCATATATTAGCATATATTAGCATATTAGCAGTAGGTTAGTATATATTAGCATATATTAGCATATTAGCATATATTAGCATATATTAACATATATTAGCATATAGTTTAAAGAACCAGGTAATACATAACATATCTATCGTTCTGTTGCTAATATATGTTAATATATTTGGAACCTTGTAAACATGAAATTATAAGTGGAGGCTACTTCAGATACGGTAGAGCACCTAGTCACCAGGACTTTGGTGATTATTTATATAACACATATGCCTGGTTCTTTAAATTTCTGTTTCGATTCAGAAAAGCAGGGTTGTTAAAAGCAGGGTTACATGTATTACTGAATCGAAACAGAAATTTAAAACTCCCTCTGACTGATGTTAACCCCCGCTTGTTGTATTCAGGTTGAGCTTGGTCATGTCATCAACTGCACTGTGATGGTATTGGATGAATTGGACAAACCTTTATTGGTCAGTTCTCTCGACTTACTCAATTTAACACCAAGATTATCTCGTGACCTGCTGTCTGTCAAGTAAGTACAGCTTTTATATCCATTCTCTGTTGCTTGTTACATTATAATATCACATGTTATGTTACATTACATTACGTTACGTTAAATCACGTTACATTACATTGCATTGCATTGCATTGCATTGCATTGCATTGCATTGCATTGCATTGCATTGCATTGCATTGCATTGCATTGCATTGCATTGCATTGCATTGCATTGCATTGCATTGCATTGCATTGCATTGTATTGCATCACATTAGCTACGTTACGTTACGTTACGTTACGTTACGTTACGTTACGTTACGTTACATTACATTACATTACATTATGATATGTTACGTACACATTTACTGATTTCTTTATCTTTGATTTCATCTTTTTCAGACCGAGTTCAAAAAGAGGCCTGGACAAAGCGTTTTATAACTTACGTGGCGTTGCCATTGGTAACACGATTTTAACGTTCACTGCGTCTCCACCTCAGAAGCCCCAGATTACGAGTGACCCAAAACACATTCAGGTACAGCTATACTACTCATGTACCAACCTCGTACCCAGGGTCTCATCTCCGCTCGCCGCCCGCAGTGTGAGGCTCATGTACTGGGTACCAATGAACACCAACTCAATCTCGTTCCTTCTTCTTCCAGGTGTTCCCTCCTCTTCGTCTCGATCCCAGGTATATTATCCTCATTCCCGGCGCGACCTTTCAGCTACGCGCCACAGGTGGCCCATACCCTCAAGTCACCACCCTCTTCTCAATCAACAACCTCACCGTCGCTTCCGTGGATAGCGTTGGCCTAATCGAAGCGCGGGTTCCCGGGAAATCCATCGTGACGGGAGCCGTGGAGGCGACTGACCCGCAGTCGGGCCATACCATCGTATTCTCGAAGGTGATTGTAAATGGGGAAGGCTAAAAGGGATGACTCAAAAGGACCTTTCTGTTTTTTTCTGTTTTTTATTTTTCGTTAGGTTATGGATAGCTACGGTTAGGGCTAGGTTTAAGATTAGGATCAAGGTAAGGATCAAGGTTAGGGTTAGGATTAGGTTAGGATTGAGATTAGGGTTAGGATTAGTAGTTCTAAAAAATGTAAAGGTCCTTTTGAGTCATCCCTTTTAGCCTTCACCATTGTAAATACATTGTTCTTTCTAAATGAATTTTGAAGCGTACACTTGATCTAACTTTTTCGCAGGAAAGAGGTTAACATTTTTCGTTGGTGTATTTTTCGTTGGTGTATTATTTTTCGTTAGTGAATGTGGGAGAGCTTGGAGTAGACAGACGATACGTGGACGATCGTCAAGCTCATATCCTCAGAAAAATGATTCTGAGTCCCGGACAGGAATCGAACCTGTAACCTTCTGATTGCCGGTGACACGCTCTAACCATTGAGCTACCAAGACTTAGATGGAGAGCGAAGGTTACAATGATGTACTGGTTTGATTGATATATGTACTGCCTATGCGGCAGTCACTATATATCGGTAATGCTTGGATGTGTTAATATACACAATGTGTATTTCTCACCCCGGCTTACCGGGCCAACTCGCCTCATGTAATCGGCCGCCTAGACTTCTTAAGGCATGGGAGCTTATAAAATAGGATGAGAGGTGACTTTATCAAACGTTGACCAATTGAAGTACTCAGTCGCTGATGTCGTAGAGCATCATGGGTGCGGCTTACCCTCAAGTGAATGATCTACTGTAGATCAGAAAAATACTTTTATTATCTTTTTTAGGACCACGTTATTGTTGAAGTGTTACGTCTCACTGGTGTTAAGATATTCACACCGTCCACAAATCTCGTCACTGAAACAGAGGTAGTTTTCTTCATTTTTCTTTCAAAGTGATACCATTAGTTTAGTTTAGTAGATTTATCACTCTTTTAGGTAAATGGAATACCCCAACAGGCTAGAAGTCCAATTGATAGGGGTTCCAAGCAGTGTTCGCCAGTAACGAAGTAAATTTACTTCGTTACTTTACTTAAGTAAAAAAAATCAGTGTTTACTTGTAACGAAGTATATTTTTTAAAAAATACTTTTTACTTGTAACGAAGTAATTTTTTTGTTAAATAATTACTTTTTAACTTCGTTACTTTTTGTTTTATCGGCAAAGTAAAAAAAGATACTCTATCCATCCGCTGGAGATCTAGAGTGGAGTAATCGCGTGAAGTTGGTTTTGTGTATGTGTACGTGATTGGCAACTGTTGAGTTGGCGCCGCTAAACCGCTAAACAAGTAGCTACAGTACCAAATTATTATTTGTCATGTTGGTTAGTGGTTCGAGAATATATAGTTTGTTTCAGAAGTACTTTTCTGGATTACTTTTTTGCCATACTTTTACTTTTACTTAAGTAAGATTTCCAGGCCATACTTTTATAAAATGAGGAGTTACTTTTACTTAAGTACAAAATATCAGTATTTTGCTGAACACTGGTTCCAAGGGCTACGATTTAAGGTCGTTAGCCGAGAAGACCCGAAAGTCTTACAATTTGCTGATATTATTGCAAAGGCAGCACTTTCTCCTCGATTATTTTAAGACTAGCTTGAGTGGTGGTCCGACCCAGGATATCAACCTGTGTCTCCCAGCTCGTAGACATGTGTAGTAGCCACTCTACCACAATACTAACTGTTAAACATTACTAACATTATATTACGATAAATATTTTATTTACCATTTTGGGGCAATCCTTGTATTTATAGTATTTGTTCATTGTTAAAGTGCCCCTAACCTCAAAATTTTTTATTGTGTTATTTGGAAGAACTTTTAAAATGATAAAGTAACTTCTTTTGAAGATTTTCGTTTCTTCGCTTTCTTTTTGAGATATATCAGGTTGTTTGATATGCAAATGTACGGAATTTACGTCACACATGTATGAGTTATTGGAGAAATGTGTATATCTCTTTCATTCTCGAACGAAATCCTTTAAAATCGAGAAGTTTGGTGTTGTGGGAGAAACACGCACACGCGCGCTATTCACACTTTAGTGTTTTTATTTGATGAACGCAAAGATATACAACATTCTCTGATAACTCTTTATGCATGTGTGACGTAAATTCCGGACATTTGCATATCAAACAAACTGAAATATCTCAAAAAGAAAGCAAAGAAAGGAAAATCTTCAAAAGAAGTTACTTTATCATTTTAAAAGTTCTTCCAAATAAGACAATAAAAAATTTTGAGGTTAGGGACACTTTAAATAGAAAAATAGCGCCTTAACTAAATAAATGTGTAGTCCAGTCTAGCTGTGTTCAATATTTGTGTTGATGGTATGATTGATAGGATAGTTGATGGAGTGGTGAGATTTGAATTGATAAAACACGAGGTGGTAGTTAAGCATTTTAGAAAAGAAAGTTTAGTGAACTACTTACTTCAAAGAGGAACCATTTTATTCATTCATTGGCGTAATAATTTAAATTTTGCAACCAACGTTGTTTAAGCTGTAAAAACCAGCAAGAAATTTGAGTTTTTGAATCTCTTTTAGATTGGTCTGAGAGCTGTCGGATTAAACGACGAATCTCCGTTCACTTTCGCGAATGCCATTCCTGGAATCGAGTTTCACTGGACATCAAGTAATATTGATGTTTGTAAGCTGAAGTCAGTGTACGACAAGGTCTGTCCATGGGTATTTTTAGTTATAATCTTATTGTAGGCATTGCCTCTCACTAATCATCATCAGGTCACAGGTTGTACACATATGTAACCTTCACTCATCATTTTAGTCTGCATCTCACTGGTCATCAGAAGGTTACAGGTTGTATACATATGTAACCTTCACTCATCATCTTAGTCCATGTAGCACAATAGTTAGAGCATCTCACTAGTCATCAAAACGTTACAGGTTGTACACATATGTAACCTTCACTCATCATCTTAGTTCATGTAGCTCAATAGTTAGAGCATCTCACTAGTCATCAAAAGGTTACAGGTTGTACACATATGTAACCTTCACTCATCATCTTAGTCCATGTAGCTCAATAGTTAGAGCATCTCACTAGTCATCAGAAGGTTACAGGTTGTACACATATGTAACCTTCACTCATCATCTAAGTCCATGTAGCTCAATAGTTAGAGCATCTCACTATTCATCAGAAGGTTACAGGTTGTACATATATGTAACCTTCACTCATCATCTTAGTCCATGTAGTTCAATAGTTAGAGCATCTCACTAGTCATCAGAAGGTTACAGGTTGTACACATATGTAACCTTCACTCATCATCTTAGTTCATGTAGCTCAATAGTTAGAGCATCTCACTAGTCATCAGAAGGTTACAGCTGTTGTACACATATGTAACCTTCACTCATCATGTTAGTCCATGTAGCTCAATAGTTAGAGCATCTCACTAGTCATCAGAAGGTTACAGGTTGTACACATATGTAACCTTCACTTATCATCTTAGTCTATGTAACTCAATAGTTAGAGCATCTCACTAGTCATCAGAAGGTTACAGGTTGTACACATATGTAACCTTCATTCATCATCTTAGTCCATGTAGCTCAATAGTTAGAGCATCTCACTAGTCATCAGAAGGTTACAGGTTGTACACATATGTAACCTTCACTCATCATCTTAGTCCATGTAGCTCAATAGTTAGAGCATCTCACTAGTCATCAGAAGGTTACAGGTTGTACACATATGTAACCTTCATTCATCGTCTTAGTCCATGCATGTAGCTCAATAGTTAGAGTATCTCACTAGTCATGAGAAGGTTATAGGTTGTACACATATGTAACCTTCACTCATCATCTTAATCCATGTAGCTCAATAGTTAGAGCATCTCACTAGTCATCAGAAGGTTACAGGTTGTACACATATGTAACCTTCACTCATTATCTTAGTTCATGTAGCTCAATGGTTAGAACTTCTCACTAGTCATCAGAAGGTTACAGGTTGTACACATATGTAACCTTCACTCGTCATCTTAGTCCATGTAGCTCAATAGTTAGAGCATCTCACTAGTCATCAAAAGGTTACAGGTTGTACATATATGTAACCTTCACTCAATTCATCTTAGTAAAGCATCTCACTAGTCACTATAGAAGGTTACAGGTTGTACATATATGTAACCTTCATTCATTGGGGCATCTCATTGGTCAATTCATGCCCATGTAATATAATTTAAAACTGAATTTCATTTCTCCTCTAGAGTGGTATAACCATTGACTCAGAGAAAGCATTTCGTGTAGTGTTAAGTTGTAACCATCCTGGTGAAGCAGTTATTAAACTTCAAGCTGTCTTCCTTGACATCACACATCAACAAGCTATAAATCATGCTGACCTTTATGATGATGTTAGAATACAGGTGAGGTGCCACAAGGACGAAAGTGGGGAGAACTCTCTTGCAAACCAACTCTCTACTATCTTGTTTTCAAACTCTTCTCTTCATATTATTATTCTCGTCTCCTTGTCGTCATATCCTCGTCATATCCTCGTCATATTCTCATCTCGTGTTCGTCATATCCTCGTCATATCCTCGTCTCATGTTCGTCATATCATCGTCATATCCTCGTCTCCTCCTCGTCATATCCTCGTCATATTCTCATCTTGTGTTCGTCATATCCTCGTCATATCCTCGTCTCATGTTCGTCATATCATCGTCTTATATTCGTCACATCCTCGTCTCATATTCGTCATATCCTCGTCATATCCTCGTCTCCTCATCATATCCTCGTCTCATGTTCGTCATATCATCGTCATATCCTTGCCTCATATTCGTCATATCCTCGTCATATCCTCGTCATATCCTCGTCATATTCTCATCTTGTGTTCGTCATATACTCGTCATATCCTCGTCTCATGTTCGTCATATCATCGTCATATCCTCGTCATATCCTCGTCTCATATTCGTCATATCCTCATCTTGTGTTCGTCATATCCTCGTCATATCCTCATCTTGTGTTCGTCATATCCTCGTCATATCCTTGTCTCGTGTTCGTCATATCCTCGTCATATCCTTGTCTCATATTCGTCATATCCTCGTCATATCCTCGTCTCCTCCTCGTCATATCCTCGTCTCATGTTCGTCATATCATTGTCTTATCGTCTTATATTCGTCACATCCTCGTCATATCCTCATCTCATATTCGTCGTATCCTCGTCATATCCTCGTCTCCTCCTCGTCATATCCTCGTCATATTCTCATTTTGTGTTCGTCATATCCTCGTCTCCTCCTCGTCGTATCCTCGTCCCGTCCTCGTCTCCTCCTCGTCATATCCTCGTCCCATCCTCGTCATATTCTCGTCTCCTCATCGTCTCTACCTCATCATATCGTCACGGATTAGCGTTAACTTGTTATTAAACCTGTTTTTTTCTAGGTTTTCGAAAAATTGCGTTTGATCTACCCTCTGAAAGGTCTCTTTCTTCTTCCTCATGATGTCAACGTTCGAATTAGAACAAATAGGTCAGTAATAATGCACATGGTAATGTTGAAATATTTTAATTATTCCATGTCAAATTATGTGAATTACTCAATGGCAAATTATCTTAATTATTCAATGGCAAATTGTGTTAATTATTCAATGGCAAATTATGTTAATTATTCAATGGCAAATTATGTTAATTATTCCATGTCAAATGTTAATTATGTTAATTATTCCATATCCAATGGCAAATTATGTTAATTATTCAATGGCAAATTGTGTTAATTATTCAATGGCAAATTGTGTTAATTATTCAATGGCAAATTATGTTAATTATTCCATGGCAAATTATGTTAATTATTCAATGGCAAATTATGTTAATTATTCCATGGCAAATTATGTTAATTATTCAATGGCAAATTATGTTAATTATTCAATGGCAAATTATGTTAATTATTCAATGGCAAATGATGTTAATTATTCAATGACAAATTATGCTGATTGTTCAATATAATTATTCAATTCAACATGCTCTGGGTAATGTTGTGAATATATTTGAATTAATTTTGAAGGGATGGTGGTAAACTAAGTTACAGCTTGATGGATGTTTGTCCCCAGTCCTCTCGTTCTGATGCACGTCCATTGCTAACAGTAGACAACCGAGGACATGTTCAGACTAGCATGATATCCGGGACTGCTGGGATACTGGTGACGTCACGAGAGGACTTTGGTGCTAACCAAACGATTGTAGTTCATGTCGAGGTAACCACTGTTCCTGTATTTCCTACTATTATCCCTTAGTTATCCTTATTACCCTTATCAACATTCACCTTGTCACAGCTGTTCCAGTCACCTTACTATTATTTCGTTGGTTCCTATCCTATAGTAACCCTATATCACCCTCGCCTACTTCCTTCCGTTAGTCCCTCTCTGTCCTATAGTAACCCTATAGTAACCCCATATTCCCTCATGTACTCCCTTCCATTAGTTCTCCTCTATCCTAAATTTACCCCGTATTACTCTCCTGTGTTCCCATCTATCCTATAGTATCCCCATATCACCCTCACATGCTCTTACTGTCCTTATCCTTTTTTTTTAATGTTTGTTTACTTCAGGTCAAATCAGTGGCATCGATCAGTATCTCGCCCCAGACCCCTGTTCACACGCTCTCTCACAAGCTCCACGCCTTTCCCGTGGGAATGAGCGCCATCTTCTCTGTCCATCTCCATGACAACATTGGACGGAAGTTCGACTCCTGCAATGTCCCTCTGAAGCACAGGTTGAACCGGTAATGTACCTGTTTACTCAAGTTTCAATATGTTCTCAAATTCTCAGACAGTATCAGTACATTATTGTAACCTTCGCTCTCCATCTAAGTCTTGGTAACTCAATGGTTAGAGCATCTCACCAGCAATCAGAAGGTTACGGGTACTTTAAATTGAAAAGAGACAGACATTGAAAAGAGACAGACAGACAGACAGACAGACAGACAGACAGACAGACAGACAGACAGACAGACAGACAGACAGACAGACAGACAGACAGACAGACAGACAGACAGACAGACAGACAGACAGACAGACAGACATATACCTTCCCAAGCAAGGGAATAGGCTTTGCAGTGCTAGGTTCTACAAAGATCACAGCGCATATAAAAACCAGTCATAAATTCAAGTCTCTAATCACGTCCCTCCACTTTGCCTTGTCGAGAGCCATTTCGTGACTTCTATGTTTGCTTTCTTCAGAATTTTGTAAAGAGAGCGACCATACGTATATTGAGGTGCCCCTCTGGGTCTCTTTGATCGTACCCACGAAGATAACATCTTCCTTGGTAGCCGTGACCAAGGCATTCGGACAACATGGCCAGCCCAACGCAGTTGTTGTTTGCAGATATATATATATGTGTCGATTGATTTCAGTAAAAGTCTTTTCAACAAAATACCATTCGAGATTCTGTTCTATTTACTCGACACATAGCTATCAGACACTATGGTGAAAATTTCTCAGCTCCATACAATAGTATTGGTAGAATGAATGTACTGTACACTGAACCTTAAATGATACTTGAACATTGTGAACAGATGTTAATGGCGTGTTTCTCATATTTTTTCAACCAGGCTAGACTCTATTCATATTTCTCAGGGACCTGATAATGGTACTTACTCTATTCGAGCACACAACAACGGAGAAGCAATTTTGAATGTACGTTTTTGTGTTTATAACAGTTTGTTTGAATTTTTCATTACTTTTCTGTAATGTTTTGTTTTTTGAATTCAGGTCTGGCTTGTCTCTTCTCCACACATTGCTGATTACGTTCATCTTCGTGCCACTCATGCTATCGTTCCCTTCAGACCTTCTTTCTTCCTCGGTGATCTCATTTGCTTTAAAGAAACCGTTGTCGGCGACGAAGGTAGAACTACGGAATTCATAGGAGACATGCGCATACACGCGAGGGCGCTGGTGCGCGCACACACTCTCGTGCGCGCTGCATCCTCAGACATGTGCGCGCATGAACACACATGTATGTAAACGCGCGCGCTGCATCCACACATACGCGCGCATGAATACGCGTGCGCGCATGAATACGCGTGCGCGCATGAATACGCGTGCGCGCATGAACACATATGCGCGCCAGGGCGCTGGTACTGCATCCCCATACATGTGCGCGCATGAACACACGTACACATATGAAAACGCGCGCGCTGCATCCACACATACGCGTGTGCGCATGAACACGTGGCATCCACGCACCCAAATTCCAACTACGTGTATTAACTTGCGTTATATAAATAAATAATGAAAGCCCAAGTTAACAGGTTGAGATCTTAGCGAAAAAATTAATCACCTGGTGTTGGTAATGATCTATAATGTGTGTCTATAATGGGTATCGACATAATTGTAACACGATTCAAAAACTGAAATCAATGTTCTTTCTAGATAATGGTGTTTGGTGGGCGTCGAAAGACAACGTACTGAGTGTGAGCCCGCAGTCAGGTTTTGGTATTGCTATAAGCAGCGGTAATTCGCTGGTGTACTACAACGCCTCTAACTTATTACCGACGTACATTGAAGTTAAAGTGTCTCCTGTTAATGACGTTACGGTCTCGGATCCGGGTGCGTTGGTTGTTTCTAATAGTCCTGGGCCGAGCGTGAACGGAAGTTACGTCATTAATGTCAAGTTTGGTGAAGCACGTGACAGTTTGCCCGGCTGTTCTGTACCAGTCTTCCAAGGAAGTAGCTTCGCTGAGAAACTCTCGTTTCCATTCTCCTGTGAGTTGTCGTTGCAGCACTCGCATGTCTTGGACGCTGATGAACTGTTCGATGTGAGGCCTGGGTACGAGATGGGAAATAGCGCTTGCTTTATTTTCCCGAAAAAAATGACCCTGGATGACGCGAAATTTTTGGCGAGTCTCGAGGGGAAGATGGTTTTAACAGTCTCACTTGGTGACCCAGGAAAAGGAACTGAAGTGTCCTCAACTCCAACGAGGTTTTTATTTTTTAATTTAATTTATAATCAGACATAGTTTGACACTACTACTACTACTACTGCTACTAATAATAATAATAATAATAATAATAATAATAATTGGTTTATTAAATACCTCTTGCAGAATTAACTGAATTACAGGTAAATTACAAAATACATAATCAATTTACTATAGACTACAACAACACTTACAAATATTTTACAGTTACAAATTCACTTAGTTGTTTAGTATTACACATCATGGGCCTTTCAGAAATACCAGATCTTAAATTATATCTCCCGGAGCTACGGACAACCCTAGAATGGATGGTCAAATAAAGTGGGTTGTCCGGCTTCATCCCCTTAATAAACCTTTTACACAGAACCTCTCTTCTATCATGTAATGTTGGAATATCTGCTTTAATTAAAGACTCCTCATAACTTACACCAGGGAAGATTATCGCAAGGGCACGTTTCTGATTTCTCTCCAACGCAGCTACCAAAAACAACGGGAGATTTGCATACGCCGCAGCACCGTATTCTATGATAGAACGAAATAACGAACAGTATACTAATACAATATCAGGATCACTTGTGCCGCACTTCTTAAGCATTCGAAGAGCATACAATCTCTTGTTCGCCTTCGTGATAATGCAGTTGCAGTGAGCATCCCACGTCAAATCGTCAGAGATCATAATACCAAGCAATTTAAATGACTTGACGCACTCTACTCTGGCTTTAAAAAGTTTTTTGAACGTAACTTTAAAAGCTACTGTCCATCACCCACCTTTTCGACACTCCAATCTAGTGTCTTCATTAGGGGTGATTGTTGTAAAGTTAGGATCCTTATTTATACCTCATGGAACCGATGATGACGTTATTTATTAACAAGATGCAAATAAGCTTCTGGTAATAAACCACTGTCATCGCGATTCAATGAGGCGTGGGCGCTATTGGTATCCGTATGCCAACAGATGAAAGAATGCTATTTATTCCATTCCGTGCAATGACTGTGATCAGGAGTACATCGGTCAGACTAAACGTCAGTTTCGTACGCGTTGAAAAGAACACCAAAAGGCTGTTTTCCTTTAAAAAAAGGAAAATTCTGCTTTGTCGGAGCACGCGTGCGTAACCTACCATGAGATTGCGTGGGAAATGTTCTAAAATTATTACCACTGATCCGCGGTACCATCGGAGACGTTGCATATCAATAGCGCCCACTCCCCATTGAATCGCGATGACGGTGGTTTATTACCAGAAGCTTATTTGCATACGTCATGAGGGTATAAATAGGGTCTTGGACAGTAACTTTTCAAGTTACGTTCAAAAAACTTTTTAAAGCCAGAGTAGCGTCCAACTATGTCTGATTTATCACCTGGTTGTGTTGGGAAATTTTTTATTTACAAGCTTTGCTACATTGAGTAGCAGGGATATCCCACAGAGCTTATCGCTCCATTACGGGGTCCCTAAGATAAAAAACATAAACTAACAGCACATTTTAACAAGAAGACTAGATAGGGGACGACATAGGTGACATTTTACACATACGGTTTTAAAGGTTTGCGGAATTTCGACATCGTACACGTGTTCGGTTGTATAATGATAATGTTTTAGCAGTTCAGATTTGAATTGTCCAATAGAAAGGTTAACATCTCGCAGATGTGATGGTAGAGAGTTGCATATCCTAGGGGTTCTACAATAGAAACTGTTCTGAAAAGTTACGCTATTCACTTGGGATATTTAAACAAATTCATTTACGTCTTGTTACACGGCTGGAGGACTTAATAGAAATCTAAGAGTAATGCTTTAGTATTTTTTATGTTTTTTTTATTTTTATGCTTTACTAATTCTTTAGGTTGGAATATGTGCCGTCATATTTCGTTGAGAATACCGAGATTGAACTGAACAGTAGTGTGAAGGATGTTGAGGTTAAAGTTCGAGGGATACCGGTGCAGTTGAACAGTTTAAAGGTGAGTGGTAGTAGGAGCAGTAGGAAGGTGAGGGTGATATGGGGATACTATAGGATAGAGAGGGACTAACGGAAGGAAACGAGAGATAAGTGGATGTGTGAGTAGGTTGGTGGATAGATGGCTGGGAGAAATGGCGAGGAAAGGACAGATAGTTAAGTGGGTGGCTGGCTGGCTGTGTGAGTGGATGGATAGCTAGGTGTGTGGGTGAAATGGTGAGGAATACAGTGAAAAATAAGGAAACAGAGGCAGATAAATGGATAGATGGTTCGGTTGGGGTTAGGATGGATGGATGGATGGATGACAGACAGACAGACAGACACAGACAGACAGACAGACACAGACAGACACAGACAGACTGACTGACTGACAGACACAGACAGACTGACAGACACAGACTGACAGACTGACACAGACAGACTGACTGACAGACACAGACTGACAGACACAGACTGACAGACACAGACTGACAGACACAGACTGACAGACACAGACTGACAGACACAGACTGACTGACAGACACAGACTGACTGACTGACAGACACAGACTGACTGACTGACAGACACAGACTGACTGACAGACACAGACTGACTGACAGACACAGACTGACTGACAGACACAGACTGACTGACAGACACAGACTGACAGACACAGACTGACTGACAGACACAGACTGACTGACAGACACAGACTGACAGACACAGACTGACAGACACAGACTGACAGACAGACACTGACAGACACAGACTGACAGACACAGACTGACAGACGCAGACTGACAGACGCAGACTGACAGACGCACAGGCAGACGCACAGGCAGACGCACAGGCAGACGCACAGGCAGACGCACAGACAGACGCACAGATAGACGCACAGGCAGACGCACAGACAGACGCACAGACAGACGCACAGATAGACGCACAGACAGACGCACAGACAGACGCACAGACAGACAGACAGACAGACAGACAGACAGACAGACAGACAGACAGACAGACAGACAGACAGACAGACATAGAAAATAGAAAGAATAACATGATTTCCTGTTTCTAGACATTCTCTCCTTCGTCGTCAATTGCCATAACTCGTCGGTATGACTCGGATCCGACGATCGTTTATTTTGATATCTCTCTCGTTGACAATCATGTCCCATCATTCCATCGCGTCATTGTTGAACTAAAGAGCACGCTGACCACTCAACTTCAACCTATTGCAGTTTCATACTCAACCGGGATCTCCGAGCCTCCTTCCCAGTTGCCACTCGGTTACTCGTGTCCAGGCCCTTCGTGCCCTGATGCGCAATCTGACGATTTAAATTTTAGATATGTATGTATTATCTTCTTTACAATAGTTATTGCTTTGTTACTATTATTACTATGCCGCCGACCGAGTCGCAACCGTGTACCGGTGCCCAGAAGTGGCTTATCTCCGTACGGACAGCAGACCCCGTATCCTGATGGAACGCCGGCAGGTATCCCTTATAGCACCCCTTATCCCTACAACAGAAGTGACGTAAGTCCGAATCGTCGACGTGTCACGCCTGGGTCACGACGCGTGACGCCTGGGTCATCGCCAAAAGGATTATTCAGCGTAGCTCAGTGACCGTTGTCACGTTGGATCAATAAACTACAATGTAAATGAGGTGACGTACCGATAGACTGGGAACGAGTTCCTCGTCACCATGGCAACATAAACATTAAAATTGTGATATATTTTCAGGGGTTTTGAGAAACAATAATATGAGATTGTCTCAGAAGCGTAGAAGACATGGCGAGAGAGCTTTTTCACCGGGGGGGGTTGTGTCGTTAGCTGTATTTGAATGTAGTTCAGTTAAGTTTTTGTATTAATTGTATTAAATTGAATTTATACATATGTCATGTTTTTACACGTAATCTGATTGGTCGCTTGAAATTCATGTGCTCCAGGGGTAAATATCCCTGGAGATACGTCACAACCTCGTCCCCAGGGCCTTCGCGGTGCGAGACCCGCGATCTTGCCTCGGTTCGGTGACAGGGCTGTTGTCCCGATAACACGAGAACTGATGGAATTGATATTTTTAAGGGGAGGGATGGTGGGTGAGAATTTCGCTTGAATGTAGTTCGCTTGAATGTAGAGTTCGCTTGAATGTAGAAGAGTTCGCTTGCCAGCGTGAGCTTGCGCTTTCCGGTCTGCATGCGCTGCTGTCCATGCGCTGCGTGAGGCGCAAGCATATATATCTCCTTTGGTTTAAGTAAGAGATAAAGCCCGAGAAGGAGGGCTTTATGCTATATAAAGACCCGAGGACGCGCAGCGTCCTTTATATAGCATAAAACCCGACGTTCGAGGGCTTTATCTGACTTATTTCACGAGTGAGGAGGTTTTCCAACAGGATTTTGTCCATTTTATCCACCTTGGACAAAGATTCCCTTAGTTTTTCCTTCATTTCTTATCTAATTAGTAATTCATAGGGCTTTATGCTATATTGGAAAAAAAAACAAAAAAAAACCAAAACATCAAAGAAAACATCAAAGAAACCCGACTCAATCGTGTAGTAAGTATTAACTAATAATACAAATTATTATTCATTGTACTATATTCTCGTATTCTCATTGGTTGAGAGCCTACATATAATTATTCGTATTTCGGCGCAGACAAAATAAATCTCGTATATATTTGTCGTGTGGAAAATTTGGAGTCCATACTACGGTGCCCGCGTATTTTTTCAGCGGTATCTCGCATGAATTGCAAAAGTGCGGGAAATTTTCTAAAAACTATTTTGTTTTGAGTGTTGACAATGGCTTCTGCTCGTTTCGCTTACGAGAATATAGTACAATGAATAATAAAATAACTATTGAATTCGGCTTACGCAGGATATCAGAATTATTCAGACCTCGGTCAGCGTTATCTGCCTCAGCTTCGCTTCGCTGACCTCGGTCTGAATAATTCTGATATTCCAATAATTATTTAGTATCATACAAAGTTAATACAAAGACACAGTATGTGGGCTATATTTCGTGACTACGTGGATGGGAAGAGCAGCAGATATGAATTATGAAATTACAACAAACAATATAACTTGAAAATCAACTGTCTAAAGATATCGACGATGGTTTGTGTGAAGGGAATCCTTACGATATGTGGTGGCGTTTTAATTCATCTTACATTAGGGACCATTTATACTTTTGGTGAGTTTTTAGATTAGTTCACATGGCTGTCGGCGAAGTTCATTTTATGTGCCGACGAGCGAATAGTAATTAGCAAAATGAGAACCCTTTATTCTGATCACTTCGTTTGTATTATGTTAAGGTTCGATACATGGGAATTTCTATGTCTGAAACTGCCTTATGTTGTGTTGCTTAGCACAAAAAATAGCAAATTTATGAGTGCTCAGGTTTATCCATGGTAAAATTACCATGGCAATATTTCCTGATTTCAATTTTGCTTTGCAGAGGAGAAAAATAATACACAGATGACATCAGAATGTGGTATAAAGAACAAAAAAGTGGCCCACAAGATGATAGTTGAGTGGGTCACTGATGTTCTTACCACGTTCTGACCAATCTGACGCCCTCTATGAATGTCTCCGTGGTTCCTGCCAGCTGCGCGGAATTGAAGGAGAACGCTTTAATATTTTATGGTCTGACTGATGACTGATCAATGAGGGTCCATATACATTCCTTGGTTTAAATAGTATGTTTTATACTGCCTACTGGCTTTACTGAAGACTTATGCTTATATTCTACAATGGTCGACGTTAGACGTAGACAATTAACTGGACTTAATACATAACTAGTGTCCATTCAGGCGCCGCGTTACGACTTCGCGTAAACAACTAATCTGACTATATTAAAATAACTAGAAATACGAATTCGCAATAATCCCCTCGCCCGCCTTTTCATTCCCCCCACCCCCCCCCCCCCCTAAGGGAATTTCTCCATCCATGGTGCCCAGACCCCGCCGTGGCCTTGTATTTCTGTTTTGCAAAAATTCACAATTTCCAAAAGCCCGTTTCGTCGAAGAAATGTTTGAACGTTATCTCGGCCAATATTTAACCGATTTAAACTCTGAAAACAGATTTGGAATTAGCGAGTAAACATACATAACATACGCGTTTACTATATTACGAGAACGTGAGTACCCTTTGTAAAAACGGTTTATGTACTTAGAAATTAATCGATTATAAACTGGTCACTTCGTCGAATATTATGTTGAATATCTCGATCAATATATAACCGTTTTCAATTCTGAAAACAGATTTGGAATTAGCGAGTCAAAATACATAACATATGTGTCTACTATATTACGAGAACGTGAATACCCTTCGTAAAAATGGTTTATGAATTATGTACTTAGAAATTAGTCCGAGCTTGGTCGGCTATGATAATCTCGATCAATATATAACCGTTTTCAATTCTGAAAACAGATTTGGAATTAGCGAGTCAAAATACATACTCGGACTCGGATTTCTATTTCCTCAAAAAACTGAGGTGTGTGACGGTTCAATTTAATCTGAGTATCTAGTTACCAGTGCCACATTTTCCGATGCCGCGCATGAGGATATATATATAATATATATATATACCTGATAAACTGATCCTAGATTTAGGAACGGCTTGGATCTCGCGTGATAAGGGACTAAACGGCGGTCGATATTAGCACCCTCGCCCTCAGGCCTTCGGGCGAGGGGATTAAATGTCAAGATAAAATTAAAGTGGAAATTAATAATATATATTGACAAGGTGTTTGTCAATCTGTTCTGCAAACCATTCAATCTGGAGTTGAGCCACATTAAATATAATACATGGTTAGGAAACTCATTGTCTATATGTTGGGGGTAGGTTTATGCAAAAATTTGGTCCTTTCACGTCACGTGAGTACTGTATTATCCCCAGAGCATCGAATAGAAATGCCTGAATTAATTCGTTTTTCAAATCATGGTCGAACATATAGCTGATAGCTATTGGTTTAGATAAAAATACAATACTTTTCCATAAACTGTTGTGTTGTGTTTTCACCGAGTTTCCTAAGCATATTACATATATTTTATTAACTGTGGTTGAACCGAGACGTTTGCAGTCTATCGAAGGAAGGAAAGTCCTTTTTTAGATTCTTTCATTCTTGCCAGCACTTTTGAAAGCGAGTTTTGCGAAAGAAAAGACTTTCTGTTTTGGTACACAGGTACATGGTGTCTTTTAATGCCAAGTGTACTGTCCCCGTCGATGTACAAGCTAGCCATTTCGTTCAAAGCCCTTTCACAGTCCAACACAGGAGGAAAACACCAATCTACCTTTGCTCTGTCTCCAAGAACTTTGATGCTTTGGCCGCCGTCCATTTCCTGACTCCGAACCACTCCATAAAAAGATTCCACCACAGCTTCAGTTCCAGTATTCGCATACATCACATCGAAAATTATGCAGAACTCTTGCCCAACAGACGTATAGAAATCGGCGTCAGTGTACAGCGCAGATATCACTTCTTGCTCTTGTAATGCGACCGTTTCTTCTTTTCCATCACCAAGCACTACACGGAATGTGTCGGAAAGGGTGAAGTCGGTTGTTTCAGCCTTTTGGAAACTCTTGACATACGAATTATCTTTGAGTTGAATTTCTCTGAAGCTGCCTTTCGTTTCTAGCACCTTGAAGAATCTGGGAAACAGCGATTGGAAAGACTGACCCCACACGATATCAATCAGGTTATCCTTCAACCGCCAAAAGATCGAACTACTCAGCTCTTCGCATAGAGCCAAATTGAGAACGCTCACGTGAGGAAGCAGTGACACAAATTGAACACATAGCTTGAATTCCTGGGCACCAAGTTGAGAAAACGTAGCTTTGCTGACTGGTATTTCAGACTGCAAATTTCGCTGACCACTAATGGCACGGAATAGTAGGGCGAAGTCTAAACAATTTTGGAGAGTCTTGAACAAAACCGGCCGCACACGAGAGAAACTAGCTCAGCAGGCCGAGCAGACCACGAGTGGCGGTCTGCTCGGCAAGTTTTTTTAACTAGTTTATCATAGCACATGTTGAGAAAAGTTCTCAACAACCGAAATGACGCGAGTTGTGAATCTTTATCTCACGAAAATAAGCCGCACACGAGAGAAACTTGCTGAACTAACCACCACTCCAGTCCACTCGTGCAGTTTTACTGAGCTAGTTTCTCTCGTTTGGGTAGGCTTAAATGCTTAATAACCCATGTAACTTGTAAAAATACTTGTAAACATAACCACAAAAATAGAACAGTTGCATATAAATTAAAACCTTTCTCAAACCGATCCTGCAATTCTCGCTTCATTCCATCAGCAAGGTCCTTTACGTCTTTCTGACAGTCTTTGATTTCTCTCGCCTCCCAAATAAAGTTGCCGTTCTCTTCGCGTCCAACGTTCAAGTTCCACGGATTTGTATCGTTCCTCGATGATATCTTCGGCGTGTTTGTTTAGCCTGGGGCTGGCGTTTTTGTCAGGAACACGTTTGAGAATTTCCCATGAAAATAGCTCTATTTAGGCTATACTTCCTAGTTCCATGGGCACGACTCGAGTTGGGATTTAAGCATGAGTTGAACAATTGGCCATAAAAGATCCAATAAACCAAACAAATCATACACAAAATCACTCCCACGTAGCTTGTATCGCATTTCCGCTTCGTTATGATGATCCAGGAAGGTTTCTACATAGGCCTCATAGCTGATTTCCAGACGCTTCAGACTGAGGTAACTGCTGCTCATGAATCTCTGTGGTGCATACGCATTAGTAACCCGGAATGGCAAATCAGCCTCTTTGGATGTTTCTTTGGCAATCGAATGCATTTTCCCGTGTCGAAATATTTGATGAAACAGTGCAACTCGCCCAAGAAAACGCTTTACGAAACTGTCCTCTTTAAATGAAGAGAAGACTTTATCCAGCAAGTGTGCTGGATCCCAGTGACATTCCCACCACATATTCCCGAGTAGGATCTCTAAGTCGTCGTCGCTCAGACCAGAAGAAGAGAGTATGTCAAAAATCGGCTTGTTCATTTTTGAAACAAACGGCTGATTAATATACTGTCCATCCGTCACCTTTCCTTGCATTTGTAGTAAACGCGATCCTTTGATATCTAGATGGGTTTTTAAATCATCGTAAATCATGTCTGCCAACTCCTCTCCTTTCCCACCACTTCCATCAGATTTTGTATATACACAGGATTCATTGCAACTGGGATTGCTTTTTTCTTACCTTGTACAACGGGGCATACCATTGACACTTGATTGGAAATTCTATGGTTGGTTGATTTGTCTGCACTAACATAATATTAGTGCGGTGGTAGGCCAGTATTCGGAAGATTTGTGCCCAAATATTCCTTCGTTTCCTTGTCGATGAAGTGACAAGCAACATCAATCATTTGGGGGAAAAGGTTTCTGGAGTGTCCAAAATCTCCTACGTCAGCACCCGCTTGATGTAACTCAGCAATTTTGGTTTCATAATGTATTCCAGCACATTTGGTTTGCACCACCCCACCCCAATAGCTGTCCTTAGCTGGTTTCTGATAGAAATGCTTTTTCGACTGTGCAACTTCATTTGTTCTTTCATAAATTGTGAGGAGTTTTGGTGTGTTTTCAATGAGCCGGATACATGCGCCAACATTCTGTGCTTCAAGCGGCGCCATTCAGGGCAGTTCCCTTGGATATGCTTCGAATAATCATCTGAGGACAATGTTATTCCAGTTGCTAATGAGTCTCCAGTTGGTCTGTTCATCAAATCCAATTATCATGTACTTAGTTTTCCCCGGGTTAATTAAAAGGTGGTTTTCACAGCACCAACTTGCGACTCTGTGTAGGTCTTGTTCGAAATTTGTAATTGCTGTATCTATTTCACGTAATGGAAAGTAAATTTAAAAGTAAAAAAATTTAAATTAAAAATTAAAATTAATTTAAATTAAATTAAATTAATTTAAATTTAATTTAATTTAATTAAATTAAATTAAAATTTAAAAGTAAAAGTAAATTTAAGTATTGGAACTTATATTCGTAGTTTTTATTTTAATTGTTTGGAACTTGGAATTTTTATTTGTAATTTTTTGTAGTTTTATGTATTATTGCGTATTTGTTTAGCTACCTTTTTAATGTAGACTTTAATGAATGTATTTTAATCTGAGGGCCTGCATGAAAAACACTTTCGGGTGATTGTGGCACCCTCGTAAAATATCTTAATAACAAATAACAAAGGAGAGGAAAACTTTCGAGTCATCAACGTACGATTCAAGGTTGGAGTCACGAGATACGGAGGGCAGATCGTTCAAGTAAATACAAAATAATAATGGTGAAAGCGTCGCACCTTGAGGTACTCCGTGAGTAATTGGTAGTGGATCAGATAGGGTGGAGTTGATTCGGGTGGACTGAAAGCGATCTGACAAGTAGCTTTTAAACCACTGTACTGTTTCTGGGGAAGCACCAACATTCGCTAGTTTGTGTAACATTCTGTGATGGTTGATACTGTCGAAGGCTTTCGAGAGGTCTAACAACACTAAGGCGGTGAGTTTCTTTTTGTCCATGGCCTCTAGCATCGTGTCAGTACTAAAGATGTTCAGGGTCTCGGTGGAATGGAGTTTTTTATTTCCGCTTTGATGAGAAGAGAGCAGGTTTTTACTTATAAGGTAAGTACTGAATTGTTCAAGTACAATCTTTTCACAAACCTTAGAAGCTATGGCAAGAAGAGATATCGGGCGGTTGTTTGATGCTACTTCGTGGTCTCCGTCTTTCACTATGGGAATCGCTTCCGCCTCCTTCCATGCAGTAGGGAATATACAAGATGTTAGAGAGCAGTTAATAATGTTTGTTAGTGGTCCTAGTATAACGGGGAGACAGTCTTTGAGGATTCGAGAGTTTATCTTGTCTGGTCCAGGGGACTTGTTCAATGGCAGAGATGAAATAACACGGCGTACTTCTTCACTAGTTACTGTTCTGAAGGAAAAGAGATCTTCAAAGGGCATAATATGAACTGTCTCTAAAGATGTTTCCTCTACACAGTAATGTTGTACTCTTCTGCCAGACGAATGGACGCATCTGCTGTATTTTTGCCTACAGACGTGAAAAACTGATTGAATTCGTCAGCGACTGTCTTTGGGTCTTTTGTGTAAGTGTGTTTTTCTTTACTTTTTGACGGTATGGCTTGATTAATAATTTTCCAAAGAGAGCCTGGGTTATTTTTATGTCGCTGAACTTCTTCCAAATAATAATAATTTCTTTCTGAGTCTCTTAACATTGTCTTAACGGCATTTCGAGAATTCTTAAAATTACTCCAATCAAGATCGTCTCGTGTCTGTAAGTATCGGCGGTGTAGCTGGTCTCTGGTCTTCATGAGCACCTTTATGTCCTGCAGTTACAAATGGACAAGGACGGTTACGTACTTTGACTGTCTTTATTGGAGCATGCGAGTCTAGGGTAGATTGGATGGTTTGATTGAAAATGGCTAACTTGGTATTTACGTCGTCCTCGTTGAAAATAGATATTAAGCTGTGTGAACTACTGGCGAGGTCGGTTATGAATAAACTTGGTGAGTAGTTCTTGTAACTACGAACGGTTATGTAATGCGGGAGAATTTTAGCAGATTTCAGCTTGAGTTCGACATAGACTGGAAGGTGGTCACTTATTGTTGTATTTAATACACCGCTGCGACGGACTGGTGAATTTGAGGAGACTAAAGCCCGGCGCACACTAGAGCTATCTGCTTAGCAAAACTTCATTCGTGACCGATGGCGTAAGGCGTTAGCTCCAGTGTGCGGGGCAGTTTCGTAAGCATTTTGTCACTCGTGCCGTCTTTCACAAATATTCAACATGTTGGATAATTTTTGTCACGAATGACAATTTCCCCTGGTGTGCGGGGAAGTGAAAGCAGCGAGCTTACAACTTTCCGGCAATACGCATGCGTGTTGAGGTTCGAATTTCAAAACAGCAAACATGGCGGCACCTAGTGTATTGGTGGCTGATGTAATGTTAGACGATCAAATAGCTGATATTTGGCCAGATTATCCATGCCTTTACGATGTGAAATTGTCTGAATTTCTC
Source organism: Chrysogorgia sp. JL179-B06 (assembly GCA_035772405.1). NCBI lineage: Eukaryota > Metazoa > Cnidaria > Anthozoa > Scleralcyonacea > Chrysogorgiidae > Chrysogorgia > Chrysogorgia sp. JL179-B06. The sequence goes on along the minus strand of JAYKKM010000339.1, from coordinate 1,087,603 downwards.
GGGGTCCTCTGCATTTAGTTCGCGAACAAGATTTGCATATACCCCTTGCCTTGCCGTCTTAAAATCCAACGTTTTGTCCATATCTGTCTGTTTGCTGCTCTTAAACGTCTACGACGTCGCCTCAAAAGCAACAGAAACAACAATGTTTCTTCGTCTTCTTGCTCCAAATGATCCGCCATGTTTGTTGTTTTGAAATTTGAACCTCAACACGCATGCGTATTGCCGGAAAGTTGTAAGCTCGCTGCTTTCACTTCCCCGCACACTAGAGGAAATTATCATTCGTGACAAAAATTATTCAACATGTTGAATATTTGTGAAAGACGGCACGAGTGACGAAATGCTTACGAAACTGCCCCGCACACTGGAGCTAACGCCTTACGCCATCGGTCACGAATGAAGTTTGGCTAAGCAGATAGCTCTAGTGTGCGCCGGGCTTTAGACAACGTCTAATAAGGATTGAGTGGTATTGGTGATTCGTGTAGGAGACTTAATAAGTTGACTGAGGTTCATTTCTGCAGCAAATTTGACCAATGCTTTGGATTTAGGACAATTCTGTTTTAAAACATCGCAATTTAAATCTCCAAGTATCACTATCGGCTTGTTCAGCGTTAGAGCTTGGATGAAGTTTGGCGTGAGGACATTATCAAACGAGCTTAGTGGGCAATCATCTGGACGATAAGTTACACTACAAATTACGACCGACTTTGTCTTTTTACACTGTACATGCACTGATCCACAACTGGTGAAAGTTGTGTTCTGATATGTAAGAGAGATCTTTCAAGACTAAAGATTTGAAATCTTTGCGAATATACGCGCAGACTCCTCCTCCTCGCTTGTGTAGACGATCAAGTCTAATAAGTTTATACCCGTCCATGTTTACCTCTGCTGATGTCACGCTCGTGTTTAGCCACGTTTCAGAAATGGTGATAATGTCGAATTTCGTTAAACGCACTAGTTCTCGAAGTTGGATAAGATGAACATTATTCCGAAGTGAGCGTATGTTTAGGTGGATAACTTTTATAAGACCGGTGTTGACTGATATACTATCTGCTTCGATCGGTTGATCGCGCAAGTTAAATTATGATTCTCAGGTTTGTTTGGTGTTATTAAAATCAGATTATTTAAGTTCCTCCGGGGATGGACAACTTGGCTAGGAAAAAACTCTTCGCATCTTGATGATTGTAATGACGCGGTGTCTGCCGAGTTTTGAGTAGAAACAGAGAAACAGCTCGAGGGTGATTATACGAGGGTGTATTGTTTTGATTAGGTGATATGTAAATTTGGCGACCATATTGCGCACGAGTATTTTGATCTCGAATGTAGGCTTTGCGCCGGGCGTTCTTTCACTCTCCTTCCACTGCGACAACCACGAAATGGTCTCAGGATTCCGAGGGAAACAAGACAATTATGAAGAGATTCGTCTATATACTTGGAAGAAGGCGACGAACGAAGACTTCGAAGAAATGACGGTTTATAAACATTGTTTGTGTTGAGGGCATTCAAGCATGACGACGCGTACTTCGAAGGTTGCTTGGCTGATCCACATGTATTTCTCTCGTTGTTATCAGGACCAGGATTTGAAGATATGTCAACGCGTTTTGAATGGTTTCGTTGGTAGTATAAGGCTTGTATAACCATGTTTTGCTGATTTGCTGACCGCACTCGAGACTTTGAATTTCGACTCATAGTTTGAACGCCTCAAAATTATGCGGTGATAGTTGATCGGATAAATGAGGCTGTATCTCCTTGAAACTAAAACATCCACGATCAATCCAACAGGATCCTTGAATACGATGTTCTTATGCGTATAATTCACCCGTTTGTATCAGGTAACTTGCGTTGATAAGTTTAAAAATATTAAAACAATGAAGAGCTTCAGAGCTAAGCTGGCAGCCATGATTGGCGCTCTTGACATTTAAAAACCTCCTAAAAACACTAAAACCCGCCAAAAATGCTTATTTCCCGCCGAATGTTTACAACATGGAGACGGTGGTCGTTTATAGCGACGAAGATTGTGATATTGAAGTAATTTCCCTCTTACTCATGTTGTTCTTACTTGTTACTTGGGCCACTTGTGGTGAGCACAAGTCTTAAATCCAGCTTGATTTCTGTGTTCGTCGTCGTTTTTACGTCGAGAGAATGTAATTATTGCGTGGGCGTATAAATAGCGAATTAAAGCGATTTCGGCCAGTTTTATTGTCAATGAATCGCAGTCTGAAAAGCATTTACGAGACCTGTAAACCCGCAAATTAATGCAAAGATTCTCTCCAAGATAACTGGATGACTAAGAGAAACACAGATGAGAGATTAAAGAGAGAACCGTGGACGAAACGTCAACATAACAGAGATAGTCGTTGCAAGGCAAAGCGATTTCGGACTTTCGTTTTATTGACAATGAATCGCAGTTGGAAAGTTTACCGAGACCTGTAAACCTGCAAACCATTGCAAAGATTCTCTCCAAGGTGAAAGAAACACAGATGAGAGATCAATCATGAAGACAGAATGGACAGCCGAAGGACAGGGAAATATTATTATGCTGTGTTGACATTTATCCCGCGAAACTCCGTAATATTAATCATTATGAAACGTTGTGTTTTTGTCCGATTTAAATCAATTCTATATCGAAATGATCACTTGAATCTGGCGAATCGAACGCTGTAGGTTTCGTCTACTTAAAATGTGAAGATCAGATGTTATATGAGAAAATGCGTATTAGCGATTAAAGCGAGACTCGTCTCTAAAATCAAAGGACATGGCTTCAAGATCTATTCGTTGTTTACCCGATGATTTAATGCTTTTATGTCCATTAAACCGATGTAATTTCGTAACAGATATGTTTCGTATACCTTGCCGTTGTTTTTTATATAAATTTTGACACACGAAGACCTTCAATCGAACAGATATTAGAAAAAATAACATTGCCGCGTTTAGTGTTGACATTAAATTTCGTCGGCGTGTCAGGCGTTCTGCATATAGACGCCTGATTTTTCTTTGTCCTCATTTCTAGCCCAACTTGCTTCTAAAAATATCCCACTTTAAAAGCGCTGCACAATGCCTTTAGTGCCTGATTACAGAAATCAATGCAAAAATTATCCTTTGTAAAGGCAATATGCGCGCCATGTCCCTAAATTAAAGTGGCCCAAGTTAACGCCTAGCGGGCGTCTTGTTACTTTTGTCGAGAAAGGCAACAAGTCGGTGTTAATTTCCGTAAACCTGGTTGCCAACTTGCCTGTAATTTGTCCTGATTGTTGCAAAAATTAACAAGAAAGAACATTTGAATAACAGAGAGCCGAAAAATAATTACAGAGACCCGAAAAATAAAGAGGTGGTTGGACATGTTCCCGAGGCATTAGCAGCAAAGTTGCACCCTTTGATAAAAGCCTGGAAAGTCTGGAAGGTTACAACTGTTATCGCAGGACAACAAAGAAGAGCACCAGAGGGAACATGGGTCCTCGGAGGGGGAATAGAACTTCCGTGTACATACTTCCTTTACGGGCCAAAGCTACACAAAAGATTCGTCCGTGATGCCTTGAAACACCATCAGGAACATTCAAGCGTTTTGTAAAATTGATACTTTATAACATTATTAAATACACACTGCAATAAAATGTTTTTGTTCAGTTACCGCTATGTGCAATTTTTTGAGTGCAATAGCTAATAGTATAAAATATAGTGGGCTTATATTCGAGGGAGCTTATATTCGGGGGGGGGGGGGGCTTATATTTGGAATGGTGTGAGCGTTAGTAAATTGATGGGCTTATATTCCGGGGGCTTATATTCGGTGGGCTTATAATTGGAGGTTTACGGTATATGCATTTTTATTGGTTCTTGCCCATGATCTATTAAAGGACAGATACATGGATGGCGTCAGAGACGTCAGCAGCTGTGTTTTTCTTTTGTCATGCCCCAACAGCTTTGATAAACCTTTGGGGTTGTTTTTGATTGTATAAAACAAATAGATTCCATTTTGCCATTGTCTGTTCAGTACTTCAGTTATAGATACAAAAAGGACGTCAGAGGTAAGAACATCAATGACCCACTCGACTCCGTCTTGTGGGCCACTTTTTCGTTCTTGCCACGTTCTGACGTCATCTGTGCATCTATTTAACAATTAGACAACGAGTCCGAGTTGTCTATGAGCGAATAGTCAACGAAGGCGAAGCCTGAGTTTACTATTCGCTCATAGACAACGAGGACGAGTTGTCTAATTGTTTTAGTAGAAACAAATTAGTGGACTATTACAAATCATGCATTCTCCAAAAAATATCCAAAAACTCATCTGAAACCTCCCCAAAACGAGAGTTTTCTGCCATTGTTTTGAGCGCGTTTCCCAAACGTTGTCTATCACGAATAGACAACGGTTGAGTAGCCAATCAGAATGCAGCATTTGTAATAGACCATGGTCAGTTTCTACTAAAACTGAACATACAACGAAAAAATGGAATCTATTTGTTTTATACAATAAAAATTGAAGACAAACATGTTTTGATGTGCTCTGACGTGGCCGTGCGTCTGTCCTGTAATAGATCATGGCTAACAACCAATGAGAATGCGCATAGTAAAAAGGTTATTGTATAAATATATTAAATGTATATTAAATATTTATTTAATAATTATTATATAATATATTAAATGATTATTATATTAAATAGAAAAGGTGGATGAAATACTGACGTTTCGAGCTGAGCCCTTCATCACAGTTAGACAAGATGAAATAAAATAAATACGGCTTATATATATATATGCGAAAAGGATGTCAAGATAAATAAAATAAGATAAATAAAATTATAATTAATGAAATGCGAAAATGTTAAATCATTTACTATTTTTATAGTCGATCAGCAAACAGGCTGAGAGGGAGAACTAGTCGAAGCCAAAAGGTGCAATGGCAGTTCCAATATTCAAGGGGACTATGAGATAGTAAAGTGACAATATATATATATATATAGCCCTATTTATTTTTATTTCATCTCGTCTTACTCAAAACGTCAGTCCTTTTTGCTTTGCTATGTATCCAAAACACATACCAATCACAAGCATTTGAATGCTAGTAGCTAGCTGTTCGTACCAATCACAAGCATTTGAATGCTAGTACTGTAGCTAGCTGTTCGAATGCTATAGCTAGCCATTTGAACGCTAGTATAGGTACAGTAGAGCCGTTCATATTTTTCACCAAACCGTTTGATTGTCAATGAGAACCGTTCAAACTTTTTTTGCCATTTGAATGCAATTTCGAGGGTCACATAATATGTACCATATTTATCTAATCTATACTAATTATTTTTTAGGCAACCTCAACCCATATCTTACGTCATATTTACGTAAACACATGTCCCATAAGTCCCTTGAGTATTCAGACAGTATGTGGATATTTGCAGTTACAATTATGGCTCAGGGTTTATTTATGGTGGTTGGTGGACCTTTAGAAAAACAACTTGGGCCAAGATGGACATGCTTGATGGGAAGTCTGACAATGAGGTGAGACTATTTTGAAAGGGGTATAACGTGACTGGTATTAGTATAGTGGTCAGTGACCGCTGCTTGACTTTCCAAAGTTAAGCATCCTGCTACTTCTGGTACCTTGTTCATATATCGAGCATGGAAGACTGAAAGTTAGTGTCGCCATAATCCAATGAGCAGTGCTAATTGTAGGTCGGGCTTTCACCAAGAGCCTTAAATAAAATTGGGACCAGCTCTGGCTGAGGTAAGTGGTTAATTCCAGGGATAGGAGTGGTGCCCACCCCTACCTTCGGGTAGCAGCTAATGAAAGAGGAGCCTACGGGTCACTTACTTAATAATAATACATGTATTACCCAAATTTGGATTGTAAAATTGAATTTTTTTTTGCTTAAATTGGACGTTTATCTTTTCATACTTTCTAGTTTTGGTGTGCTGATGACATATTTTGCTATAAAAAACTCTTTTGTAGCCACTGTCTTTACTTATGGATTTATGTTTGGAGTGGGTATTGGTATTGCTTATTCAGTACCAATGTATTGTGCAATGAAGGTACAGTGGAATTGTTTTGCTAGCAACTTAATTATTTCCAATCAGATCTATCAATATTATAACCATCAGGGTCTGAAATTTGTGGTATCCCGGCCGATATCCACGGGATACCAAAATTTCGTTTTGGCTACTAACTTCTGTTTTACTCACCGGTATATCCCGACAGGATACCACAAAATTTCAAAAATTAGGATAGTGGTAAATTGCCTCTGCTGTTCTCCCAATAGCTTTGTTAGCACAAGTCACCATCTTGGTTCCGGAGGGATACCTTAGGCACTGGCACTAAATTTAAATTTCACTTAAATTTCAGACCCTGCAGATGTCCATGGTAATCAACTGATTTTTTAAGATGTGTGAAGTTGATCGTCCAGTTGTTGTAGTCTCGAGAAAGACATTACAACAATAGTTGGTGACTGACGTTTCAACGGCCTCAGCGGCGGTCATCTTCAGAGTCAAGTCAAAGATGACCGCCGCTGAGGACATCAAAACATCAGTCACCAACAATAGCCTTTCTCAAGACTACAACAACCTGGACGATCAACTTCACACATCTAATGATACTCCTAGGTTCAAACCATTTCCTTCATCTAATTTTTAGTGGTTTCCTTTGCACAAAGGTCTTATTAATGGTGTCATACTATCAGGATATGGTGCTGCTGCAGTAATCTTTGATCAAGTGCAGACTTTTTATATTAACAAAGATAATTTGAAACCGAACATTACGGACGGACCCAACAATGACAAGTAAATATAGTTTAAGTCCCTATTTACATGGACGTAAGGTTACCCTTCCAAGATGGTCGAAAGATCGACCCTGTTTACATGGTGTAGGGTGACCCTTGTAGCAGGGCTAACTCCTCTAGTAGGGTCATCCTGGCTCCCTTTGTGTGGCCACTAAACAAATTGAAAATGGCAGACAAACAAAGAGCTTTGGTGGCAAGTTTTATTATTTTGTCTCTTGGTCCTTTGGTCGCCGCATTTAAATGCTGCGGCTCTCTCCTCCGCAGAGGCTTCCAATGCAGTAGAGGGGGGGTTATATGGTTCGGATAAGGAATGCGATGCTGCGGTCTATTGCTTGGCTTTTTGTTGTTTCAAATATCATCAACAATGCAGTTAGCAATTTATGCAGCTTTAGTACAATGCTGCTTTAGCTCGGATGAGACACGTTCGAAGGAGAGCTATTCGTCGTCGTCGTCGATTTTGGCGGATTCCAGAACCCAGGGTCACCCTAGGACACATGTAAATGAAACCTGGAAAGATAATGGACTAGGGTAACCCTTCTACTGGGGTATTACCCCTCCAGAAGGGTCACCTTACCTCTGTGTAAACAGGACATAACATTGCAATATTTTATGTAAGATAATATTCTGCAAATATAGAAGATTTGGATGGAGGTGGGGCGAATATGAAAAGATGGAGGGTGGGATGAAGGGAAGGATGGAGGTGTAGGTATGAAGTTCATGCAGTTTTACTCTGAAAATTTGAACTGTATTTTTCATAGGTATTTTGACCAACCAGCAGTGTTGAACAGTGTACCAGGTGTATTTATATTGCTTGGATGTGTTTATGCTGCTATGCAAGTCATAGGATCCTTTCTACTTATGTTGCCAAGACAAGAAGAAGAAGAGGTATAGAACTAGTAATGTTGATCAAATACCAGAGATGTGCTGGCCCATGTGAAAATCTTACATAAGATCTTGTAAGACCTTAGATCTTGCAAGATTCTTGTAAGATCCCATATGAGGATCTTACAAGAATCTTGCAAGTACTTGGAAGTTTTCCTATGTATCTTGCAAGATCTTACGTAAGATCTTGCAAGATCTTGTTACATCTTACAAGATCTTACATTAGATCTGATATTAGATCTTACAAGTTCTTAAAAGATTTTACAAGATCTTATAAGATGTTATAAGATCTTACAAGATCATGGAACAATTATACAAGATGTACAAGATCTTAAAAGATTTTACAAGATCTTATAAGATCGTACAAGATCATGGAACATTATATAGTACAAGATCTTACAAGACCATACAAGATCTTAAAAGATTTTACAAGATCTTATAAGATGTTATAAGAACTTGCAAGATTATGGAACATTATAGAAGATAGCTTACAAGATTTTACAAGATTTTATAAGATTTTATAAGATCATACAAGATCTTATAAGATCTTACCACGATCTTGCTACGATCTTACAAGATACATTACAAGATATTATAAGATCTTGCCAAAATCTTATAAGATTTTTCTTATTGGGATTTTTCTTGGAATCTTACAAGATTTCCCAAGATCTTGACAAGATTTTCACATGCTTTGGGTTGTGCCTAACAGCACGATGTAATTATAGACCTGGTAGATACTATTTCACCAGCGCACCAACTTTTTAGAGCATTCAATTAATTGTATTTCTAATGCACTGCCATGTACACAGCCCAATGCTTCTACATTTTTATTAATAGCAAGACCTTGCAACTATACCTACAAGTTAGGTTTTTCTTATTTAATCATTTAGACAGTTTCTGATTACACTGAATTAATCCAAAGTCGTGAAGAACCATGCAAGGATCAAACTGTAAGGTATGTGTTTCATTTTGTCTGTCTGTCTGTCTGTCTGTCTGTCTGTCTGTCTGTCTGTCTGTCTGTCTGTCTGTCTGTCTGTCTGAATATTAAAAAAGAAGAAAAATGTTAAAAAAAAGTTATAAAAGAAGTTATAAAAGAAGTTTTGCAGTATCTGGATCTTTACTTTGGAACTCCTTACAGAGGAGAAAAGTTTATCAAAATTTAAAACCAAAATTAAAAAATATAACTTCTGCATTGACAACCTATAAATTTTACATCTTGCTGTAAATATATTATGTAAATATTTTGTAAATATTTTATTTTTATTGCATGACAGACTTCCTTTAAGAATCTGTGCAAAACTTTTTAATGAAGAAGATGAAACAATTTTTATAAATCTTTTTAGCAGTACAATATTCAATGCTAGTGATGATTTTAATATGAGATCCCTTTTTGCTCACAGTCTCTCAAGGGATACTTTCCATTTTAAATAAGTTGTCTAGTATGATAAACATTTGACTAATATTAGCAGATAACTTTTAGTATTAATATATTTTAAATTTCTCAACTTAAAATTGTATATAAATTTTAATGTTAGGCTCTATATTATTAGCTATGTAAATAACACTTTTTTTCCACTTTTTTTTCTAATATTAACCTAACCTGTGGTTTATACGGGGCTCTTCAATAATGGAGGAAATAAAATCTATCTATCTATCTATCTATCCTATATCTATCCTATATCTATCCTATATCTATCCTATATCTATCCTAATCTATCCTAAATCTATCCTAATCTATCCTATATCTATCCTATATCTATCCTATATCTATCCTAACCTATCCTATATCTATCCTATATCTAACCTAATCAATCCTATATCTAACCTAATCTATCCTATATCTATCCTATATCTATCCTATATCTATCCTAATCTATCCTATATCTATCCTAATCTATCCTAATCTATCCTAATCTATCCTATATCTATCCTAATCTATCTTAATCTATCTTAATCTATCTTAATCTATCCTATATCTATCCTAATCTATCCTAATCTATCCTAATCTATCCTATATCTGTCCTAATCTATACTATATCTATCCTAATCTATCCTATATCTATCCTAATCTATCCTATATCTATCCTAATCTATACTATATCTATCCTAATCTATCCTAATCTATCCTAATCTATCCTATATCTATCCTAATCTATACTATATCTATCCTAATCTATCCTAATCTATCCTAATCTATCCTATATCTATCCTAATCTATCCTATATCTATCCTAATCTATACTATATCTATCCTAATCTATCCTAATCTATCCTAATCTATACTATATCTATCCTAATCTATCCTAATCTATCCTAATCTATCCTATATCTATCCTAATCTATCCTAAATCTATCCTAATCTATCCTATATCTATCCTATATCTATCCTATATCTATCCTAACCTATCCTATATCTATCCTATATCTAACCTAATCTATCCTATATCTAACCTAATCTATCCTATATCTATCCTATATCTATCCTATATCTATCCTAATCTATCCTATATCTATCCTAATCTATCCTAATCTATCCTAATATATCCTATATCTATCCTAATCTATCTTAATCTATCTTAATCTATCTTAATCTATCCTATATCTATCCTAATCTATCCTAATCTATCCTAATCTATCCTATATCTGTCCTAATCTATACTATATCTATCCTAATCTATCCTATATCTATCCTAATCTATCCTATATCTATCCTAATCTATACTATATCTATCCTAATCTATCCTAATCTATCCTAATCTATCCTATATCTATCCTAATCTATACTATATCTATCCTAATCTATCCTAATCTATCCTAATCTATCCTATATCTATCCTAATCTATCCTAATCTATCCTATATCTATCCTAATCTATACTATATCTATCCTAATCTATCCTAATCTATCCTAATCTATACTATATCTATCCTAATCTATCCTAATCTATCCTAATCTATCCTATATCTATCCTAATCTATACTATATCTATCCTAATCTATACTATATCTATCCTAATCTATCCTATATCTATCCTAATCTATCCTAATCTATCCTATATCTGTCCTAATCTATACTATATCTATCCTAATCTATCCTATATCTATCCTAATCTATCCTATATCTATCCTAATCTATACTATATCTATCCTAATCTATCCTAATCTATCCTAATCTATCCTATATCTATCCTAATCTATACTATATCTATCCTAATCTATCCTAATCTATCATAATCTATCCTATATCTATCCTAATCAATCCTAATCTATCCTAATCTATCCTATATTTATCCTATATCTATCCTAACCTATCCTATATCTATCCTATATCTATCCTATATCTATCCTAATCTATATTCTATCCTATATCTATCCTATATCTATCCTAATCTTTCCTAATCTATCCTATATCTATCCTAATCTATCGTAATCTATCGTAATCTATCCTATATCTATCATAATCTATCCTAATCTATCCTATATATATCCTAATCTATCCTAATCTATCCTAATCTATCCTAATCTATCCTATATCTATCCTAATCTATCCTATATCTTCCATATCTACCTATCGATATCTATCTTGTATTAAATATATTCTGAGCATGGCTACCTTTCTTCCAGCCCCATTCAAATTCCTGATGATAGACATCCAAGGACTGTCATCCAGACAAGAGAATTCTGGTTATTATGGTTCATGTTCCTTGCAAATGGACAGGGTGTAATATTTATTTCAACACTATACAAGGTACAGCTATATCATGTGGTGGTCACACTGTTAGCACTTTAAACCTTCTTGTTATGTTTTCTTGACAATGTCCACACTTAATCTTTTCTCTCCTTTAGGCTTATGGTGAGACCTTTATCTCAAATGATCACTTCTTAGCAATAGTTGGTTCATGTGCTGCAGTGATGAATGGTGTGTCAAGAATAGCATGGGGATATCTAGCTGATAGACGTAGTTTTAGAGTGAGTGGTTTTGATACAGCTTGAACTTTGTATGCGGACACGTCTATGTGACATACTAATAAAAATACATAGATACAAGAAAAAATAAAAGACGGGCCCAACAGGGTTTGCGCGAACGGGACACGGTCCCATGCGAGGCGCAGCCCTACGGCAGGAAAACATACCTCATAAAAATACATGAAAGGGGCAATAATACATATATACATATAAAAGTTTAAGCCCGATGACAGGGGCAGTCGCGTACAAACGACCATGTGCACGACATGTCTATATTAGTTACAAAGAAAACCCTTAAAAGAAGCAGCACTATGGAAAGTATGTAATGGGGCTAACTTGCAAATAAAGTTCCTGGGTTTAACAATTCTGTTAAAATACGAAGCTTGGAAAGTACTGGTTTTACAAATGGTGGGTTTTAAAGTTAAAGTTGGGTTAAGATTACGTGTGCACCCATGCTGCACAAACGAAACAAAACATTCAATATTAAAATGAGTGGGGCCAAAGATTGCTTTGAAGAAGAAAGTCAGGTCTTTTATTTCTCTATCATACACCAAAGGCAGCAGGTTAAGGGACTGTACTAAACCACGAAACAGCGAAAAGCGAAACGAAACTGCGAAACAGCTATTTTTTGTTTATCCTTTTAACAAATCTCATGGGAAGTGATACATGGAGGTCGTGGAAGGTCAGGACGTCTTCGTTGGAGGGGAGGGTCAACTTCGGAAGTGCTCGGCCCATCTTCGGAAGTGATCGGAACTCGGGACAACTTCGGAATCTGTCGGAGCTGCTTCGGAAGTGGTCGGAGAAACTTCGGAAGGTGGTCGCCAAGGTCTTGCGGCGGGTACGTGTTTCGCTGCTGCGGCGGCTTCCTCTTTGGCGGACAAGCATTGCATGATATCCCACCCCCAGCAGCGAAACCACGTACACCTCCGACCGATCGTCGATGGATACCGACGACCCTCCGACAGATCCCTACCGCTTCGAGTTTTCCTTACGAAGACCTTCCGACCGATCCGACCACCAACATCCCGACGACTCCCAAGAGCATTCCGACCATTACCGACCACCTCCGAAGTTTCTCCGACCACTTCCTAAGGTGCTCCGACGGATTCCGATGATGTTCCGATCACTTCCGAAGATGGGCCGAGCACTTCCAAAGTTGACCCTCCCCTCCACGAAGACGTGGAGACGTTAATGATCATAATATATACCACTTTATATTTCTCGATATATTGATAGGGACTTACCGTACGTATCCATATGAAGAGCACATACATTGCCCTAACGAGCATATACCGTACGTTGCAGCCTAACAACAAAGATCCTAACCCCCTGCCTAACAAGTTTTCTAACCCCCCTGCTGTGTTTTTGCCATCCCTAGCTCCCACCACATCCACTCCCCCCACCACATCCACTCCCCCCCACCACATCCACTCCCCCCCACCACATCCACCCCCCCACCACATCCACTCCCCACCACATCCACTCCCCACCACATCCACTCCCCCCCCCCACCACATCCACTCCCCCCACCACATCGTAGATACTTAGAATAGTAGACTAGTGAGAGACTATAAGCATGCGCGTGGGATTAGAAATTGACTGTTATAGACGCATGCACGGCTGGTACGAGGGCAATGTATTTGCTCGTCAGGGCAACATAATATGTGCTCATCAGGGCAACATGTGCTCGTTAGGGTACTGTATGTGCTCTTCATATCGAACCTTCCATATATGGAATATGTATGGTAAGTTCATATGGATATATTCCACACTACCTAATGCAGCACATCACTTTTTTATACACAGTTTGCAATGATGATCCAATGTAGTGTGATGGCTTTTCTACTCTTCACGTTTGTGCTGACAGAGAAGGCTGGTTCTTGGATGTATTTCATTTGGGTATCTCTACTGTTTGGCACATTCGCTGGCAATTTTTCTCTTTTCCCCACCGCCATAGCCAAGTCGTTTGGCGAAAAATATTTTGTTATCAATTACGGATTGCTGTTTACATCGCAGGTAAGCTACATAATATGTTCAAAATTTAGTAATACAGTCGAACACCTATTAAGCGGCCACCCCCTATTAAGCGGCCACCCCCTATTAAGCGGCCACCCCCTATTAAGCGGCCACCCCCTATTAAGCGGCCAGATATCAAAGTCCTGAAACTATTGTCAGTATAATACTGTACTGTAAATGAAACTCCTAAGCGGTCAATTCTTAAGCGGACATCTCTCATAAACGGCCACGCCCACCTTTTGGCCGTCCCGATGAGAGTACTACTATTGTTTTTACCTGTATTAAGCGACCACCAAACATTTAACACATGCAGTTTTAACACAAAACAAAGGTTTTGAAAAGTGATGACAGATAGGACTGATATGAGTCAGAAATAGAAGGTGATAAAAGCACGATAAAACATCCGTTGTCGCAGCTAAGTGTTGAGTTGAAGTTTCCACAATGCTTTATGCTAATTTTGAGAAATTTCTATTAACCGGCCAACCCCTATTAAGCGACCACTTGTCAGCTCCCTGAGGGTGGCCGCTTAATAGGGGTTCGACTGTATATTCATTATTTATTCCTTAATTTTAAAAGGTACTGCGATGCTGCAAACTTTCAGATTATTTGCACAAATGGCAACCAACAGTATGAATGCGGCAGCTAAAGAAAACCAAATTTATTGCAGAATAAAGCTCTTACTGTTTTGTACACAGATTATCTGGAAAAAAATGCCAGCCTGAAATACCAGCTACTGAATCACCAGCAGCTGCTTGGGATTTGAATAGTAGTACTGGGTTTCAAGTTTGAGTTGTTTTTATAATACACTAGTCTGACAGCTTATTTTCTGTAATTATTTCTAGACAATCGCAGGGGTTATTGGTACAGTACTTGCAGAAAATTTGAGAGACAGAATTGGATGGGTTGGGATCTTCTCTCTTGTTGGGGGTTTCTCAATTGTAGGTACTGTCAGAATTAGTGTCTACAGCTGTAAGATTATATGATTTACATAGGTTTTCTTGTTGAATATTGATAACTGCATTATCTATAACTGCATTATCACTATGACAATATATTACAGTAAAATATTAACCTGTTCTGACGTCATCTGTGCATCTATAACTGAACAGACAACGGCAAAATGGAATCTATTTTGTTAAACATCAATCTTTATAATTTCTAAACTTTTTTCAAGTAGTAGAGGGCTTTTACTTTGTGTACTGGACAAGGTTAGGACTAGAGTTTTTATTTGGGTTATGGGTAGGGTTTTTGTTCTTCTGAATCCCGAGAAAATAACGTTGATGTGTTTATGACGTAGTCTGTGTGCATTGTGTGTGTGGTACACGAAGGGGATGCCTAAGAAGGTTTATTTCGAACTGCATGTTTGACTGCATAAACACTTTAAAGTGCATATAACGTCTGCGGGGAATTTAACATATTTGTAATCTATGGATTCTCCTGAGATAAATTGTAATATATCTTGTCAGCTGAAAATTTCATCTTCATAGACTTTTTGCTGTTAAAGTTGACGGAAATGACGTCATAGCGGGCATCTGTAAAGTGGTTTTCATGTAGACAAATGCCCGCTATGACATCACTTCCGTCAACTTTAACAGCAAAAAAGTCTGTGAAGATGACATTTTAAGCTGACAAGATATATTACAATTTATCTCAGGATAATCCATAGATTACAAATGTGCAAAATCCCCACAGACGTTATAGGCACTTTAACTACCCAAGGTTATGTCAATCAATATTATTATTATTATTATGAGAACAAGTGATGCCATGTATTTCTATGGGCCGAGACAATGAAACTTTGTTTTTATTTCTTAGGTTTTATTCTGGCACTTTTATTCAATGTAAAAAACGCAAATGGAGAAGATATTTAATTGTAAAATAGCCATTAATTAATGCATCAAACTAGCATGTACTGTTAAAGTGCCTATCACCCAAAACTTTTTATTGTCTTATTTGCAAGAACTTTTAAAATGATAAAGTAACTTCTATTGAAGATTTTCGTTTCTTCGCTTTCTTTTTGAGATATTTCAGTTTGTTTGATATGCAAATGCCTGAAAATGCCTCGAAGTACATCACACATGCATAATGACTTATCCGAGAATGTTATGTATCTCTTTCATTCTCGAACGAAATCCTTAAAAATCGTGAAGTTTGGTATTGTGGGAGAAACACGCACACGTGTTATTCACACTTTAGTGTTTTTATTTGATGAACGCAAAGATACATAACATCCTCTGATAAGTCATTATGTATGTGTGACGTACTTCGAGGCATTTTCAGGCATTTGCATATCAAACAAACTGAAATATCTCAAAAAGAAAGCGAAGAAACGAAAATCTTCAATAGAAGTTACTTTATCATTTTAAAAGTTCTTGCAATGGGTATGATATTAAAAAGAGAAACGAAAGAACTGGGTGTCTGTCGGTGACACAACACGTCTGTAATATCATACTTTTTGACTAGCCTCCTCCGCAGACAACTCTCCAAGGCTGTGGAAGCAATTTTGACTCGGGGAAAAAGAAGCCAGAGTTGCCTGTGCTACAGTACAGTTCTCTTTATTTATTCTTTTAATATCATACGCAGTTAGTAAATTAAATATAGTATTTTAATTGATGTAAATGACAGCTAAAATCATCAATTTATCATTTCACATTTTTGCATGCTTATTTTAAAATGTTGTCCCAACAAGATTGACAACTAGGTACTTTTAAAAATATGTTCAAAATTAATTTTAACCAATAGCTGAAAGCACTTTCAACTGTAGTATGAATACAGTATAAATGGGACAATTGAGTATATTGTGTACAGTATGTACTGTATAAGCATTGAATTTGTGAACCCACGTTGTACTGTCTTGCAGACCAACAGCCAGCAATGCCCTTGACTACAATTAATTTCAACTGTGATTTTAGATCACAAAGCCATGCCTTTAAGTGCCAGTCACAGATTATGTGCAAAGGTCCATACATATAAGGCTGAAGCAATTTTTCCTTGCTGTAGTTTTACTTGCTCGTAGGTACTGTATGTACGACAAACAATTTTTCCAGACTACTGTAGTTTACTTGGTGTATTTTAACTGAATTTCTTGTCAAGATTTCCTTGACGACTACGGTATTACACAAGAACACCTTTTCCTTGCTCAATAACTGGCATGAAAGCTTCCGTGTCTGAAACACTTATCAATTTCAATTTGTGTTGTACAAATTAGTCTTATCAAGGAAAACTTGGTTCAAGCCTGGAAATAATTATTGTTGCTGTATCTGTCAGAATGACCAGCTCAAATGAATTTGTAACGGACACACAAAAGATTGTACCTGTCACTGTACAACTTCTAAAAACTAAGTGTAACGTCAAAATGACAGACACAATTAATATTGTTACTGTCAAATCTCTAGAAATGGGATATTTGTACCGGACAATGTCCGTGACCAACCGCTAATATCCAGGCTTGACTTGGTTATATACTCTTTCCCCAACATTACTGCATGCTGAAAGGAATACTTTCGATCTGTGAGCTACTGTAATTTGTGAGCTGGCTGTGTGCAAGGTGTTGGTTTACAATATGGAGGACCGACGAATTCCATGTTTGTAGGCTAAAATATTCAACTAAGTACACTATATGCTGCTCAAAATTGATCTGACAGAATGGTTTTGTCCCTAATTCAAACTTGACGCTTGCAAATACTTCAGTAATGAAGCAGAAATTTTAAAAAAACAGCGACAATCTCGTTAATTTGTGATTGTTGGCGTAACAAATCACAGACGCTTACCGAAATCATGCTTGTAGAATTTAAGGAAATGTATTTTCATGGCAGAATTTTTGTTCACAGCAATGACAAAATGACATACTATCGATAACTAACAATTTTTTCGTTGACATTGCATTCTAAGCGAGCAAGCGCGAAAATCCGTGTCTGAAAGTGGGGGGGATGACTGCATCGTTTGCAGAAAGTCAGAAGGGGATAATCATACATTGGTCAAAAAGTGGGGGGGGATACATCCCCCCGTCCCCCCCAGGATTGACGCCCTTGTAAGCGAGTGTAAATATATGTATTCAACCAAAAACCATTTGTCCAACACACGAGGTAGGTGGAGGAGCACAAATCAACAATTATTCCATGATGCGTAGATATGTAAGATAGTACAAATTAGCCTTCTTACCCATGACACAGGTTCTACTTTTTTAACCAATTAATTTAGATCCTATGAGTGTACAATGCGTTAAGTACTATTTAAAAAACGAGCAGCAGTGTTTTATATCTGATAAAACACGTGATACGAGTTTTTTGAATGGCTTCAAAAACTGTGAATGAGAAACATGGATTTTAAATAGAAAATAAAATCTCTAGGGAATAGCAACTTGGTTGTCCTCTGCCAAAAATTTGAATATGAATTTTAAATGCCGAGGCGTGGTAATGCCGAAGCCTACATTCTCGGCAGCGTTTGTCTTTGATATGCCTCCAAAGCGAAGATTTCGATAACCAAAAAACGAAGGGCAAAAAAAGCGTGTGAGTACTATTTTAGGACCTCCAAGGAATATAACAGAGAGGGCGAACAGTGATTTGAAAGAAGAATGTAAGGATTTAATAGACTTCAGTTTGGCTGATTTTAGATTTGACGTTCCCGACGAAATGTTGAGTAATTTCCCGATGCGTGCGAGTGAAGGTGAGAGGGTATCAAATGTGACCCTCTTTGGGAAAACGTACCTTATCGAAATTGCGTTCAAACGGCAAAAAAAACGGCGTTCGAACGGTGTTCGAACGGCGTTCGAACGGCTAGAGAAAGCGTTCGAACGGTTTGGTGAAAATATCGAACGGCTGCCTACTAGCGTTCGAACGCCGTTCGCTAGGCGTTCGAACGGCTGCCTACTAGCGTTCGAACGCCGTTCGCTAGGTGTTCGAACGCCGTTCGCTAGGCGTTCGAACGGCTGGCTACTAGCGTTCGAACGCCGTTTGCTAGGTGTTCGAACGCCGTTCGCTAGGCGTTCGAACGGCTGGCTACTAGCGTTCGAACGGCTGACTATAATATTCCCAAACGGATCATGGAAAGCATTGATAACGCGTGCTAAAACCATTCAAACGCAATATTATTAGAACGAACGTTAGTTATTAAATATTTTCTTATGGTTATACGACTCCTGTTTACATTATTATGGTTTTCTTAAGAGCTATTTGCTGGGCGATAATACTTTTAACTGGTATTTCCATTGCGATAATGTTGACTAGCAAGACTTCATAATTAATATTCATGTTTCAAGTCGCGCGTTGAATAAAGTATCGGGTTCCCTTCCTTACGTTGTAAACAACTCATTTCGTTTACAATCGATTAGGCAAAAACTACATTTGAGACCTGAATCACGATAGAAATTAGTCTGAGTCGCTCGTTCAAGTTTGAACCTGGTGTTTAAAAGGTTTGAAGAGGCAGCATAGAGGCAGGCATTTAGACGCGCATTTAAACGAGCCGTTTAAAATCCACGAGCCACGGCGCACGCATTAAATAGCCTGCGTACAGACTCTATAATTATTAAAACGCTTTCGAGTTAGGCGTCGTCGTTGTACACATTGAGCGGAGAACAAAAGAGGTGAGCTAGGCGTTTGAACGCTGTTCGCTAGGCTTTCGAACGCTGCTGGTTAGGCGTTCGAACGCTGTTCGCTGGGCGTTCGAACGCCGTTCGCTAGGCGTTCGAACGCCGTTCGCTAGACGTTCGAACGCCGTTCGCTAGGCGTTCGAACGCTGTTGCCGGAGCGTTCGAACGCCGTTCGCTGGGCGTTCGAACGCCGTTCGCTGGGCGTTCGAACGGTTTGCTAAAAATTTCAAACGCCGTTTAAAAAATTTCGAACGGCGTTCGAACGCTTATCGAACGGCGTTCGAACGGTATTTTCGTACCGTTCGCTAAAGCGTTAAGGTACGTTTTCCCGTGGAGGGTCACAAATGTTAACACGAACATGTCGAGTTGTGTGTTCAATAATTGTACTTTCAATTTTGCTGAAAAGTGATTCTTGTAGGATAGTAATTGACTAACATACGCATGCGCGACTCTCACGATCGTTTCTAAATTAACCATTATCCTTAATTTAGAGCGATTTGTAAATTAAGGATAATAGTTAATTTAAGGAAGAGATCGTGTTGGCCCAGAAGTGGCTTATCTCCGTACGGACCCCGTATCCTGATGGAACGCCGGCAGGTAGCCCTTATAGCACCCCTTATCCTTACAACAGAAGTGACGTAAGTCCGAATCGTCGACGTGTCACGCCTGGGTAATGCCGTGACGTACCAATAGACTGGGAACGAGTTCCTCGTCACCATGGCAACATAAACATTAAAATTGTGATATATTTTCAGGGGTTCTGAGAAACAAGAATATGAGATATTATAAGACATGGCGAGAGAGCTTTTTCACCGGGGGGGTTGTGTTTAGTGTCGTTAGCTGTATTTGAATGTAGTTCAGTTAAGTTTTTGTATTAATTGTATTAAATTGAATTTTACATATGTCATGTTATTATACGTAATCTGATTGGTCGCTTGAACTACATGTGCTCCAGGGGTAAATATCCCTACGATAACTAACAACCTCGTCCCCAGGGCCTTCGCGGTGCGAGACCCGCGACCGCAAGCGGAGGTAAGACCCTGGGTACGAGGTTGGTAACCAGATTGTTCGTTTGAAAAATTCAATTTGAAATAAACTCTTACTGTAAAGAACTATAGAAATTATAAAGATTGCCGTTTACAACTTTTCCATATCTCACTTTGTTCTTGAGATATTAAGATTTGTTTGATATGTAAATGACGTCACTATGACGTCACACTGTATAATGACTTATTGAAGAAGCCTCTTTGGGACATGTAATGAAATTATGAAAGTGCATGTGTGTGTCCCATGATACTAAATGTACGAAGTTATGTTTCCAGTGATTTATACATGTTTTTTCAGTAAGTTATTATACAGTATGACGTCACAGTGATTTACATATCAAACAAATCTGAATATGTCAAAATCGAAATGAGTTATGGAAGAGTTGTAAACGACAATCATTATAATTTCTATATTTCTTTACAGTAAGAGAGTTTATTTCAAACTGAATTTATCGCTGCAAAAAGCCTACTCGGTGAAAAGCAACGAATGATATCTCGGCGAACTTTCGCTATCTTCCGGAACGTGTTCGGTTATGACGTTGCACAAAAAAACGAAGTGTTCAAAACAAATTGCTACAACACCCCGAGTTTTTTGCATAAAAAACAATGCCTATGTCTCGTTTATTGAAATATTTTTTAAGAAATAACGAACATAAGTTTTATTTTTACTAAAACAATTATATTATTCGCTCTTCGAAGGTCATAATACTAAGACAGAACATTCTCGGGAAATAAGGGCCCAGAAGGGTGATCGGAAAAAATGGCACCGGAATAACGACGGACACGGAAAAAATGGCACTACACATTTTTGGAGAAAAACATAGCCATTAAATGAGTTATGTATACCTTTCAATTCTGAATTTCTATAGAATTAGCATCTCAATAACTTGTTTTCGCCATTTAGCAAATTCCAATATAGTTGAGTCTACAAAGTACAAAGTAGTTACTGGCATATGGCATACAATTAATTACCGTTGCAATGACGCTTTGCAAATCAATGAAATACTAGCTTTCTAGAAATTTATATTTAATAATAATAATCCATTTTAGAGAAGATGGATTTACAACTTGTAAAAATAATTAGGGTAATAAATTAATAAAAAAAGATCTAACTATTTAGCACTACAAGCCCTGGAACGAATAACACGAGAAAGGGTGTAGTATAACCTCATTAGGAATATATTTTTGATTAGGGTGACCATTTTCTTCTACAATTTTTCCAAGTTCTCTTTTATCGAAGGAATCTTCGTTGTTCTTCTAGAGTTGGCAGATCATTTTTAGGAATGCCGATTATCATCATCATCATAAAAGTTTCATATGATTGGCTTCATTCTTGAAACACACGGTGTGCCGAAATGGAAGTATTATTGCACGTAATATTAGGGCGCACAAAGCAGATTACTAAACCAAATCATATCCGTTGGAGATGTGTCAAGCGAACACTACATTGTAAAGCCTTGTTTCCATATGGTCGCTACGCTGTCTTTGCGGTCGCGGAAGTGAAGCATGAGGGAAGCGTGTTTCTTTTGTCATAACAAAAGAAACACGCTTCACTGCTTCACCTCTGCGACCGTAAAGACCATATGGAAACCAGGCTTTAGGGTTCGTTAAAATCTTCACTTGAATGTCTGTTTTTTGACAAAGGCTCTTATAAATTTCTTATAAATTGGTGCCATTTTTTCCATGTCATTCATTATAGAAGCTTTGAATGTTAAGTAATTTTAAGTCAGCTCTCAAGACTTTTCTTTTTTAAAAGATGTCGTAGCAAATTAGCAATGATATCCCGGGCAATTGAGGGGCTAACTAATTTTTGGGGGAGCAAAAACATGTTTTTTGCTCGTGACGTCTACTGACTGTTTTTGATTGGTTGGGAGAGGAGGAGCAGATGAATTATGAAAGACGAAGAGGCCATTGAACAATGAGACCTTAATAAAAGTTCAGCTGTCTAAAGATATCGACCATGGTTTGTGTGAAGGGAATCCTTACGATATGTGGTGGCGTTTTAATTCATCTTACGTTAGGAACCCTTTATACTTTTGGTGAGTTTTGAGATTAGTTCACATAGTCGAGTGTCGGCGAAGTTAATTTTGTGCCGACGTCGCGACGAGCGAATAGTAATTAGCAAAACGAGAACCTTAATTCTGATCACTTCGCTTGTATTATGTTAAGGTTCGATACATGGGAATTTCGATGTTTGAAACTGCCTTAAATTTCGGTATTTTCATTTTTCGTAATACTGTTGAGCAGTTTCGTAATTCAAGAAATGCATGCAGATGAACATTAAAAATTGACTATTTATGTTGTGTTGCTTAGCACAAAAAATAGCAAATTTATGAGTGCTTAGGTTTATCCATGGTAAAATTACCATGGCAATATTTCCTGATTTTTATTTTGCTTTACAAAGGAGAAAAATAATACACAGATGACATCAGAATGTGGTATAAAGAACAAAAAAGTGGCTTACAAGATGATAGTTGAGTGGGTCACAGGTCACTGATGTTCTTACCACGTTCTGACGTCGTCTATGCATCTATTTAACAAATATACGATAACCTGTTTACTATGCGCATTTCATTGGTGGTTAGCCATGGTCTATTAGAGGACAGATGCACGGATCACGTCAGCTCACGTCAGCCGACTGCTTTTTTCGTGCCCCAGAAATTGCCAAAGAGCTAATATATGAACAAATCGAAATTCAAACCAATTGCTAACCCAAATCCTAACCCTAAAACTGACTTGGGTTGATGCTATAATAATTTTACATTTCGGTTGCTCGTATATCGAGAAAGGGCCTCAAAAGGCTTATGAATGGTTTGTATTCAATTTTTATTGTATAAAACAAATAGATTCCATTTTGCCGTTGTCTGTTCAGTTATAGATGCACAGAGGATGTCAGAACATGGTAAGAACAGTGACCCACTTGACTATCATCTTGTCAGCCACTTTTTTGTTCTTACCACATTCTGATGTCATCTGTGCATCTATAACTGAACAGACAACTGCAAAATGGAATCGATTTGTCTGTTCAGTTATAGATGCACAGATGATGTCAGAACGTGGTAACAACAAAAAAGTGACCCACATTCTGACGTCTTCTGATAATCTATAACTGAACAACTGCAAAATGAAATCTATTTGTTTTTATACGATCGCATGATATATATGCATTTTCATTGGTTTTTGCCCATGTTCTATTAAAGGACAGATACATGGATGGTGTCAAATCACGTCGTACATCTATAACTGAACATACAATGGCAAAATGGAATCTATTTGTTTTATACAATAAAAATTGAAGACAAACATGTTTTGATGTGCTCTGACGTGGCCGTGCATCTGTCCTGTAATAGATCATGGCTAACAACCAATGAGAATGCGCATAGTGTAAAGGTTATTGTATAAATATATTAAATGTTTATTAAAGGTGCTGTCCAGTCTGTTCTGCGCATGTCCACGTTTCTGTTTACATCGTTTGTTTACATTGCATTATATAAACATTGAACATGAAGTATTGCGGATTTGTTTTCCATGCTTGAGCTTTTCTGCCTAAAAAGCATGTTATAAGAAGCTGTTCTGTTCCTAAATGTGGATAATATATCAAACTACCACTCATGATGCCTTCGTCACCTTTGACGAATATTTGCTTTCGAGCTGTCGCAAACCTATTCCATTGAAGTTTGTTGACATATGGAGTCCCGCACATTTGAAATGTCACACATGCGCAGAACGGACTGAACGGCACCTTTAAATATTTATTTAATAATTATTATATAATATATTAAATCATATTAAAGTGCCCATCACCTCAAATTTTTTTATTGTATTATTTGGAAGAACTTTTAAAATGATAAAGTAACTTCTTTTGAAGACTCTCGTTTCTTCACTTTCTTTTTGAGATATATCAGTTTGTTTGATATGCAAATATCTGGAATTTCGTCACACATGCAGAATGAGTTATCAGAGTATGTTATATATCTTTGCGTTCATGAAATAAAAACACTAAAGTGTGAATAACACGTGTGTGCGTTTCTCCCACAACACCAAACTTCTTGATTTTAAAGGATTTTGTTCGAGAATTAAAGAGATATACACATTTCTCCAATAAGTCATTACCGGTATGCATGTGTGACGAAATTCCGTACATTTGCATATCAAACAAACTGATATATCTCAAAAAGAAAGCAAAGAAACCAAAATCTTCAAAAGAAGTTACTTTATCATTTTAAAAGTTCTTCCAAACAAGACAATAAAATATTTTGAGGTTATGGGCACTTTAAGTAGAAAAGTGAAAAGGTGGTGAACTGCCAAGATTTTAGGAACGAAATACTGACGTTTAATCGGAGCCCTTCAACAGAGTAAGACGAGATGAAATAAAATAAATAGGGCTGATGTATATACACCAAAAGGGTGTCACAAGTATTAGTAGAAAGTAGCCAATCAAATGCACGGAAGATAAACAAACTAATAAATAATGAGATGCGAAAATGTTAAATCATTTGCTATTTTTACAGTCGATCAGCAAACATGCTGAGAGGGAGAACTAGTCAAAGCCAAAAGGTGCAATGGCAGTTCCAATATTCAAGGGGACTATGGGATAGTAAAGTGGTGATATATATAAATATATAAGCCCTATTTATTTTTATTTCATCTCGTCTTACTCTGACGAAGGGCTCCACTCAAAACGTCAGTCCTTTTTGCTTTGCTATGTATCCAAAACACTACCAACGCAGCATATAAATATAAATATTATATGTGTGACCCTCCATGGGCAAACATACCTTTTTGTTATTGTGGCAGAAAACAATGCCCTTGTTCTAACATTTATATTCAGCAGTCCGAATACTTCAAAGCTGTACCTAGGATATCAGCTAGCCGTTCGAATACCACTCACAAGCATTTGAATGCTAGTAGCTAGCTGTTCGAATACCACTCACAAGCATTTGAATGCTAGTACTGTAGCTAGCTGTTCGAATACCAATCACAAGCATTTGAATGCTAGTAGCTAGCTGTTCGAATACCACTCACAAGCATTTGAATGCTAGTACTGTAGCTAGCTGTTCGAATACCAATCACAAGCATTTGAATGCTAGTAGCTAGCTATTCGAATACCAATCACAAGCATTTAAATGCTAGTAGCTAGCTGTTCGAATACCACTCACAAGCATTTGAATGCTAGTAGCTATAGCTGTTCGAATACCACTCACAAGCATTTGAATGCTAGTAGCTAGCTGTTCGAGTACCTGCACTCACAAGCATTTGAACGCTAGTAGCTAGCTATTCGAATACCAATCACAAGCATTTAAATGCTAGTAGCTAGCTGTTCGAATACCACTCACAAGCGTTCGAACGCTAGTAGCTAACCGTTCGAATGCTATAGCTAGCCATTTGAACGCTAGTATAGGTAGAGCCATTCATATGTTTCACCAAACCGTTCGATTGTCAATGAGAACCGTTCAAACTTTTTTTGCCATTTGAATGCAATTTCGAGGGTCACATATATATGTACCATATTTATCTAATCTGTACTAATTATTTTTTAGGCAACCTCAACCCATATCTTACGTCATATTTACGTAAACACACGTCCCATAAGTCCCTTGAGTATTCAGACAGTATGTGGATATTTGCAGTCACAGTTATGGCTCAGGGTTTATTTATGGTGGTTGGTGGACCTTTAGAAAAACAACTTGGGCCAAGATGGACATGCTTGATGGGAAGTCTGACAATGAGGTGAGACTATTTTGAAAGGGGTATAACGTGACTGGTATTAGTATAGTGGTCAGTGACCGCTGCTTGACTTTCCAAAGTTAAGCATCCTGCTACTTCTGGTACCTTGTTCATATATCGGGCATGGAAGACTGAAAGTTAGGGTCGCCATAATCCAATGAGCAGTGCTAATTGTAGGTCGGGCTTTCACCAAGAGCCTTAAATAAAATTGGGACCAGCTCTGGCTGAGGTAGGAGTGGCACCCACCCCTACCTTCTGGTAGCAGCTAATGAAAGAGGAGCCTACGGGTCACTTACTTAATAATAATACATGTATTACCCAAATTTTGATTTCTAGGAGAAAAAACATAAGACATAACCGAAAAACATATAGAGATAAGCCGATTAATTGGCTGATAATCAGCCATTTTTCATCACCATTTGCCGAGTTTATGTACGAGTTCTTATAAAAATACTTGAAAATCTATGTCATCTTGTTTTTACCGCTTCTCAATTGCAATAATGCACATGATATTGATACCCTGGTATGTCTAGTCTCCCCTCCCAGTTACTATTTGTTAAATTTGGATTGTAAAATTGAATTATTTTTTGCTGAAATTGGAAGTTTATCTTTTCATACTTAATTTCTAGTTTTGGTGTGCTGATGACATATTTTGCTATACAACACTCATTTGTAGCCACTGTCTTTACTTATGGATTTATGTTTGGAGTGGGTATTGGTATTGCTTATTCAGTACCAATGTATTGTGCAATGAAGGTACAGTGGAATTGTTTTGCTAGCAACTATAATCAGATCTATCAATATAATAATAACCATTCAGGGTCTGAAATTTGCGGTATCCTGGCCGATATCCACGGGATACGAAAATTTCGTTTTGGCTACTAACTTCTGTTTTACTTATATCCCGACGGGATACCACAAAATTTCAAAAATCAGGATAGTGGTAAATTGCCTCTGCTGTTCTCCCAATAGCTTTGTTAGCACAAGTCAACTGGCACTGGGTACAAGGTTGTTGCCTATTGGCAGGTTTACTGTATATCAGTCAACAAATCGGGAGATGTAAATATTTATAAGCAGTGTTAATTACAGTGAATATGTTAAATTGTGACTGGACTAGATGTGATGTCAGTCACACCGACAAATAGGTGGGATACTGAAAATTGTGGTAACTATAGTATCCAAAAGTGGGATACTGGATTCTCAGGAGGAATACTAAAACTTTGAACCCAGGTATCCCAGTGGGATACTGAGAAGAAAATTTCAGACCCTGATGTCCATGGTAATCAACTGATTTTTTAGATGTGTGAAGTTGATCATCCAGTTGTTGTACTGTCTTCAGAAAGACATTACAACAATAGTTGGTGACTGACGTTTCAATGGCCTCAGCGGCGGTCATCTTCAGAGTCAAGTAAATGATGACCACTGCTGACGACATAAAAACGTCAGTCACCAACATTAGTCTTTCTCAAGACTACAATTACAACCTGGACGATCAACTTCACACATCTAATGATACTCCAGTTACTCCTAGGTTCAAACCATTTACTTCATCCAATTTTTAGTGGTTTCCTTTGCACAAAGGTCTTATTAATGGTGTCATAGTATCAGGATTTGGTGCTGCTGCAGTAATCTTTGATCAAGTGCAGACTTTTTATATTAACAAAGATAATTTTAAACCGAACATTACGGATGGACCCAACAATGAAAAGTAAATATAGTTTAAGTCCCTGTTTACGTGGACGTAAGGTTACCCTTCCAAGATGGTCGAAAGATCGACGCAGGGCTAACTCCTCTAGTAGGGTCATCCTGGCTCCCTTTGTGTGGCCACTAAACAAATTAAAAATAGCAGCCAAACGAAGAGTTTTGGTGGCATGTTTTATTATTTTGTCTCTTGGTCCTTTGGTTGGCGCATTTCAATACTGTGGCCTATTACTTGGCTTTTTGTTGTTTCAAAAATATCATCAACAACAGTTAGCAATTTATGCAGCTTTAGTACAATGCTGCTTTAGCTTGGATGAGACACGTTCGAAGGAGAGCTGTTCGTCGTCATCGTCGATTTTGGCAGATTCCAGAACAGCCCCAGGGTCACCCTAGGACACATGTAAATGAAACCTGGAAAGACAATGGACTAGGGTAATTCCCTCCAGAAGGGTCACCTTACCTCTGTGTAAACAGGGCCTAACATTGCAATATTTTGTGTAAGATAATATTCTGCAAATATAGAAGATTTGGATGGAGGTGGGACGAATATGAAAAGATGGAGGGTGGGATGAAGGGATGGATGATGTGGAGAAGAATGAGATTGGAGGTGTAGGTATGAAGTTGAAGTAACTCTGAAAAACGACAATATTTTATTGAGAATTTGAACTGTATTTTTCATAGGTATTTTGACCAACCAGCAGTGTTGAACTGTGTACCAGGTGTATTTCTATTGCTTGGATGTGTTTATGCTGCTATGCAAGTCATAGGATCCTTTCTACTTATGTTGCCAAGACAAGAAGAAGAAGAGGTATAGAACTAGTAATGTTGATCAAATACCAGAGATGTGCTGGCCCATGTGAAAATCTTACATAGGATCTTGTAAGACCTTAGATCTTGCAAGATTCTTGTAAGATCCCATATGAGGATCTTACAAGAATCTTGCAAGTACTTGCAAGTTTTCCTATGTATCTTGCAAGATCTTACGTAAGATCTTGCAAGATCTTGTTACATCTTACAAGATCTTACATTAGATCTGATATTAGATCTTACAAGATCTTAAAAGATTTTACAAGTTCTTATAAGATGTTATAAGATCTTACAAGATCATGGAACATTATACAAGATGTACAAGATCTTAAAAGATTTTACAAGATCTTATAAGATCGTACAAGATCACGGAACATTATATAGTACAAGATCTTACAAGATCTTAAAAGATTTTACAAGATCTTATAAGATGTTATAAGAACTTGCAAGATTATGGAACATTATAGAAGATCTTACAAGATCTTATAAGATTTTACAAGATCATACAAATTTTATAAGATCATACAAGATCTTACCACGATCTTGCTACGATCTTGCTACGATCTTACAAGATAGTATTACAAGATCTTATAAGATTTTACAAGATCATACAAGATTTTACAAGATCATACAAGATTTTACAAGATTTTATAAGATTTTATAAGATCATACAAGATCTTATAAGATCTTACCACTATCTTGCTACGATCTTACAAGATACATTACAAGATATTATAAAATCTTGCCAAAATCTTGTAAAATCTTATAAGATTTTTCTTATGAAATTTTTCTTGGAATCTTACAAGATCTTGAGTCTTGACAAGATTTTCACATGCCTTGGGTTGTGCCTTAGCATGAAATGTAATTATAGACCTGGTAGATACTATTTCACCAGCACACCAACTTTTTAGAGTATTCAATTAATTGTATTTCTAATGCACTGCCATGTACACAGCCCAATGCTTCTACATTTTTATTAATAGCAAGACCTTGCAACTATATATACCTACAGGTACAAGTTAGGTTTTTCTTATTTAATCATTTAGACAGTTTCTGATTACACTGCATTAATCCAAAGTCGTGAAGAACCCTGCAAGGATCAAACTGTAAGGTATGTGTTTCATTTTATCTGTCTGTCTGTCTGTCTGTTAAAAAAGAAGAAAAATGTTAAAAAAAAAGTTATAAAAGAAGTTATAAAATAAGTTTTGCAGAATTGAACTTAAAGAGGAGACAAGTTTATCAAAATTTAAAACCAAAATTAAAAAATATAACTTCTGCATTGACAACCTATAAATTTTACATCTTGCTGTAAATATATTATGACAAAAACACAAAAAACATAAAAAACATATACTGTACACGGCTTCTAGGTAGACCAGATTTAATAATTTAATATTTACAAATGTTATTTCTGATAGAACCATGTTTAAATAAAATCTATCCATCTATCTATCTATCTATCTACCTATCTATCTATCTATCTATCTATCCTATCTATCCTAATCTATCCTAATCTGTCCTATATCTATCCTATATCTGTCCTAATCTATCCTATATCTATCCTAATCTATCCTATATCTATCCTAATATATCCTATATCTATCGTAATCTATCATATCTATCCTAATCTATCCTATATCTATCCTAATCTATCCTATATCTATCCTAATCTATCCTATATCTATCCTAATCTATCCTAATTCTACCTATATCTATCCCAATCTACCTATATCTATCCTAATCTATCCTAATTTATCCTATATCTATCCTAATCTATCCTATATCTATCCTATATCTATCCTATATATATCCTAATCTACCTATATCTATCCTAATCTATCCTATATATATCCTAATCTATCCTATATCTATCCTATATCTATTCTAATCTATCCTATATCTATCCCAATCTACCTATATCTATCCTATATCTATCCTAATCTATCCTAATCTATCCTAATATATCCTATATCTATCCTAATCTAGCCTATATCTATCCTATATATATCCTAATCTATCCTAATCTATTCTATATCTACCCTATCTACCTATCGATATCTATCTTGTATTAAATATAATCTGAGCATGGCTACCTTTCTTCCAGCCCCATTCAAATTCCTGATGATAGACATCCAAGGACTGTCATCCAGACAAGAGAATTCTGGATATTATGGTTCATGTTTCTTGCAAATGGACAGGGTGTCATATTTATTTCAACACTATACAAGGTACAGCTATATCATGTGGTGGTCACACTGTTAGCACTTTAAACATTCTTGTTATGTTTTCTTGACACATTTATGCCAAATCTTTTCTCTCCTTTAGGCTTATGGTGAGACCTTTATTTCAAATGATCACTTCTTAGCAATAGTTGGTTCAAGTGCTGCAGTGATGAATGGTGTATCAAGAATAGTATGGGGATATCTAGCTGATAGACGTAGTTTTAGAGTGAGTGGTTTTGATACAGCTTCAACTTTGTATACACTATACTGTGGTTTAACAGTTTTATATAATTTCAATATTTGAAGTAATATTTCAAAGCAACAATGCGGACTGGACTGGATTTCAAGCCCGCGCAATTAGTTGCAGTCCGAGGTAAAGCAGAGGACTGTAACTAATCACAAGGACTTGAAATCTGGTCCAGTCTGAATTGGAAGCTTTGAAATGGCATCTCAAAGTCAAACAAGTCAGTATTTACAGAGAAATTTGAGGTTGAAATCATCAAAATCCTATGCTAATGAAGATGATTTTTTAGTTCATGAATTATTAATGAGTTTGAGATAATACTGGTCCACTCAATCTCAGAATTTATTTTTATATATACATATAATTAAAATATTGAGGGCTAAGATTTTTTTAGTACAGGTTAATGATCGTATATACCACTTTATATTTCTCGAAACGTTAGATTATATTGATAGGGATCTTCATATAGTACGTATTCCATATAAAGAGCACATACATTGCCCTAACGAGCATTAATACCTTACGTTGCTGTGACGAGCAAATACGTTGCCCTCATACCAGCCTCCTAGTTAATTGGATTGTAACCAACCCCAAAACAACAAAGATCCTAAACCCCCTGCTGTGTTTTTGCCATCCCTAGCTCCCACCACATCCACTCCTCCCCCCCACCACATCCACTCCCCCCCACCACATCCACTCCCCCCCACCACATCCACTCCCCACCACATCCACTCATCACATCGTAGATACTTAGAATAGTAGACTAGTGAGAGACTATAAGCATGCGCGTGGGATTAGAAATCGACTGTCAGACGCATGTGCTCAGTAACGTGTATGGCTGGTACAAGGGCAATGTATTTGCTCGTCAGGGCAACATAATATTATGTGCTCATCATGGCAACATGTGCTCGTTAGGGTAATGTATGTATGTGCTCTTCATATCGAACCTTCCATATTATGGAATATGTATGGTAAGTTCATATGGATATATTCTACACTACCTAATGCAGCACATCACTTTTTTATACACAGTTTGCAATGATGATCCAATGTAGTTTGATGGCTTTTCTACTCTTCACGTTTGTGCTGACAGAGAAGGCTGGATCTTGGATGTATTTTATTTGGGTATCTCTACTGTTTGGCACATTCGCTGGCAATTTTTCTCTTTTCCCCACCGCCATAGCCAAGTCGTTTGGTGAAAAATATTTTGTTATCAATTACGGCATGCTGTTTACATCACAGGTAAGATGCATAATATATTCAATAATTAGCTCTACAGTGTGTATAAAAAAACTGAACCAGCATAACATTAATTATGGAACAGGTAGTATTGGCTCAGAGATGTCTAGGGCTTTCAAACTACTACAATACTGTAAGTTGTTTGAAAGGAATGTTAATTAATTTTAAGCCGGTTCCTTGTTTTTTTTATACACACTGTATATTCATTATTTATTTCTTAATTTTAAAGGTGCCGTCAAGTCCGTTCTGCGCATGTGTGATATTTCAAACGTGGGGGACTCCATATGTCAACAAACGTTAACGGAATAGATTTGCGACAGTTCGAAAGCGAGTATTCGTCAACAGTGGCAAAGGCGCGAGTAGTAGTTAAATATATTATCCACATAATTTTCGGAATAGAACAGCTTATTATAACACACTTTTTAGGCGGAAAGCGTGGAAAACAAATCAGCAATACTTCATGTTCAATGTTTATATTATAATGCAATGTAAACAAACGATATAAACAGAAACGTGGACATGCGCAGAACGGACTGGACAGCTCCTCTAAAAGGTACTGCGATGCTGCAAACTTTCAGATTAATGTATTAAAAGAATGAAAGCAGAAAAGCTAAAGAAAACCAAATTTATTGCAGAATAAACTACATGTGTAAGCTCTTACTGTTTTGTACACAGATTATCTGCAAAAAATGCTAGCTTGAAATACCAGCTATAGCATCGGCAGCTGCTTTGGGATTTGAATTGTAGTACTGGATTTCAAGTTTGAGTTTTTTTCATAATACACTAGTCTGACAGCTTATTTTCTGTTATTATTTCTAGACAATCTCAGGGGTTATTGGTACATTACTTGCGCAAAATTTGAGCAACAGAATTGGATGGGTTGGGATCTTCTCTCTTGTTGGGGGTTTCTCAATTGTAGGTAGGTCAGAAATGTCTACAGCTGTAAGATTATATGATTTACATAGGTTTTCTTGTAGTCAACATATTTTATACTGTACAATGGGCTACAATCAATGAAAATTGTATACTATAACTGCATTATATCACTATGACAATATATTACAGTAAAATATTAACACGTTCTGACGTCATCTGTGCATCTATAACTGAACAGACAACGGCAAAATGGAATCTATTTTGTTAAACATCAATCTTTATAATTTCTAAACTTTTTTCAAGTAAGAGAGGACTTTTACTTTGTGTACTGGACAGGGTTAGGACTAGAGTTTTTATTTGGGTTATGGGTAGGGTTTTTGTTCTTGTAAAGTTTCTGAATCCTGAGAAAATAACCTTGATGTACGTAGTCTGTGTGCATTGTGTGTCCGGTACACGAAGAAGATGCCTAAGAAAGTTTATTTCAAACTGAATGTTTGACTGCATAAACACTTTAACTACCCAAGGTTATGTCAATCAATATATTATCAGAACAAGTGATGCCATGTATTTCTATGGGCTGTAGTGATTCAGAGACAATGAAACTTTGTTTTTATTTCTTAGGTTTTATTCTGGCACTTTTATTCAATGTAAAAAACGCAAATGGGGAAGATATTTAATTGTAAAATAGCCATTAATTAATGCATCAAACTAGCATGTACAAGAACTATCCATGGGTATGATATTAAAAAGAGAAATAAAAGAACGGTGACACGACACATCTGTAATATCACACCTTTTGACTAGCCTCCTCCGCAGACAACTCTCAAGGCTGTGTAAGCAATGTTTTGGAAGCTATTTCTTTGGAAAAAGAAGCCAGACTTGCCTGCGGAGGAGGCTACAGCACAGTTCTCTTTATTTCTCCTTTTAATATCATACGCAGTTAGTAAATTAAATTAAATATTTATATCTTATTGAATGGTTTGGCATATAATACGGCCGGGTATTTTACGAGTTTCTCAAGTATTTTTCCGAGCCGGCCGCCGGCGAGGAAATATGCGAGAAACGAGTAAAATTCCCGGCCGTATTATATGCCAAACCATTCAATGAGGTTTTTATTATATGACTACTTGCAGAAATTGAATAAGTTTGTATTTATTTCATTTCCTCGTTTGTTTGTGATACGTTGTCAGACGTTGTTTCTGTTAAACTGTCCATTGCTTTGAGATATTCATCGTCAAAGTCGTCAGAGTTTAACGAAAATAATAAGGCGTCGTTCATGTCTGTACTTACATTTTCAAAATTAAAAAGATAGTTCGCATCCGCCATTTTCGGCTTTGGTTTAAAGCCGCAAAAAAATCCGTATTTTTGTTCTGTTCAGAAGAGGAGAAATACGGATTTTACCATGCAATACGGCCTGGTATTTGTTCTGTTCTCGTGCCCTTATATGGAAGAATTACGTCATTGTCATATAATAAAGTATTTTAATTGATGTAAATGACAGCTAAAATAATCAATTTATCATTTCACATTTTTGCATGCTTATTTTAAATGTTGTCCCTACAAGATTGACAACTAGGTACTTTTAAAAATATGTTCAAAATTTAACCAATAGCTGACAGCATGAAACTGGCACTTAATTAGGCATGGCTTTGTGATCTAAAATCACAGTTGAAATTAATTGTAGTCAAGGGCATTGCTGGCTGTTGGTCTGCAAGACAGTACAACATGAGTTCACATGCACAAATTCAATGCTTATACAGTACATACTTATACAGTACATATCGGCTCGCTGGAAGAGCATTAATTGTAAAAATGAAGTGATTTTTTCCGTGTTAAAATAAAGTTTATGTATGTATGTATGTATACTGTACACAATATACTCAATTGTTCCATTTATACTGTATTCACACTACAGTTGAAAGTGGTCTTCTAGAACAGCCATTTTCACAGATGATGTGCGAGGGATCTATATTGAGGTCCATACATACAAGGC
This sequence comes from Chrysogorgia sp. JL179-B06, assembly GCA_035772405.1. NCBI lineage: Eukaryota > Metazoa > Cnidaria > Anthozoa > Scleralcyonacea > Chrysogorgiidae > Chrysogorgia > Chrysogorgia sp. JL179-B06. The sequence continues at coordinate 1,052,547 of JAYKKM010000339.1, read as the reverse complement.
TGAAGCAATTTTTCCTTGCTGTAGTTTTACTTGCTCGTTATAGGTACTGTATGTACGACAAACAATTTTTCCAGACTACTGTAGTGTACTTGGTGTATTTTAACTGAATTTCTTGTCAAGATTTCCTTGACGACTGCAGTATTACACAAGAACAACTTTTCCTTGCTCAATAACTGGCATGAAGGGCTCCGTGTCGGTGAAACACTTGTCAATTTGTCTTATAATAGCGTAATGTCTCATAACTTAGCGTAATGTCTCATAACTTAGCGTAACGTCTCATAACCTAGCGTAATGTCTCCAAACTTAGCGTAATGCATGTCTCCAAACTTAGCGTAATGTCTCCAAACTTAGCGTAATGTGTCTGCAAACTTAGCGTAATGTGTCTGCAAACTTAGCGTAATGTGTCTGCAAACTTAGCGCAATGTCTCACAACGTAGCGCAATGTCTCACAACGTAGCGTAATGTCTCATAACTTAGCGCAATGTCTCCTAACTTAGCGTAATGTCTCACAACGTAGCGTACGTAATGTCTCCTAACTTAGCGTAATGTCTCAAAACTTAGCGTAACGTCTCATAACTTAGCGTAATGTCTCATAACCTAGCGTAACGTCTCATAACTTAGCGTAATGTCTCCAAACTTAGCGTAATGTCTCCAAACTTAGCGTAATGTCTCCAAACTTAGCGTAACGTCTCACAACTTAGCGTAACGTCTCCTAACTTAGCGTAACGTCTCACAACTTAGCGTAACGTCTCCTAACTTAGCGTAACGTCTCATAACTTAGCGTAACGTCTCCAAACTTAGCAATGTCTCTCATCTGAGATTGTACAACACGAAATCTAAACACAGTCCATTTAACACAAAAATGTTTTACTTTCTCAACAATTTGAGGATAATCTTCGGACAAAATGAGCATCGGACAAAATGACAGACACAATTAATATTGTAACCTTACTATTTGCAATCAGGAAACTTTGCATTTTTAAAAAACAAGAAAACACTGTCGAGATTAGAAATATGAAAAAATTTGATAATCAAAAATTTGTTGCGGATCTCCTGGGACAACACTGGGAGTATGTATATATTTTTGCTGAAGATCCAAATGCTATGTGGGAAATTTGGAAGAAATTATTCTTAGAGGTCCTAGATAAGCATGCACCACTCCAACACAAAAAGATTAGATCAAAAAAGGTCCCTTGGATTACAAGTGATATAAAGCAACTTATAGTTACAAGGGACAAATTAAAAAGAAAAGCCATTATTACAAACCTAGAAAAAGATTGGAAAAATTATAAAGCAACAAGAAATAAAGTGAATATAGAACTTAGAAATACAAAAAAAGATTATTATTCCACGAAAATTGCTGGTCAAAAATGCAATCCTAAAGAGGCTTGGAAAACTATAAACAACCTTTTAGGTAGACAAAGCAAACCAACAGTGGTGAACGAACTAAAGCTAGGTGAATATTGTTTAACAAGTCCGAAAGATATTGCAGAGGGCTTTAATGATTATTTTTCAAATATTGGCCCTGATTTAGCAAGCAATATTGATGCCTCAAATTACAACTTTGAAACATATGTTAAGAATGCTAAATCAGAATTCACTGCATTTCAGCCAGTTACCGTCAGTAATGTCTACCATCTCTTGCATGGTCTTTCTAGCAATAAAGCCACTGGTGTTGATAAAATTTCTTGTAAAATTATCAAAATAGCTGCACCTGCCATTTCAAATTCGTTGACACATATTTTTAATCAGGCTATTGCTCTATCCTCTTTCCCTGATAAATGGAAAATGGCTAGAGTAGTACCTCTCTATAAAAATGGCCAACGAAATGTACCAGGAAACTACAGACCAATATCAGTTTTGCCAGCTATTAGCAAAATTATGGAACGAATTCTGTATGATCAACTGTACAATTACCTATCCAAATTTGAACTTCTGAGTAATTCTCAGTTTGGTTTTCGAAAATTTCACTCTACAGCTACAGCATTGCTGGACTGTACAAATGACTGGTATATGAATTTAGACAGAAAAATGTTTAACCTGGTGGTTTTAATTGACTTGAAAAAAGCATTTGATACTGTTGATCATCAAATTCTACTAAAAAAGTTGGAACTTTATGGAGTAAAAGGACAAGCTCTAACCTTTCTCAAATCTTATCTCACAAATCGAAGTCAAATATGCCAAATAAAAGGATCTATTTCATCAGAGAAATCGATCAAATGTGGTGTACCGCAAGGCTCTATTCTTGGGCCACTATTCTTTCTATTATATATTAATGATTTGCCTCAATGTCTGAATAAAACAAAACCTCGGTTGTTTGCTGACGACACAAATCTAACAGCCTCTGGAGATTCTATAACTCATCTTGAAGCTGCGGTGAATTCTGATTTGGAAAACCTTAGAAAATGGTTAATCGCCAATAAACTTAGTCTAAACGTAGCTAAGACTGAATTTATGCTAATTGGTTCAAAGCCAATGATAAAAAGTATTTCAAATTTGCAATCAAATGTTATAATTGATAACAAACAGATTAAACAAGTTTATGAATGTAAAACTCTTGGAGTGACAGTTGACCAGCATTTATCTTGGAAGAGTAATACTGAAAATATTTGCAAGAAAATAACAACGGGAATCTCCGCTCTTCGACGATTAAAAGAATTTGCTGATAAGAAAACTCTTCTTTCTGTATATAATGCTATTGTTCGCCCATACTTCGATTACTGTTGTGAAGTATGGGATGTGTTTGGTGAAACACAATCAAAACGACTCCAAAAACTGCAAAATAGAGCTGCTCGAATTATCATGAATATGAGCAATGATATAGATCACTCTGTTGCTTTACAAGCATTAGGCTGGGTGCCACTTAAAACAGAAAGAAAAAAAGCTAAAGCAAAAATGATGTATAAAATATTAAATAAAATGGGTCCTGAGTCACTCACTAATCTTTTCACATATAAAGGTGAGATGACAGACCATAATCTTCGAGACATTTCAAGTAGTCTTTGTTTACCAAAACCGCGTACTAATAATATGAAAAATAGTTTCATGTATGACGGGGCATACCTTTGGAATTCTATTCCAAAAGAAATTAGGGAGAGCAAATCCCTTTCTTCTTTTCGAAATAAAATCGCTACTCACATTGATAGTAAATGTAAATAGATGTACCAGCTGTATATAGATTTCTACTAGTTGATTTTAATACGTAACTTACCTAAATCTATAAATGTATTCAATATACTATATTTCATACTCTGTAAATAATCTTAAATACTACAATTGTTATACACACGCCCCTCGTGGAAATCAGCTTCGGTTGACGGGGTCAGCGTGTTTAAATAAAGTTTTCTATCTATCTATCTATCTATGTCAAATCTCTAGAAATGGGATATTTGTACCGGACAATGTCCGTGAACGGCCGCTAATATCCAGGCTTGACTTGGTTATATGTATACTCTTTCCCCAACATTATTACTGCATGCTGAAAGGAATACTTTCGATCTGTGAGCTAACTTGTAGGTTGAAGGAATGAACTGTACCATAATTACTTGTAACGTTATCTATGACTGCTGAAGGTTGCATGTCATTCTCTTGAAGACATAATATGAGGAATTGGAAAGCAAATGATTCTCGATTGAAGGTGTCCTGGACAACTTCCTGGACAACTTCCTTTCTGGCGTAGTGACTAGGATCACAATTTTGGGGAAGCAACGGAGAATTTGAGGGAGCAGTTAGATTAGAATTATCAAGCATAACATGGTGAAGTTGTGGATTTAGCTGCGACCAAAATTTAGGGGATGGGGGCTTCCCCTGCAAAATTTTGAATTTTCGAAGCCAGCTGTGAGGGCATTCCTGTGATTTCTGAGAGGAATTTGACCGAAAAATTTACCTGCACTGGCCAGTTGAAAAAAGGTTTAAATAAAATTGATAACAAGATTAATTTGTATATACCAAATTAATGGTCCTGGACCAACCTGTTAAAGTCTGACAACAAGATAAATAACCATGGCTCACAATATTTGCATTCAATGCAGCAGAGCCTTTGGTCGTTTTGACAGGCGTCAAGGAGCTAACGCAAAAAGAATCGAAGGCTCGCGGAATCATAATTCTGTGCAATTTAAACTTCATGTGAATGTGTGATTGTGAACACTGGTTCCACTGGTAAGCCTATCAGTGTCACGATTAGCAGCAGAAACACACTTCAAATTTCAAAGAAGAAAAAGTTCTTACTTGAATTTAGCATCAGACATTCAGGGGACTGGAAGGGTCAAATACTGTATGTCCAGGCACCCCCTTGGCTAGGCCGCTGCTTTCTTGCACTTTTTACAGTATATATATCTTACTATATCTAACATCATCTTGTGAGATACATTGTACATTTAAGATAACACTTACATCATACAGTGTATGCTGTATGTCATTAATTGTTAAAGCTATTCTGACTTAGTCCCTTTATTCTTGTCGTCATCATCTTCCAATTCCGCTAACTCTTTCTCTATCAATTCTCTTGCTAATTTCACTTTGTCGTATTCATTATAATGGAATTTTCGTTTGTCTAAAAAGACCTTTTTTGTTTCTAAAAATGAAAGCAATAAACTCGAAAATTAGTGATCGATAAGACCAGCTCATTTGCATCTCTAGTTTTGAAGTTTAGCCATGAGTTCTTATAAAAAAAGACAACAGTAAGCCCACTTTCATATCTCACCTAGTTCTTCTTGAGTAAGATCTTCATCTGAGCTGTTTCCATCGTCCTCAACTGTCACGCTGGTACCTTCAGCAGGAACATTCTGAATTCTGAATTTAAATTATTACATGTATTAGCTTTCAATAATCAATACTGCTGAGAGCTACTGTAGGCAGGGGTAAATAGAAATCAGGGCTCGAAATAGAAAATAATTATGGCCTGCTATTTTCATATTTTGTTGGCAGGCCAAGTAAATTATGGCCTGCCATTTCTTATGTTTGACCTGCCAAAAAAGAAAACCTGTAATAGTATGCATAACTGGCAATACAGTAATTATACTCTATAGATACTGGTAGTAGCCAACGATAGTATTCAACTCAAGTTTTGAGAATTTTCCTTATTTTGAAAATGAGTGAAATAAACTTGTACATTTTTGCCTGCCATTTTATTTTTGATTTGGCAGTTTAAAATTATATTCGCCTGCCATTTCTGAAATTTGGCCTGCCATTGGCAGGTGGCAGGCCGCTATTTCGAGCCCTGGAAATGCAAATGTCTATTGTGCTTTTAACCTGATGTTATGAATTGAAATAAGTTTTATCCTGATGCAGAACATGTCATTTTGATGCACCGTCGTCGACATTACAAACTGGCTTATTTGAACTTACTTCAAGACAAGTTGTTCAGGATCTAGTTTCCTATTTTCTTCAAAATCCGACTCTTCATTCATGTAATTATATGGTGTTGGTGGTTCGTTTATTTTCATATGTCCATAATCTTTATCTGATGGATGAAACGTCTGAAGAATATTCATTTCATCCCAGTGCACCTCAGTGCTACAAAAAGCACAAAAAAAAACCAATTATATTAGGCCAAGTAAAAAAATATAGTATATAGTTTATCGTCCTAACTTTAAAAAAAAAAGGAGAATGCAGGCACTTTTATTTTTTCTTTCAAGATGGCTTCTCCGAAATGGCCATCATGAACCTAATTTTAACACATAATATTAAATCCATTTAATGTTGTATTACAAGCACAAACAAAACCATGACAGAATCGAATAGATTTCTCTGCAACTGCTTCGATACAAGATTGCGCCAAAACAAATTGTGGTGTGTAAAACCCAAAATGAACCAATAAGTCCCAAACGTTGCCAGAAGGGTCGAAAGGTGGCAAACAAGACAGATTTTCTATGCAAATAAAATAAAATTTGATGCAGCCGGAAAAAAGGATGTGGGCGGGGATGATAAACTACTATATTTTTTTACTTGGCCTTATATGATGCAACATATCGGTTCTTATGAGGGTATAAATAGGGATCCTAACTTTACAATGATCACCCCTGATGAAGACACTAGATTGGAGTGTTGAAACGTTGGCTCATGGACAGTAACTTTTAAAGTTACGTTCAAAAAACTTTTTAAAGCCAGAGTAGCGTCAAACTATGTCTGAGGTAACTATATTGTCTTATATTATACCTCAACTACAAATTGTCCAATCAAAGAGCTAGATTTGTACCACGTGACAAGTCAATTTAAACTCGAATTCCCCGCTGTGGCGGGGTATAATAGTGAATTCCCCTCTGTGGAGGGGTATAATAGTGAATTCCCCTCTGTGGAGGGGTATAATAGTGAATTCTGCTCAGGCTCTGTGGAGGGGTATACGACTAGAGTATCACGTGCGAAACCAAATACAACGCGCAAAAACCAAATAGCACACACGTAAACCAAGACGATGCCTGTAAACAATGGAGGAACAACAAGATGTTTCAAGACAGCATTCAAGATTGTTTCGGTGTAATATATCATTTATAGACTCTCCGCTCGGGGAATTCATCGAAATATTACCATATCATACCTAGGGTTATATTTCGTTGAATTTCCCTCGCTCTGGGTCTATAATAGACAAGTTTTAGGGTCATGCACAGTAGCAATTTTATTTCAAATTTTCATATGAGGTAAAAATAACTGTTTTAGGTAGAAATAGTAAAGTGCAAAGTTTGAAACTAATCGGGCAAATAGTGCGAAAGCTACACACTTTGGAAGTTTTGCTCTGCGTGCAACGCCCGCCCGCCAAGCCAAAATCCTTATTAAATCACTAATAAATCCCTTTTGAAATGGCCAACTTTCTGCTTGTGTAACTTCTTCCTCTTTTACACAATTCATTTCAAACTTTGCACTTCTACTATTTTCAATATGCTCTTTCCAGCTGAAACAGTTGTTTTTACCTACGATGAAAATTTGAATATTTGTTGCTACTACGCATGATCGTGAAAGTCGTCTATTGATAAGAATACACTACATTGATGACAACTGTCTCAGTTGGCACAATTATTCCGCTTCAACTTTTCTGAATACTATTTGGAGTTTGACAAACATCTGTCAGTCATTATTTTAAGCTCTAATCTTGTTCCAACAGCAATAATACTTGCATTGCTTTCATAAAGATATAAGAACGAACTAAAGTTACGATCACTATCAAGTTTCGTTGCCTTTTCCACAAATTAATCAGATATTTCTATTCAAGTTAACGTCCATTGTCTATTAGTAATTGAGCAGATGTCCAGACTGGGTGAGGCAAAAGTTTAAGGTGATCTGATAGTCTGATTGTCTGTTAAAATAATGTAAAGATATATAATATTGATCTTCTGGCTCTGTTGTAGGTTCATTGCATAGCTTAGATATTAAATATAAAATAAATATCAGATAAATTGCAAATTAGATGTTCCGAGAACAAAGATCATTCTGGAATAAATAATATTAAAAAGGTAAAAAAATTGAGCAAAAAAACCCAATACTAAAGCAACCTAAATAATTATAAAAATAGGGGAAGATCCATCGTCTCACCCACAAAACCCATCAAGTAATCATAGATTTCGATTTAGTATTGCAGTTGTGACAAACAATGATATTACAACCTTTCAATTACTTATTCAAATCAAGCGGTTAAACTGCAAAAGATAAAATCCATTCCATCAACAAAAGAATTGTGCACAAGACCAAAATAAATTAATATCAACAAAAATATATATTCTATCCTGACAAAATACGTGAGGCAAACCGGTTTCTTGAGGGAGATTCTTGACCGTTTATGTACGGTTGAAGTCGTTGAGGATCATTTGAGATAAGCTTAACAATATCCGCAATTTGCGGTGAGAATAGAAATATCTAGACTTCAAAGAGTAAATATAGACTAGTGTCTGCACAGACGCTACGAAACTCGACAGCAAAACTGAATTGTAAAACCCTATATATCACAGCTGTTGGGTATCTACACAGCATAGATTGAGCTACTATCACGATGTCTTACCGTTGATCTTCGCATGAAGGTGTGTGTTTTAAGATCCCTTTAACTCTGTCACACTTCTGTGAGCTGGCGTCTTCTTCTGCCATGTTTACAATTTTATGTGTCGAAGCTCGCTCGGTACCAGGCCCTAGAAAAACAATCGGAATTTGAATTCCTGAAAAAGCGCTTTGAATTCAAATGAAAAATTGTGTTTTCCCAGAAAATGAAGGAAAATCACATTAGTAGACTACTAGACTCACTTAAACGATTATATGAAACTTCCACCGCAGCAATTTAAACACTTGAAATATCTAATGTGATGCTGAATGTGAAATTGGAGCTGAGTGAAAAGTGAAAAAGTGGTAAACTGACAAGATTTTTAGTAACGAAATACTGACGTTTCGAGCGGAGTCCTTCGTCAATATTTCGTCACTAAACATCTTGGCAATTTACCACCTTTTCACTTTGCTGTATATCCAAAACACTGTCTACGCAGCACTCCACTTTTTTACTACTCACAAATAAATATATATTTGTTTCAACGCTTTCTCTAACTCTGAATTACAAATACTGTTGTTCTATGCGACACTAGTAAACTGTGGAAATTTTGTGTGACAACAGATGAAATGATAATGTGCTTTTTCGATATAAAAGCCATCCATACGTAGGATTTGAGAGATAATATCTACTGTTCCTTCTGTTTAGAAATGATTAATATCGGAAATATCTCAATCTTGCATCCAAAAATCCATCTATTTTTGAAAGTCGTCACCCACGTTAATATCGGTGTAAATTATTTTATTTATTCCCGCAGATTTTCTCGTACAAAATCCTAAATATCCCAAATGCCGTGTATGATGATGATGATGGTTATGATAATGTATTCAAAATGTATTTATGTCTGACTCATCAATAATGCAAGGACAAAGCCACTTTTTATGGCAACATCTTTACGACTTAAGAGGTTGTGGAAGTAAACAATTTTCCACTCGGAAAACTGAACATTTTATGCCATTTTACTCTGACGACCTTTCTTCGAGTGAAATGGCGATACTTGAGTACAAGAAGAACGTGCATGCTTTTCTCAAAGGGGTTTGGAGAACGAGCAGCTGTTCTATGATGCTTTTATTATTTTTAATGAAGCAAACTTGATGGCTCAATTTAAGAACATTGTAACGCTTTTGAAACTCTGCCTCAGTAAAAGCGTTCAGCTGCTTGAAGCTAGCCTGCGTGGCAGGCGTTACGTTTGGGGGCCCCAATTCCGCCCGCCCTCCCAAACGTAACGCCTGCCACGCAGGCTAGCTTGAAGCGTGTTAAGACGTACTTGAGAAGCACGATGTCCGAAAAGTGACTCTCAAACTTTTCATCAATTTCTATTAGAGAACTTCAAAAACCATTTTTTAATTCGAAAACCAGAAGAATATTTCAATGACTTATGGGGACAAGTTGTATTTCTCTAGTATTTACAGTCATATGTATACATGCACTACAGATACAATAGCGCTCCGTCGAGATGTACAGATGTTTCATCAGTACCGATGTTTGTCCGCTTTTACCCATAGTTCTTGCGGCCATAACAAAATAAATAGCGCATTTGCAATCTTTTGTGAGTCAAATTTGGTTTGTTTGTCCGCTTTTTGAGCTATTAATAGCAGCCAGACTCTACGCTATTCTACAGGATTGTAGAGTTTAACCACGCATTTTTATCACGCGCATTTTAACCACGCCCATTTCCCGAAAGATTTGGATGCAACCTCGTACCCAGGGTCTCATCTCCGCTCGCCCCCCACCACCAACGAGGTTTGGCTAGGGGAAGGCTAAAAGGGATGACACACCAGGGCCTTTCTGTTTTTTATTTTTAGTTAGGTTATGGATAGCTACGGTTAGGGCTAGGTTTAAGGTTAGGATCATGGTTAGGATCAAGGTTATGGTTAGGATTAGGATTGAGATTAGGGTTAGGATTAGTAGTTCTAAAAAATGTGAAGGTCCTTTTGAGTCATCCCTTTTAGCCTTCACCGTTGGGCTAGCATGCACAAATCAGTGGCGTACGTAGCCAAGCCCGGGCCCACACTGGCGGCTGGCCATGGCAATACTCGGCTGTACCCGGGTAACTATAATCAGTTTTAAAAATTTGTTTTACTAAACTAGAGTTAACATATACTACAGAAATCACCGAAATATGTAAAGATGCGGTCTTCTGTAACTCGTGTCGCCTTTTTTACCACCAGTTGTGGAAAGCATTCACTCTACTTCGGCACTGGAAACAGGCTTTAGGGGAACTGAATTGGACAATCGTACGTCACAACACCATAAGCAAGCAATTAATGAATATACTCCAGCTATTATTCAGAATGCCATGACAATCTCTGTGAATACAGCGCAATGCGAAAGACCTCTTTAGTGGTCTCTCAGAAGACGAGGTAGAAGAGATTGGCGCACTTGCGTTATTTTGAGAAAATCCAGAACTTTTACGTATATGAGAATTATCATTGAGGGCCGGTTCTGTTTCCATAGATGTGATTACAGGAGGGTTTGTTTGCAATGCTGTATACAGTATGTGTTATCCTCCATTTCGACTACTTGACGCCCGTCGGCTGCTTGCTGTTATCATGTTATGTTGGTAAAAGAATACGAAAGACTGGAAGAGACGGATGACTATAGCTACGCCACTGGCACAGATACTGGAGTAATTCAGATTACAGAGGTTTGACTTTCTTCGCGTACATGCTCTGGTTGAGTTCAATGAAAGGATTGCTTTGTTTTTTTTTGAAGAAAGAAGGGAAAACTGGTAGGTACACGCAGCTGGGGAGAGGGGTGGTTGTCAAAGGTCAGGAAAATACCTGCGATTTATGTTTGTATGTGTGTGTGTGTGTGTGTGTGTGGGGGCTCTTAACTGGGAATACTCTCTCAGTGGCGTAACAGAGGTAGATGGGGCCCTTATACATGTTTTGGGGGCCCCATGAAGGCTCGACTATAACTTCTATATTATCACCTAGACACCTATATATTCCTTCCTCCTCGAGTTAACGTTTACAAATCGGTAAATCAGCTCTTTCTTATCAACTGAAAAGCTCAATCTCCCACCCAGGACATTAATGATTCTTCACCATAAATCACAGATTCGCAGGAGGCCGGTGGTGGTCCGGGTGAATCGATTATCGGGGGCCCCGTAAATTAGTTCTGACGAACTATAACGACGAAATATATGGTAAGCCGTAATTTTTCATTATAATCTTCCACTCCATTTTTGGCCCTTATTTCTCGACCTAACCCTACCTAATGAGCGTTACGCCACTGTACTCTCTACGTGTTCTTTTGAATGTTTTGTTAGAGTCCGCGTTGTTGAATTAAAGCAAGTTAAAATCTTAAAATAAGGAGTTTAGACCATTTTGTGTTTAAATTAAAGAAGTGGCTTTAAAGATTGCAACAGCCAATTAGAAGCCGCCTTGGTAATTTCCAGCGATTTGATTGGTTCGTTGGAACTTGATAACGTGAGCACTTCGAGTTGTTTTCTTCGCCCTTCGTTCTCTTTTTTTCGCCCTCTGAAAACCAAAAGCTTTGAGAAAGTCTTTTGGTTATCATTCAAGGGCCAACTCCCTTTCCACAAGGCATTGTTTAAAGGGCGAACTCTTTTTGAGGTGTTTAAGTTTAATTAGAAGAACACAGAAGTTGAATATTTCTTCAAGAACACGGGCAAAAAAGTAGCGAAGAGAAAAAAGCGTCTCTTCTTAACTTCGACGTGACGATAACTTGGCAGTTACTTTCAACGTTTTGGAGTTGAACTGGACTTTTGAGGAAGCACATAGAAGGTAAGTTAAATGATTTATATTGTTTCTTTTTGTAATAACTTTCGACAGAGTATTTCGGCTGCTTTTGGGTTTGGTTTTAACAGAAACGTACTCGTTTTTAATGTGTTCTTCTTTCGTTACGTTGTTCTGATATAAATGGCTTCTTTTGTTCTTTTTTTTAGACCGGCTTTGTTGGCATTGACGAGCTTTCCTTTCTAGAAAAATGTCAACTTTGGATAGCCCTTCACCGTCGACAAAAGTGAAGCCTTTAAGTCCGTTCATATCCAAACTAAAACTTCTTTTAAGCGACCCCAAATACCAAGATGCCATAAGATGGTCTGGCAATGGAGATGCCATTGTTATATTCGATGCTGATACTTTCAGACGAGTAATTTTGGAGAAGACCGTGGAGATGTTCAAGACGAAGAACTTCACTAGTTTTGTCCGACAGTTGAATTTATACGGCTTTCGTAAAGTTCCAACGAATGGAAAGTGTGACCCGAACAAGAACATGAAGTTTGAGCATCCTCACTTTTTGCAACACAAGCCGCAAATGATGCATCTTGTTCAACGAACCTGTAGTTCGAGCAAGAAAAGAAGAACAACGGAAATCTTGGAGCAGTTTGGCGAAGAGAAAGAGACCCATATCCAGCCGAAAGCGACGAGAAAGAGTGAAAGCCATGCCCGTGAAAAATCCGCCTGGTTGAATGAATACTACACAAGAGGGACGAAGTCAAAGAAGAGGGGAAGCAGCAAAGCGTCGTCGTCATCTGTAGAGGAAGAAGAAACGACGTATGCAGACGAAGAGACGTTTGACGACGACGAAAGGTTTGCTGTGGAATACATGTATCGGAAATTCCACGAAGAGCAACACGCAGTGCAATTGCTGATGTATTTAAAATACTCTCAGCCGAACCCAGAAGTCTTTCCTACCGCAGTTTGGGGACAGCAGTTTTCACATCTTCAAGCCAGCTATCAGTTTGTTCCTCACACACCAAGTCAGCAATTCCCAGGGTTATGTCGTTGCTTAAGCTGCCGAGCAGTTTACGACCACCGTGGCGAGCCTAACAGAGCCATTTAAAACACATTTATTACAGAGAAAAAAGAAATTCTTTTTCAGCTGTTAATTTGCGCAAAAATTATGATATTTGCTTCATTCAATATTTTGAAATTATTTAAGTTTAATACGACCGAAGTTGCGTCGATTATTATTCTAAATGAAGTTAAAAATGAGAATTATTTAAATTAATGTTAAATTCCAAGAAAACGGTTAATTCTAAAAAAAAAATCGAAATATTCTAGAAAAACATAAAAACAGGGATTTATACCGGGATGAATTATAATACATTAAAATTATTCAATAAATGTTAAATTATATCAATTTTACTGTTATGCTGTGCATATCAAGAATGCAATGAATTGTTCCTCATGAATTCTCATGCAATTATTCAATGAATTTATTGTAAATAATTTAAAATCAAATGTTTATTTAAATAAATACATTTTCTACTTTTAGTCTTCTTTTTTGTGAAGTATTGTCAGGCATTTCATTAGCTCAAATTTTCGAAAAATATTGCTATTGGTACAGATGATACAGATACAGTAATTAGACATTAGTAATTGATAATCAGAGCCATAATTTTGATGTACAAAATTGTTCATACGACACATTATTAATTGTTGACCAATTGTACATTAATAATAATAATAATTATTATTATTATTATATACATTTATATAGCGCTATTTCAATAAATATCCAATAGTGCTTCAACTGAAGAACTTACAAAGCCTTATCTCACGTTTGGGGATTTTACATATTCGTAATATTTGGGTCTTCCTGAGCAAAATCATAATATATATTGTCAGCCAAAAATTTCATCTTCATGGAGTTTTTCGCTGTTAACTCTTTCCTGACCGGCCCCGGAAGTCGTCAATCGAAAAACACAGCACACGGTAACGCAAGATTAAAAATTGAAATTCGACAAGCGCCAGGAACATGAGATCCACTCACCCGCCAAGTTTGATTTGATTTCATAAACAACTCTGCGATTGGTAAAAAATGTAAATTTTTCATGATAATTAATGCTAATTTATATTAACATAATGTGTTTTGTTCGGGAAATTTAAAAGCACTAGTAAAAGCCAGTTTATTGGGTTTTCAGAAAATGTATAGCTTTCGCAACAGTTATGGTTATTTCAAGAGATATCAATAGAACAAAGAGGTAGTTCAATTTTGGATGTTTTTCAGCCTGTCAGGAAAGAGTTAAAGTTACCGGATGTGATGTCACAAGAGGCATTCCAAACCAGTTTTCATTTGTTACTTGCCACAAAATGCCTCTTGTGACATCACATCCGATATCTTTAATAGCAAAAAGTCCATGAAGATGAAATTTTCGGCTGACAAGATATATTATGATTTTGTTCGGGAAGACCTCAATATTACGAATATGAAAAATCCCCAAACGTGATATAGACCCTTTAAGATTTAGTAAAAGCTTGATTAAAAAGGAATGTCTTAATTTTAGTCTTAAAAATACTTAGTGATGTAGTACATCTAATGTCTTCTGCAAGACTGTTACATTAATCGTATTTATTATGAAGAATCTTGTACAAGATGGTAAAACAGAAAAATATATTTATTTACACACTGTTTATGACAACTAACAGTAATATTTCAACTTTCTTTTAAAGATTATCAAAATGATCTTTTTAAGGCAATGTTCACGCATTGCAATCAATTGGCCAATATCTTGTACTGTGGCGTGCGATTTAGTGCATGGTTTGTTGTTTTATCTTTAATTTTGCTGTGGCATCCCCTTTTGGAAAAATCCATATTTTCTGGCCTATCCTCATTCTCTCCACCATGTTCAAAGATATCCCCACAACTTACTAGTGGTATCCTCATTTAACCCTAACCATCCATGATGTACAGTACCATATTTCTTTTTCTCTCCATTATGTCCACACATAACCTCATATAACCCTAGCTACCACAATGGTTCCTCTTCATCCTGCTGTTCATCAGCATAATGTATCATTGGTGGATCAGCAGAATCTTGTAAACTGCTACCACCAGACACGTCAAGTTCTTCCTCAGACTGGACATATTCAGTCAGTTCATTTACACGTTGAAGAACCCCATTATCTTCTTCCTAAAGAAAGTTAGGAAAAGTTGACAATGGGAATTAATACAGGCATTGAATGATGAAGAAAGAATAAAGTGGTTTATCAAGTTGATGAGGTTAGTTTCTTTAGAATGAATTAGTCCAATCTGATGAACATAATTCATGATACTGTAGTACGTCTAGTGTTTGTAAAATTGATGTAGAACTGTCGAGCACTATCAAGCAAGATCTGTTTCTTCGTCAAGTATGAAGTGATATTTAGCTATGAAGTACATTTATATATGCATAATAACCAATGAATTTCAGGATATCCACTCAGCCCTGGGCCAAATAAGGGGCCTGAAATCCTACACATAGAATGAAGCTTCTAGGGCATTTAGGGGGGGGGGGCATATCGGCAGCCCTCTATCCACTTATTTTGGGATTTAAAAACAAAAATCCAGTATATTACTTCTGAGGTGTTATATTGGTCTGGTAAAAGTGGTGCGTCGTTACTAAGTCTGCTGAATTGCCCTTTTCGAAATGACGAGAGATAAAGACCAATAACAACCAACAGGATACCTAAGGATAAGAATAAAACAAGATAAACAATGACTGAGAGATAAAACACAAACCTAATGTGCAATATTTTACCAATTAACCAAATTTCAATACACATTAACCATTTATAACTAGGAGTGATCAACATCTATCTTCTCCTAATAATATCAATGGTTAACCAAGTATAGAGGTAATGAGAATATAGAAAATGATCACCAAAGATATGTACATGCAAGCATAAAATGAAAACTGCTAAGTTCTCAAAAGAACTGGATATAATATGAAAAGGAGAAATAAGAGAACTTCAATGTATTGAAAAATACTTAAGTAAGAGTACTTACGTATATTAATGAACGACGTTTTGGACGATGTGTCCTTCTTCAGGTCAGATGTCATCCATGAATAGTATTTTTCGACACATTGAAGTTCTCTTTTTTCTCCTTTTCATATTATAAGTATAAACTGACATATTTTTAAAACAACTTCTCTCAACTAGTACTATAGGGATTGTTAAAGTATTAAAAGTAAATTAATTTATTCTTATAATTGCACATGTATTTTGTATTAATTTAGTTTACAGGGCTTTAGCTACCTGTATATTAGATTTAGATGTATCTGTCTAAATAATGATTAAACAAACATAGTACTATTAGTACCTATAGCTTCAAGAATTAAAATCCACCATGACACATTTCCATGATCTCGAACAATCACTTGGTCTTCAACCCACGTTATCATAGGGACAAGACACATCACTCTATTCGTTGATTCAGCACCTTTAAAAATGGAGAAAACAGATTGAAATGAACTATTACAAGTTCTTCCAAACTTCCACTTGTGTTTCTAGAGTCAAGAAATGTAATCAATTGTTAATCGCGAATTCTCGTTCGAGTTCTCCCAAACAACCACTCATGTTTCTAGTACTGTACAGGAACAGAAATTATCTATTTCTTAAACATCATTTATAGTTACCTATTTTCCTAAAGAGTTTATACAACACCACAGCTGCTATCCAACTTGATGCTAAAGTTAAAAATATCACAGATATTGTTCCAGAGACGCTATCCCATATCACCTGTATTTAAAAGAAAATTTGATGTTTAAAAACAATGCAAAGTTTCACACCTGAGGCTGTCGAAACGTCAGTCACCAACAATAGTCTTTCTCAAGACTACAACAACCTGGACGATCAACTTCACACATCTAATGAGGCACACTATGGTTATAGAGATGTCTTAAAGTAGACGTAAAAGTAGAGGCGAACATCACATCTTTAATCTTGTAAAAAAGTCTTTGAGTGGTCAGTGCCTTCATTTTTTAAGAAATCATTTAATTTACTTTTAATAAGGATATTGTTCCATGATTTAACCAGACAAAGTACTCTATTACACTTACCAAGAGTTAAAGGGACACTCCGGCCCAAATACAAATGCAGTTCATATGAAAGATCTTACTGACTTTAGTTTATTTCCAAAGTTTCAGCATTCCTATCAATTTAGTTGAGAAGATATTGCTAGTTGAAGTTGAAAATTTGTGGATTTTGACGCCATATTGGTTTTGAAAATATGACGTCATTGAGTGATTCTTTATCGTCAGTGGAGTTGTTTTGATGGCGATCACATAGTGATAGTTATTGTGAATGGTCTTTGGACGAAAATTAGTCGAAATAAACTATTTAGTTCATCATGCAGGAAAGTAGAGGAGCTTCTTAGGCATAATACGAGATCACGTCACTCAGTGACGTCATATTTGAGAAACAAAATGGCGTCAAAATTGGACAAACTCTCCAACTTCAACTAGCCACATCTTCTTAACTAAATTGATAGGAATGCTGAATCTTTGGAAATAATCTAAAGTCAGTAAGATCTTTCATATGAACTACATTTGTATTTGGGCCGGAGTGTCCCTTTAAGGACAGAAACAGCCAAACGTTCATTTTGCTATGATGGCTGTATTGTTTTTAACTGACTTAGTACCTCTACTCTGAAAGACTTTTGATGAATGTATTCATAATTGATAATAGGTATTTTTAGCTTTTTAACAAATGTATTTATAATTCTCTGAAATTTTAGTTAGTTATTATAATGTAGTTAATGTATAACTTATTTTTTAGCCCTCCTATTGATAACAGTAATTTTATTACTGATGGGCCCTATCTTATTAAAATTTTCATTCACTACCCTGGAACTTGGACATTTTTTCTGAGTATTATAATTTTAACTTAAGATTTTCCTTGTAAATAAATAAGTTATTTTTATTAACTACAAGTGATACATAACTATACTTACAGCTTCAGTACTTAAATGTTGATCTATCAACACCCATAAAATCACAGCATATAGTCCACCAAAGACATTATTCAACAACCCACCAGACAAAAAATGTAAATTGATCCGTCGAAGTCTTGAGAAAACTAAATTGGACATGTCGGTAATAATATTACACATTGAACATGTCATCAGGGCAGTAGCGAGGGGGGTATTGTGGTGTCTGGCCAGGGCCATAGCGAGGGGGGTATTCGGAAAATTGGGACCTGTTGTCTTTAAGACTATTTTAAGAGATAATGTCAAAATATACTGTTTACATGCATTGGGCATTAATAACGTTATCTAAATTAACCATTCTCATTCCCAGTACCAGTCACACAATCATGGGCTCTGGGGAATGTGAATAGGTTCCCATTCCCACAGGGAATATATTTCATTCAGAAATTTTGGTTTTAGCACCCCCCCCCCCCCCCCCCCCCTCCACCTAATTATAACATGTAGGCTACGGCCCTGCATGTCAGTAATTAACCTGAATAACACTCTTTCAAATATCAAGTATTAAAAATATGGTTAAACCTGTGATTATTAACACCATAATACCTGCACTGATTGACCAAAGTAGGGTGGCACCACATAATGCCAAAAAAGCTGTGGTTATTTGTAATGGTGTTTCACAAGTATTGTATTGCAGAACCTGTAGTTGTGTTGTGATATTTTGGCTATGACTACCATTTGTGGTTACATTTGCTGTTACATTGACATAGCCATACTTTTCTTCGCAACTGGTGTCCAAAGTGACCATACAGATATTTGCAACAGACACAGTAACCAAGCCAATAACGCCCACTAATGAACCAATAGCATTCCAATCTCTGCCTCCGACTGTCTAAAGACCAAAGGAAAGATAAAGGAAGTTTTAATCGATCATCTAGAGACGTATGTTTAGATACTGTGATTATAAACAATAGGATTACAATTCACTACATCAGTGTATGGTTACCATACATGTCTGAGGTTCAAATCCTGGACCTCGGACTCCACTCAGGGTCTTAAAAATAATTGAGGAGAAAGTGCTGCCTTTGCAATAATATCAGCAAATGGTAAGACTTTCGGGTCTTCTCGGATAACGACCTTCAATCGTAAGCCCTCGGAACCCCTATCAATTGGGCTTCTAGCTTGTTGGGGTATTCTGTTCACCTAAAAGAGTGACAAATCTAATAAACTAAACTAAAGGAGCTACCAAGACTCAGATGAAGAGTGAAGGTTACAATGATGTACTGGTTCGATATGCGGCAGTCACTACTGGTATATATACTATATAAATTCCTTGTAAAAATTTGTTTGTGTTTACACGACAAGAGGGCCAGGCTTCCTGGGCGAGATCTCGCTATTGACAACCCGAGATCTTGCGGGCTGGAAATTTTTCATATAAACACATTCAAGAGGGCTCGGCTCGCCCTCCTAGGAGGGCTGGGAAATAAAAGCTCCATACAAGCGACAAAGTTTATCTTTACCAGTATTTTCTGGACAACTTTATATTTCGCACCACCTGTTTGCTTGTGTTTAAGTTACAAATTGAACACTTGTCCGCAAAAGTGGGATTCTGGGTTTCGTGCGAAAATAAATGCAGCCGTAGCCATTCGAGCGAGCCAGCTTGGGCAGCGAGCCAGCTCGGTTAGGAGGGCTAGAAATTCTCATGTAAACAAGGGATGAAATTCCTTGAAATTGAAAATCTTGGCAAAGATGGCTGGCCTTCCTCCATATAAATTATTTTATCCCCTAAGGCCAAATTTTTTGGTATGCAATAAAACTTTCGGTTTCGACTGATTTTGAGTTCTGGATACCACGTACCTGCGTAGTTAACACAAGAACCTGTTCTAGTAATGCAGTAGTCCAAGGAGTAGCTGCCATGAATACTCCCCCAAAAGTTGGACTAAAATACTTCATGGCGTACATAAACAACAAATATGGCCCACAAAGTTGTGTAAAGCCAAGCAACGCAGCCCTTTTGTACGATCTTGAATTCTTCATGTCATTCACAATTTCCAGCTTGAGTTCCTCGTTTTTCGATATTAAGTACAAGATGGAAATCACGAATAAAGCAACCGTACCTGGACTTCTGAGCAAGAAGAGAAGGCTCGGTGCTTTGTAAGCTGAGATCCCGTAGTGAACTATGACTGCAAATGTACCACGGATAACAGCCAGTGTCAAGAAAGAGCATAATGTCGAAGGAGATGTCATTTTGGGTCGTGATTCCGAGTCCATTTCTGATAAGGAAGTCAATAAATACTACATCAAAACATCAACATTTGTGACAAGTATATTTACTCCCAACGGTATCAGTAATTTCCATCTTTCAAACTGACGTTACGTCATTTTGTTCTTTCATTTTGTCCCTCATTTTAGGATTAAAATTAGTGTTTTCTTAGAGTTAGGGTTGATTTTATGGTTAGGATTATTTTTTGGTTCGAGTAACTGTTAGTAATTGGTATTTGTTGATACAATTTGGTGATGAAAAACGTCATGTCCATTTCATTGATGGAAATTAGTGATAACTTGCCTAGACTGCGCATGCGTTATATACACGGAAGTAAATGAGACCGGACAGGAAGTTTTGAGCATGTATTTAGCCAGCCATTACGCGTTCCGTATAATAATAATAAAAATTATACAATAGTCTCAATGCTCTTACAACAATATATTCTTAATGTTACTTATAAAACTAATTACAGTTTCATTATAAGATTAAGCCTACTACCATGAACAAAAAACTATTAAAGTGCACCTGACATCAAACAATTTTATTGTCTTTTTTGGAAGAAATTTTAAAATGATAAAGTAACTTCTTTTGAAGATTTTCGTTTATTCGCTTTCTTTTTGAGATATATCAGTTTGTTTGATACGCAAATGTCCGGAATTTACGTCACACATGCATAATGAGTTATCAGAGAATGTTATATATCTTTGCGTTCATGAAATAAAAACACTAAAGTGTGAATAACACGTGTGTGCGTTTCTCCCACAACACCAAACTTCTCGATTTTAAAGGATTTCGTTCGAGAATGAAAGAGATATACACATTTCTCCAATAACTCATTATGCATGTGTGACGTAAATTCCGGACATTTGCATATCAAACAAACTGATATATCTCAAAAAGAAAGCGAAGAAACGAAAATCTTCAAAAGAAGTTACTTTATCATTTTAAAAGTTCTTCCAAATAAGACAATAAACATTTTTGATGTCAGGTGCACTTTAATTTTAAAAAAGAAAAGTCTTAAGTGCTGACTTAAAACTACTTAAAATATCAATGCTTCTAATTTCCTGTGGTGCCGGCAACTGAGAATGTTCTGTCTCCATGAGTCACCGTTTTGGATTTTGGCTCAAGTAGCAGATTTCGGTTTGATGATCTTAAAGTACGAGTAGTATACATCACTGTAACCTTCACTCTATTCTGATGAAGGGCTCTGCTCGAAACGTCAGTATTTCGTTCCTAAAAATCTTGGCAGTTCACCACCTTTTCACTACGCAGCACCGTCTACTTTTTTACCATTTTATCTAAAGCCCTGATTAAATGACATTGGCAACAAAAATTAAGTTTGTCTAATATGAAAGAACTGGTAAAATGATAGAGTAACACCTTTTCTTTTCCGTATTTTACTTCGTTTTTGAAATATTTCAGTTTGTTTGATATGTAAATGAGATGGTCTCTGACGTCAGGTGCAGGGCAGATAATTTTCACTCATCAAAATATTTAGTTCCATCTTCAAGTTTGTTCTACAAATTTACTTGAAAATGTGCGTATAATAACTATTCATGATAATGAACGTTATACTTACAAACTTAGCAATCACTGAGATATAAGACATTTTTACCTGACGTCAGAGACCATCTCATTTACATATCAAACAATCTGAAATATTTCAAAAACGAAGTAAAATACGGAAAAGTTATAAAAGGTGTTACTCTATCATTTTACAAGTTCTTTAATATTAGACAAACTTAATTTTTGTTGCCAATGTCTTTTAAAGATAATAAGATTTCAAACAAATATTTCCTGTTCTGTTTCTGGTTTGGTATTCCTTATCCCAGTTATTATTTTGCTAGTTATCCCCTGAAAGATACCCCTAACCGGGCCTCGTATTTGGTTTATTTTATTCTTTAGTCTCTTGGGTATTTTATCTTGTTCATATAAGATATTAACTCATTGATAAATCATCATATATCTCAGAATTTATGGCACATAACAGGAAACTAACAAATGAAGATTGTTACAAGTCCGTCTTTTGGGGGTTATTATTTATTAATACATGTAAAAATATTGCTAAAATACTAGCCTCCCCCACAGGCATCTCTGTGTCTTTAGTAGCTGCAACTCTTATTTCTTTGGCTTGGCCAAAACATTACAGCTAGACAGCTAGAGTATTGTAGACTAGGAAGACACATAGTTTGAAAACATTGATAGAATGAAAACATTACAGTTAGAGTGTTGTAGACTAGGAAGACACATAGTTTGAAAACATTGATAGAATGAAAACATTACAGTTAGAGTGTTGTAGACTAGGAAGACACATAGTTTGAAAACATTGATAGAATGAAAACATTACAGTTAGAGTGTTGTAGACTAGGAAGACACATAGTTTGAAAACATTGATAGAATGAAAACATTACAGTTAGAGTGTTGTAGACTAGGAAGACACATAGTTTGAAAACATTGATAGAATGAAAACATTACAGTTAGAGTGTTGTAGACTAGGAAGACACATAGTTTGAAAACATTGATAGAATGAAAACATTACAGTTAGAGTGTTGTAGACTAGGAAGACACATAGTTTGAAAACATTGATAGAATGAAAACATTACAGTTAGAGTGTTGTAGACTAGGAAGACACATAGTTTGAAAACATTGATAGAATGAAAACATTACAGCTAGAGTGTTGTAGACTAGGAAGACACATAGTTTGAAAACATTGATAGAATGAAAACATTACAGTTAGAGTGTTGTAGACTAGGAAGACACATAGTTTGAAAACATTGATAGAATGAAAACATTACAGTTAGAGTGTTGTAGACTAGGAAGACACATAGTTTGAAAACATTGATAGAATGAAAACATTACAGCTAGAGTGTTGTAGACTAGGAAGACACATAGTTTGAAAACATTGATAGAATGAAAACATTACAGCTAGAGTGTTGTAGACTAGGAAGACACATAGTTTGAAAACATTGATAGAATGAAAACATTACAGTTAGAGTGTTGTAGACTAGGAAGACACATAGTTTGAAAACATTGATAGAATGAAAACATTACAGTTAGAGTGTTGTAGACTAGGAAGACACATAGTTTGAAAACATTGATAGAATGAAAACATTACAGTTAGAGTGTTGTAGACTAGGAAGACACATAGTTTGAAAACATTGATAGAATGAAAACATTACAGTTAGAGTGTTGTAGACTAGGAAGACACATAGTTTGAAAACATTGATAGAATGAAAACATTACAGTTAGAGTGTTGTAGACTAGGAAGACACATAGTTTGAAAACATTGATAGAATGAAAACATTACAGTTAGAGTGTTGTAGACTAGGAAGACACATAGTTTGAAAACATTGATAGAATGAAAACATTACAGCTAGAGTGTTGTAGACTAGGAAGACACATAGTTTGAAAACATTGATAGAATGAAAACATTACAGTTAGAGTGTTGTAGACTAGGAAGACACATAGTTTGAAAACATTGATAGAATGAAAACATTACAGTTAGAGTGTTGTAGACTAGGAAGACACATAGTTTGAAAACATTGATAGAATGAAAACATTACAGTTAGAGTGTTGTAGACTAGGAAGACACATAGTTTGAAAACATTGATAGAATGAAAACATTACAGTTAGAGTGTTGTAGACTAGGAAGACACATAGTTTGAAAACATTGATAGAATGAAAACATTACAGTTAGAGTGTTGTAGACTAGGAAGACACATAGTTTGAAAACATTGATAGAATGAAAACATTACAGTTAGAGTGTTGTAGACTAGGAAGACACATAGTTTGAAAACATTGATAGAATGAAAACATTACAGTTAGAGTGTTGTAGACTAGGAAGACACATAGTTTGAAAACATTGATAGAATGAAAACATTACAGTTAGAGTGTTGTAGACTAGGAAGACACATAGTTTGAAAACATTGATAGAATGAAAACATTACAGTTAGAGTGTTGTAGACTAGGAAGACACATAGTTTGAAAACATTGATAGAATGAAAACATTACAGTTAGAGTGTTGTAGACTAGGAAGACACATAGTTTGAAAACATTGATAGAATGAAAACATTACAGTTAGAGTGTTGTAGACTAGGAAGACACATAGTTTGAAAACATTGATAGAATGAAAACATTACAGTTACAGTGTTGTAGACTAGGAAGACACATAGTTTGAAAACATTGATAGAATGAAAACATTACAGTTAGAGTGTTGTAGACTAGGAAGACACATAGTTTGAAAACATTGATAGAATGAAAACATTACAGTTAGAGTGTTGTAGACTAGGAAGACACATAGTTTGAAAACATTGATAGAATGAAAACATTACAGTTAGAGTGTTGTAGACTAGGAAGACACATAGTTTGAAAACATTGATAGAATGAAAACATTACAGTTAGAGTGTTGTAGACTAGGAAGACACATAGTTTGAAAACATTGATAGAATGAAAACATTACAGTTAGAGTGTTGTAGACTAGGAAGACACATAGTTTGAAAACATTGATAGAATGAAAACATTACAGCTAGAGTGTTGTAGACTAGGAAGACACATAGTTTGAAAACATTGATAGAATGAAAACATTACAGTTAGAGTGTTGTAGACTAGGAAGACACATAGTTTGAAAACATTGATAGAATGAAAACATTACAGTTAGAGTGTTGTAGACTAGGAAGACACATAGTTTGAAAACATTGATAGAATGAAAACATTACAGTTAGAGTGTTGTAGACTAGGAAGACACATAGTTTGAAAACATTGATAGAATGAAAACATTACAGTTAGAGTGTTGTAGACTAGGAAGACACATAGTTTGAAAACATTGATAGAATGAAAACATTACAGCTAGAGTGTTGTAGACTAGGAAGACACATAGTTTGAAAACATTGATAGAATGAAAACATTACAGCTAGAGTGTTGTAGACTAGGAAGACACATAGTTTTGAAAACATTGATAGAATGAAAACATTACAGTTAGAGTGTTGTAGACTAGGAAGACACATAGTTTGAAAACATTGATAGAATGAAAACATTACAGCTAGAGTGTTGTAGACTAGGAAGACACATAGTTTGAAAACATTGATAGAATGAAAACATTACAGCTAGAGTGTTGTAGACTAGGAAGACACATAGTTTGAAAACATTGATAGAATGAAAACATTACAGTTAGAGTGTTGTAGACTACGAAGACACATAGTTTGAAAACATTGATAGAATGAAAACATTACAGTTAGAGTGTTGTAGACTAGGAAGACACATAGTTTGAAAACATTGATAGAATGAAAACATTACAGTTAGAGTGTTGTAGACTAGGAAGACACATAGTTTGAAAACATTGATAGAATGAAAACATTACAGCTAGAGTGTTGTAGACTAGGAAGACACATAGTTTGAAAACATTGATAGAATGAAAACATTACAGTTAGAGTGTTGTAGACTAGGAAGACACATAGTTTGAAAACATTGATAGAATGAAAACATTACAGTTAGAGTGTTGTAGACTAGGAAGACACATAGTTTGAAAACATTGATAGAATGAAAACATTACAGTTAGAGTGTTGTAGACTAGGAAGACACATAGTTTGAAAATATTGATAGAATGAAAACATTACAGTTAGAGTGTTGTAGACTAGGAAGACACATAGTTTGAAAACATTGATAGAATGAAAACATTACAGTTAGAGTGTTGTAGACTAGGAAGACACATAGTTTGAAAACATTGATAGAATGAAAACATTACAGTTAGAGTGTTGTAGACTAGGAAGACACATAGTTTGAAAACATTGATAGAATGAAAACATTACAGTTAGAGTGTTGTAGACTAGGAAGACACATAGTTTGAAAACATTGATAGAATGAAAACATTACAGTTAGAGTGTTGTAGACTAGGAAGACACATAGTTTGAAAACATTGATAGAATGAAAACATTACAGTTAGAGTGTTGTAGACTAGGAAGACACATAGTTTGAAAACATTGATAGAATGAAAACATTACAGTTAGAGTGTTGTAGACTAGGAAGACACATAGTTTGAAAACATTGATAGAATGAAAACATTACAGTTAGAGTGTTGTAGACTAGGAAGACACATAGTTTGAAAACATTGATAGAATGAAAACATTACAGTTAGAGTGTTGTAGACTAGGAAGACACATAGTTTGAAAACATTGATAGAATGAAAACATTACAGTTAGAGTGTTGTAGACTAGGAAGACACATAGTTTGAAAACATTGATAGAATGAAAACATTACAGTTAGAGTGTTGTAGACTAGGAAGACACATAGTTTGAAAACATTGATAGAATGAAAACATTACAGTTAGAGTGTTGTAGACTAGGAAGACACATAGTTTGAAAACATTGATAGAATGAAAACATTACAGTTAGAGTGTTGTAGACTAGGAAGACACATAGTTTGAAAACATTGATAGAATGAAAACATTACAGCTAGAGTGTTGTAGACTAGGAAGACACATAGTTTGAAAACATTGATAGAATGAAAACATTACAGTTAGAGTGTTGTAGACTAGGAAGACACATAGTTTGAAAACATTGATAGAATGAAAACATTACAGTTAGAGTGTTGTAGACTAGGAAGACACATAGTTTGAAAACATTGATAGAATGAAAACATTACAGTTAGAGTGTTGTAGACTAGGAAGACACATAGTTTGAAAACATTGATAGAATGAAAACATTACAGTTAGAGTGTTGTAGACTAGGAAGACACATAGTTTGAAAACATTGATAGAATGAAAACATTACAGCTAGAGTGTTGTAGACTAGGAAGACACATAGTTTGAAAACATTGATAGAATGAAAACATTACAGTTAGAGTGTTGTAGACTAGGAAGACACATAGTTTGAAAACATTGATAGAATGAAAACATTACAGCTAGAGTGTTGTAGACTAGGAAGACACATAGTTTGAAAACATTGATAGAATGAAAACATTACAGTTAGAGTGTTGTAGACTAGGAAGACACATAGTTTGAAAACATTGATAGAATGAAAACATTACAGTTAGAGTGTTGTAGACTAGGAAGACACATAGTTTGAAAACATTGATAGAATGAAAACATTACAGCTAGAGTGTTGTAGACTAGGAAGACACATAGTTTGAAAACATTGATAGAATGAAAACATTACAGCTAGAGTGTTGTAGACTAGGAAGACACATAGTTTGAAAACATTGATAGAATGAAAACATTACAGTTAGAGTGTTGTAGACTAGGAAGACACATAGTTTTGAAAACATTGATAGAATGAAAACATTACAGCTAGAGTGTTGTAGACTAGGAAGACACATAGTTTGAAAACATTGATAGAATGAAAACATTACAGCTAGAGTGTTGTAGACTAGGAAGACACATAGTTTGAAAACATTGATAGAATGAAAACATTACAGCTAGAGTGTTGTAGACTAGGAAGACACATAGTTTGAAAACATTGATAGAATGAAAACATTACAGCTAGAGTGTTGTAGACTAGGAAGACACATAGTTTGAAAACATTGATAGAATGAAAACATTACAGTTAGAGTGTTGTAGACTAGGAAGACACATAGTTTGAAAACATTGATAGAATGAAAACATTACAGCTAGAGTGTTGTAGACTAGGAAGACACATAGTTTGAAAACATTGATAGAATGAAAACATTACAGTTAGAGTGTTGTAGACTAGGAAGACACATAGTTTGAAAACATTGATAGAATGAAAACATTACAGTTAGAGTGTTGTAGACTAGGAAGACACATAGTTTGAAAACATTGATAGAATGAAAACATTACAGCTAGAGTGTTGTAGACTAGGAAGACACATAGTTTGAAAACATTGATAGAATGAAAACATTACAGCTAGAGTGTTGTAGACTAGGAAGACACATAGTTTGAAAACATTGATAGAATGAAAACATTACAGCTAGAGTGTTGTAGACTAGGAAGACACATAGTTTGAAAACATTGATAGAATGAAAACATTACAGTTAGAGTGTTGTAGACTAGGAAGACACATAGTTTGAAAACATTGATAGAATGAAAACATTACAGCTAGAGTGTTGTAGACTAGGAAGACACATAGTTTGAAAACATTGATAGAATGAAAACATTACAGTTAGAGTGTTGTAGACTAGGAAGACACATAGTTTGAAAACATTGATAGAATGAAAACATTACAGTTAGAGTGTTGTAGACTAGGAAGACACATAGTTTGAAAACATTGATAGAATGAAAACATTACAGTTAGAGTGTTGTAGACTAGGAAGACACATAGTTTGAAAACATTGATAGAATGAAAACATTACAGTTAGAGTGTTGTAGACTAGGAAGACACATAGTTTGAAAACATTGATAGAATGAAAACATTACAGTTAGAGTGTTGTAGACTAGGAAGACACATAGTTTGAAAACATTGATAGAATGAAAACATTACAGTTAGAGTGTTGTAGACTAGGAAGACACATAGTTTGAAAACATTGATAGAATGAAAACATTACAGTTAGAGTGTTGTAGACTAGGAAGACACATAGTTTGAAAACATTGATAGAATGAAAACATTACAGTTAGAGTGTTGTAGACTAGGAAGACACATAGTTTGAAAACATTGATAGAATGAAAACATTACAGTTAGAGTGTTGTAGACTAGGAAGACACATAGTTTGAAAACATTGATAGAATGAAAACATTACAGTTAGAGTGTTGTAGACTAGGAAGACACATAGTTTGAAAACATTGATAGAATGAAAACATTACAGTTAGAGTGTTGTAGACTAGGAAGACACATAGTTTGAAAACATTGATAGAATGAAAACATTACAGTTAGAGTGTTGTAGACTAGGAAGACACATAGTTTGAAAACATTGATAGAATGAAAACATTACAGTTAGAGTGTTGTAGACTAGGAAGACACATAGTTTGAAAACATTGATAGAATGAAAACATTACAGTTAGAGTGTTGTAGACTAGGAAGACACATAGTTTGAAAACATTGATAGAATGAAAACATTACAGTTAGAGTGTTGTAGACTAGGAAGACACATAGTTTGAAAACATTGATAGAATGAAAACATTACAGTTAGAGTGTTGTAGACTAGGAAGACACATAGTTTGAAAACATTGATAGAATGAAAACATTACAGTTAGAGTGTTGTAGACTAGGAAGACACATAGTTTGAAAACATTGATAGAATGAAAACATTACAGTTAGAGTGTTGTAGACTAGGAAGACACATAGTTTGAAAACATTGATAGAATGAAAACATTACAGTTAGAGTGTTGTAGACTAGGAAGACACATAGTTTGAAAACATTGATAGAATGAAAACATTACAGTTAGAGTGTTGTAGACTAGGAAGACACATAGTTTGAAAACATTGATAGAATGAAAACATTACAGTTAGAGTGTTGTAGACTAGGAAGACACATAGTTTGAAAACATTGATAGAATGAAAACGTTGCAGCTGGGTAGACACAGAGTTGGCTACTAAAATAGATTGTGCTCGCTAAAATGGTCAAAAATTTGCCACTTAATCAGACTAAAGTGGAACCTCTATACTTGCAGACACATCATGTATTAATACTATCTATTCACCACTGGGGTGACCATTGTATTTGTGTTTTCGCGCTAAAGCAAACTCTCTTTCTCTAGTCATAATCATCGTATCATGCATGTTTAGCACATTCTGATAAATGTCCATCCAACTTACTGTTAATATTTCTACATTCTTAACAGTAAAACAGTAAAATGATTAAAAAATAGTTACAATAATACACCATAATAATTAATAAGTTTACAATGTCATTGCTTGTTTTAACAGCAAAGACATTTGTGTTCTGGGTAATATTCCTCAACGTAAGCATCCACCCACAAAGAGCGGTTACGTGAACGAAATTTCTTGTTAACTCCGTCATCTCCATTTGTCATATTCCATTTTGAAACATCTTCCCATCTGCCAGATTCCTTTGAATCTACATACTGGTGACATTGAGTTAGCAGCTCGATGGCTTCTTGTTGTAAACGCAAATGGACTATTTGACCAGTTGTCCAGTCCCAGTTTATGCTTTTTTTCCGGTAGCAATAGTAAACCTTTGTGCACGAGATTCTTCTGGGTAGAAATTGCCAGTTGATGGAAGGTTGTGATGCACCAAATTAATTCTACCAACTCTAGATGTATCACCCAGTGCGAAGTGGATGTGCACACACACAACATGATTTGGATCATTTGGGTCATCCACAAGGAACAGTCCCATCGGTGTGCCATTAGCTATCGTCTTCAGTTTGTAATCGAGGATTGTAAACGTGGCTTGCTTCATAAACGTTGTAGCAGATCCAGAGTTGAGTGCTCGGCATTCACGAGTTGACTGTTGCTCGAATTGTGTAAGGGAACAAAATTTGAAAAACCCTGGATCAGGAAAGAGTGTTAAGTTGAAACCTTGACACGAAAGTTCCATTGTCGAAGCTTGCTCTTGTACATCTCTGGTGGTTGCTACCATTGGCGATGGAAGGTCGATTGCCTCGTAATGTGCTTTTTCTTCAGGAGTTTTGTTATTCCAATCTTGTTTTAAACGGTTCAGGTCCTCTTGATTTTCATTGAAGAAGACAAAGGTGGGAGTGAAGTAGCCACCAAACGTTGGTTCATCAGAGCCACAGGAAGATTGTACAGTTACAGTGCATCCATTTTCATTCCAAGGACCACGTTTCTCTTTCAATTTTCTCAAATCATCGACAAGCATCCCAGAGTAACAGCTGTCTGCAACCACAACAAAGTGTTTGTTCTGCTTTATCCCGCGGTCTCCGTTGGCATTTATCGATGGCTGCTTTAAAGCCGCAATCCAAGGTCGCAACATTCCTTCTAAGTCACAGAAACCAGCATGATGTAAGCAGAACTCGCCACCTTTCAAATCACGCTCTTCTGTTATGAAAGAATTGGCGGCTTGAAAATAGTTCTCGTCTAAACCAGGAATAGTAGGGGTAGGCGAGCGGGTAGGGGGAACATGTTTCAACTTCAAATTCAACTTCTCAGCATTTACTTTATCTAGGCCGTGCCCTGTGTAATGCAAAAGCACCATTTCTTCTTTCGCTGGGCTACCTGTATTTCGAATGGGGTCGAATGTGTTCTTTAACGCTGTACGTATTAGCGGTCCATAGACGACTGTTTGGATTTGTTCTCCTCGCTTTATCTGCTCAATGACGTCCTTGTAGATGCCAAAGTTCAGGAAAGGAGAACTTCGCAGCCACTCCCACAATAGGTCAAAGTCGTTTCGTGTGTCTGTCGCGTCTTCGCCAGGAAAGTTGATGGATCTACCCAACTTTTCTGGAGAGAGAAGTATGGCACAACAAGGATGTTCTTCCATTTCCTCCACAACTTCTTCATCGAGTTCAGCACGTTCAGCTAAGCATCGGTTGACTTGTTCTTGAGACATACCTCCACTGGTTCAATTTGTCATTCACTATCAAAAGTGACTGCTTTTTGCAGTCCACGAAGGTGAGAACGCTGTAGTAATGGCGTCGTTATCGAGATTCTTTTATAGTTGTGGGTGAACTTCGCTTAAATATCGATTCTTTCGATACTCACAATTCGAAAGCGGGTATCGATGCTTCCAAGCATTAATTTCAATTTTAATTTCAATCATGTGATGCCTAAACTCCCACGCTGCATGCAGGGTTTCGCACGAGAATGACAATAAAAATCACCAGTGCATGTCTCCGGAGTGGTGCAGTTCTAGTCATTGAAGGAAAATGTCATTGGTATATATTTCAAAAAGTGAATTATAGTGAAACATATATATAAATTTATTTTGTGCTTAAACTATAAATATTCTAAAGCGCTGAACAACAAAACAGACAAAACTATTTCGGTCTAAGAACATTAAAAAGTAAATGACATCCACAAATAAAATTGACGACCAAAGGCAAAGTTAAAGTCATTAAACATCAAAAGCTTGTTTAAAGAGAAGCGTTTTTAAGAGTTTCTTAAAAGTCTCGATGTTGGACAGACACCTCATATCGAATGGAAGTTGATTCCATAGTGTGGGGCCAGCTTTATCAAACGCTCTATATGTCAGTCCAAATGTTTTGCAGTTAGTATGTGAAATCAGCAACTTTCCCTGCTCATCAGACCTGTGTGATATCTCCCCGACGATTTCTTAACTGTAGTCTTGAGAAAGACTATTGTTGGTGACTGACGTACGCAAAAACGCCGACACATGTACGCTGTGCGTACATATTTTTAAGTATTGATAGCGAAAATGGTATCAAAACAGCTGTGGGTGAAATTTCACATAAATCCTGAATCTGTATCAGAATCAGCTGTTAATAATAATAGTAAAGATGTTTTAGGACCATTATACAATAGTCTCAATGCTTAAACAATACATTCTTAAAGTTACTTAAGTCACTATTATAAATCAAAACAACTACATATATAACTAATAATAAAGTTATGATAACTACTTCGGGAAAAGGAAAGACTTAAAACTACCGAAACAGTCAGTTCTACTAATTTGCTCTGGTAATGAATCAGGGCCTTTTTTAAGGATTTTCCAGTGGGGGGGGGGGGGGGGGGGGCATTTTCATAAAAGGGAATATGTTTACTGTTTCTGAGGCAGGCTTTATATATATATTTTTTGTCTGCCATTTTATTTAAAAATATTTTTTCTTCAGTTCAAGATCAGTGGTGGATCCAGGGTTGTTCGAAAGGGGTAACGGTAACCTACTAGGGGGTCTGGGGGCATGCCCAGAAGTGCTTTTCCGGCGATTTCTGATAAGAATTGTTGCGGAATTAAGGCACCACGCCGTTGCTAAAAATGCACGATTACAAAGGGGTATCAAGATTATGAAACACTTTAATATATAAACTCAGAAGTAGTACAGAACCAATATATACACTTTAGCCTTTAGGAGTCTTCATAAGCTACGAAAACATTGTACTTATAATCGGTCATATAATATTGCGTTTATCACTTCGACTTCTTCGTCTTGACATGGTAAAAAACAGAAAACACTAGCTTGTTTGCGGGATTTTAAATGGGGGACGCGCGCCGCTTAGGCCAACATAATTTATATAAGTCTATAAGTTGTTAATTAAGGGCTAAAACTTACTTTCCATTTGTTTAATTTTTATTCCTTGCTTATTGGTTGATTAAATTTAAGAAAAAGGGACTTTTCCTGGGGGGCAAAAATTTTAGGGGGGGCACAGCTTATATGTTGAAAAAGGCCCTGTAATTGCAGTAGCAATTAGAGAGAGTCTTATATGAAACGGCTTACGCTAGTCAAAATATTATGAAAAAGTAGTCGGTATCCTATCGAAAGTGAAATATCTGGTATCGCTCACCACTATTATTCGGGAGAGGTTTGTATTGACAAATTTTTAGCCCTGAAACCTTGGAAGTTGCCTTTCGGCCTTAAAAAATGTTTCAATCCACCTTAATACACTAACTTAAACAAGGCGCCATTTTTCTGGGAAAATTTGAAAAAAAGCATAATCCGACCTTGCCCCGACTCTGCTACGACCGTTTACGAGAAAACTTCACAGGCGCGAAATGCATTTGGTCTTAGTTTCTTGGTTTTTTATCTTGTTTATATCAAATAATAACTGGAATAAGTCGTAGCATGGTTGCTAAGTTTCTGGCAGGCGTTAGTTAACTTTAAAATGAAAAAAACTCTCTTTAAAAAACTGCAACAACCTGGAGTTAAAATAATGTAAAACTAGAAGTTACTATCGCAAGGGAAGTGCTGCCTTGAAATCCAAGGCGCAATCGTGATATTGTGCAAAATTGCAAAAATAAGTGGTATGTGGGCAATATTGAAGTCAAAGTTGCAGTGGAGGTAGTATAGCCTCATACCCATGCGGTTATGGTTTAGTTAAGACCAGAGCAGTAAGCTCAACATATATATGGAGCTCACACTGAGCTTGCTGGAAGCATAATAAAATATTATTATTTATTTTTTGAAAGTTCGCAAGGGACGATTTTCTAAGCCTATTTTGAGTTATTAACGCTCACAAATGTGGAAAATGCTGCAAAATGCTTTTCTTTAGTGGGTTTAGGCTTTAGCCTTCTGTAACTGAAAACGAGCTTGGAAAATGGTACAACCCGCTCGAATTGTCCTTCATATAGTTTTTTGCGAACTTTCTAATGATATGGGTGATATATTCGCTAAAAGTGAACTTTGAATTTTTACTTTTTTATAAGATAGTACTTTAATAGCTAAATTGGAAGAAAACTCGATTTTGTGTCAACCAGAAAGAAATCTGCGTTGCCTCTATATCAGAAAATTATCAGCACTAGTAACTCTAACTACTTGCCAAGTTTCATGCTTGTATCACAAAACGCACAGTTCACCCCTTAACAGCTGAACTATCAGAGTAAAACCAACAAGAGAAGAAAAGCGAAGTTGAAAAGAAAAATATCTATTTAACGTTTGAATAACTATTACATTTCACTGATAACAAAGTATTTTTCTTCCTTTTTGCCAGAAAATATCCAGCTTTCAATTGATGGACAAATAGTACAGACAAATAACAGATTATTTCGTTGTTTTAATATGAATTTAAAATTCAGAAAAGTGTAGGAAGTCAATGTCCTTTTCGGAGTTAGTGAAGTGTTTTAAAATGTGACGATTTAACATATTTGTAATCTGTGGATTCTCCTGAGATAAATTGTAATATATCTTGTCAACTGAAAATTTCATCTTCATAGACTTTTTTGCTGTTAAAGTTGACGGAAGTGATGTCATAGCGGGTATCTGTAAAGAGGTTTTCATGTCGACATCTGCCCGCTATGACATCACTCCTGTCAATTTTAACAGCAAAAAACTCTATGAAGATGAAAAGATATATTACAAGATATAGTACAATTTATCTCAGGAGAATCCATAGATTACAAATATGTTAAATCCCCAAGATGTTATATGCACTATTCCTAGTAACTTCTAGCTTATAACTGAGTAACTTCGCTCTTTTCTTGAAAGCTTATTTTTGCTGAGTTCAGCTTCATGGTAAAGTTGTGAAATTGATAACTAAGGGTTTCTCGACATGCCCTTTTGTCTTCGTTGCCTGTACATAATTTGTCCATCTTCCTGAAAATACACTCTGTTATCATCCACTCTCCTAGACACTAAAACGTGTCTACATACCAATTGATACAAGAAAGTATAAAAAAGTTAAACGTAAAATTGAAAATACTAAATGACAAATACCTACAAAAATATATTTAAAATAACTGAAACAATAACCAAAAGAGATAAAGCCAGTTTTAATGGCTGTATAGATATCGATAAAGAAGTCATTTGATTGATGATATTAATATTGGTGAACCACAGTCAACAATAAGTTAAATTTGCAGGGTTTTTTAGAAGTGCAAATTATAGCAATTGAATGTGATCTGAATATGTTGACTTATGGTTCTATTAATAGTCATATCCAGCTAGTTTGCCACGCAGAATAATGTCCTATTGTAAAATGAATAGTTAGCTTTTAAAATATCTAGCTTATGTTTGGACTTGTTATATATATATTTATAATCTTTGGCACTTTCTGATAAACCACTTAATATTATCATCAACTAAAGTTTCATCTTGATGTTTTTTCCTATGTTTCATCTTGATGTTTTTTCCTGTTTTTTCCTGTTTTTTCTAATTTTCAACTTCAACTAGCCATATCTTCTTAACTAAATTAATAGGAATGTTGAAACTTTAGAAATAAACTTAAGTCAGTAAGATCTTTCATATGAACTACATTTGTATTTTGGCTGCAGTATCCCTTTAATACAAGCTCTTCGAGGAAATAAATAATGCCGAACGGTTCCTTATCCCAGTTATTATTTTGCGAGTCATTTTAGATACGAAAGCGCTACGCCATTAACTTGTACAAATGAAGATCGTTACAATAAACAAGTCCATCTTTTGGTGTTTTTGAGGTTATTATTTATTAGTACATGTGAAAATATTGCTAACATACATTGTGCTCACTAAAATGGTGAAAAAAGACTTACATATTTGACAAAGAAAAATATCATTAAAATTTTTAAAAACGGTGTATTAATTAGTTTCAGAGTTTAATTATTTGCCACTTCAGACTAAAGTGGAACTACATCATGTAATCACGATCTCATGGGTGACCATTGTATTTGTGTTTTCTTGCTAAAGCAAACTGTTCATATTTGATAAATGTCCAGCTAGGTCCATCTAACTTACTGTTAACTTTTCTACATTCTTCCTAACAGTCAAACAGTAAAATGATTACAAAATAGTAAAACAATACATCATAATAATTAATAAGTTTAATAGAATGTCATTGCTTGTTTTAACAGTATCGACTTAATTGAGTTCTGGGTAATATTTCTTAATGTAATCATCCATCCACAAAGAGCGGCTACGTGAACGAAATAGCCTGCTAACACCTGCTTTTCTACTTTTCATATTCCATCTTAAAACATCTTCCCATCTACCAGGTTCCTTGAAATGTACATACTGGTAACATCGAGTTACAAGTTTGATGATTTCTCGTGTTAAACGTGGTATGACAGATAGAGTCGGTTCACCAGTTTTCCAGTCCCAGTTTATGGCTGTATTTGTAACAATAGTAAACCCTTTTTCACCAGATTTTTCAGGGTATATTATACTGCCAGCTGGTGGACAGATGTGATACACCAAATTAATTCTAGCAACTTTGGATGTATCATGCATTTCAAAGTGGATGTGCACACACACAACACGACTTTGATGATTTGTTGCGTCTTCGATAAGGAACAGTCCCATCGGTGTGCCTTTATCAGGACCATTAGCCATCTTCTTGAGTTTGTAATCGAGGATTATAAATGTGATTTGCTTCATAAACGTATTGGCAGATCCAGAGTTGAGTGCTCGGCATTCACGAGGTGACTGTTGCTTGAAATGTGCAAGGGAACAAAATTTAAAAAACCCTGGATCAGGAAAGAGTGTTAAGTTGAAACCTTGACATGACAGGTCCATTGTCGTAGTTTGCTCTTGTACATCTCTGGTGATTGCTACCATTGGAGATGGAGGGTCCATTGTCGTAGCTTGCTCTTGTACATCTCTGGTGGTTGCTACCATTGGCGATGGAAGGTCGATTGTCGTAGCTTGCTCTTTCAAATCTCTGGTGGTTGCTACCATTGGCGATGGAAGGTCAATTGCCTCGAAATATTCTTTTTCTTCTTCACTTTTCGTATCCCAATCTTCTTTTAAATGCTTCAGATACTCTTGATTTTCTGGTTGATTGAAGAAGACAAAGGTGGGAGTGAAGTAGCCACCAAACGTTGGTTCATCAGAGCCACAGGAAGATTGTACAGTTACAGTACATCCATTTTCATTCCAAGGACCACGTTTCTCTTTCAATTTTCTCAAATCATCGACAAGCATCCCAGAATAACAGCTGTCTGCAACCACAACAAAGTGTTTGTTCTGCTTTATCCCGTTGGCATTTCTCGATAGCTCCTTTAAAGCTGCAATCCAAGGTCGCAACATTCCTTTTAAGTCGCAGAAACCAACATGGTGTAAGCAGAACTCGCCACCTTTCAATTTACGCTCTTCTGTTATGAAAGAATTGGCGGCTTCAAAATAGCTTTCGTCTAAACCATGAATAGTAGGGGTTGGCAGAACACGATCTTTTAGCTTCTCGGCATATTCTTTATCTAGGCCGTGCCCTGCGTAATACAGCAGCACCATCTCTTCTTTCTCTGGGCTACCTGTATCTCGAATGGGGTCGAATGTGTCCTTTAACGCTATACGTATTAGCGGTCCATAGACGACTCTTTCGATTTGTTCTCCTCGCTTTATCTGGTCAATGGCCTCGTTGAAGAAGCCAATGTTTAGAAAACCAGATTTTCGCAGCCAGCTCCACAATAGGACAAAGTCTTTTCGTGTGCCTATCGCGTCTTTGCCAGGAAAGTCGATGGATCTATTCAACTTATCTGGAGAGAGAAGTATGGCACAACGAGGATGTTGTTCCATTTGCTCCCTAACATCTTCATCGAGTTCAGCACGTCCAGCTAAGTGTCGGTTGAGTTCTTCTTGAAACATACCTCCACTGGTTCAATTTGTCATTCACTATCAAAAGTGACTGCCTTTTGCACTGCACGAAGGAGAACGCTATCGTTTAAATGGCGTCATAATCAAGATTGTTTTATAGTGGTGACAGGTGGTTTACTGGTATCGCTCACCACTATTATTGGGGGGGGGGGGGGGCTTTGTATTGAGGTGAAGGCTAAAATCCACAGGCTTATTCGTATATACATTTTCTCTTAACATATTTATATAATTTGCATGTTCACACAGTATGCTTATGTGAAGGAAATTTATAATTGGAATTTTTATACCAGCATATATATTTTCATGATTGGTAGCAAAGACTGCAATTCGAAGGCCTTTCTGTGAAATCCTGCCCGTGCAGATATATTACTGACACGGGAAGAAGTTTTAATTATGTTGCATATATTGTGTAGTGAGTTCTTTACAGATTTCGCACGCGGATCTTGAAAGTACTTGGAAAAAATCCACGGCTTGGAAATCCTTGAATTTATGAAGATCTCAGAAAAAATGCTTGAAATAAAACAAATTGAATCTCTATAGAGATGACTCAAAAGGACCTTCACATTTTTTAACCCTAACATCCTAACCCTAACCTAACATAAATCTTAATATTCACTGTCATCTTGCATACTATAACTACCTTAATTTCGTCCATTGCACTTTAGTCATTACCCTAGATACACAGGAGGCCGAGAGACAACTTCCAGTTTAAAGGCTAAATAAACACTCTTATACTCCTAAAAGGGTGACTCAAATAAGAACCTGTAGTCTTTATTATTTTTCGTTAGGTAAGGGTTAGGGTTATAGGAAACCAGCTTAATTACAATTCGTAAGCAGACAAGGCGTCATTAGCAGGAATCCCTCCGGCTTCTGATTGGCCCATAAATTTAGCACTTCCGCATCGTATGCGCTAGTGGCATAAATTATCGCTGGCAAAATAATGTGAGTATTTTCAAAGTTCATGTCAAATATTTATAGGAATGTCGCGTCTCATGTAAAGTCGCCAAGCCATTGTTGCCTGTTCAGTCAAATAGAACTGGCTTGACCAAGTCGCAATCACGTTAATAGTTATTTTTGAATCCGCGACTCTTCTGTTCTACGTTTTTATATGCACGCGACATGTCGCCCAATTTATCGAAGCTCATTGGAAATCATTCGAGGTTTGGCACAAAGGCTTGGCAATATTGATGTTTTTTTCTGATTTTGGGAAGAAATATAATCTCGTATAAATATAATCTCGGGTATCGATGCTTTCAAGCTTTAATTTCAATTTTAATTTTAATCAATGTGATGCCTATAAACTCCCACGCAGGGTTTCGCAAAGCCTGTTGGGACCATATCTCGACCAAAAAAATACGAGCAAAAACAATAAAGGCGGAACCTAGACTCGGCTAACGCCCGAGTAATAATTTCAATACCCCCCTATATAATTCCTTGGGCTTATTTAAATGACTGTTTGCTACTTTTATTCTTTTCAACTAATTATACATACATACATACTCACACACATACATATATAATTAAGGCTGTTCTGTATGATTTTACCCAATAAGAAATATGTTTGTTTGTATAATAATGTTGATCATCAGACTCTTATCCTTGTTTATTACAAAAATCTCATGCCCCCCCTGACAACTTATAAATGATTTTAGGGTCCCCCCATTTTCTCACCCATCCGCCCTCCAATAAATAATGAACGGTTCCGTATCCCAGTTATTATTTTGCGAGTCATTTAGATATGAAAGCGCTAAGCCATTAACTATATTGTACAAATGAAGATTGTTACAATAAACAAGTCCGTCTTTTGGTGTTTTTGAGGTTATTATTTATTAGTACATGTGAAAATATTGCTAACATACATTGTGCTCACTAAAATGGTGAAAAAAGACTTACATATTTGACAAAGAAAAATATCATTAAGATTTTTTAAAACGGTGTATTAATTAGTTTCAGAGTTTAATTATTTGCCAC
The DNA here is from genome assembly GCA_035772405.1 of Chrysogorgia sp. JL179-B06. Classification (NCBI taxonomy): domain Eukaryota; kingdom Metazoa; phylum Cnidaria; class Anthozoa; order Scleralcyonacea; family Chrysogorgiidae; genus Chrysogorgia; species Chrysogorgia sp. JL179-B06. The sequence goes on along the minus strand of JAYKKM010000339.1, from coordinate 1,012,587 downwards.
TTCAGACTAAAGTGGAACCACATCATGCAATCACGATCTCATGGGTGACCATTGTATTTGTGTTTTCTTGCTAAAGCAAACTGTTCATATTTAATAAATGTCCAGCTAGGTCCATCTAACTTACTGTTAACTTTTCTACATTCTTCTTAACAGTCAAACAGTAAAATGATTACAAAATAGTAAAACAATACATCATAATAATTAATAAGTTTAATAGAATGTCATTGCTTGTTTTAACAGTATCGACTTAATTGAGTTCTGGGTAATATTTCTTAATGTAATCATCCATCCACAAAGAGCGGCTACGTGAACGAAATAGCCTGCTAACACCTGCTTTTCTACTTTTCATATTCCATCTTAAAACATCTTCCCATCTACCAGGTTCCTTGAAATGTACATACTGGTAACATCGAGTTACAAGTTTGATGATTTCTCGTGTTAAACGTGGTATGACAGATTGAGTCGGTTCACCAGTTTTCCAGTCCCAGTTTATGGCTGTATTTGTAACAATAGTAAACCCTTTTTCACTAGATTTTTCAGGGTATATTATACTGCCAGCTGGTGGACAGGTATGATACACCAAATTAATTCTAGCAACTTTGGATGTATCATCCATTTCAAAGTGGATGTGCACACACACAACACGACTTTGATGATGAGTTGCGTCTTCGATAAGGAACAGTCCCATCGGTGTGCCTTTATCAGGACCATTAGCCATCTTCTTGAGTTTGTAATCGAGGATTATAAATGTGATTTGCTTCATAAACGTATTGGCAGATCCAGAGTTGAGTGCTCGGCATTCACGAGGTGACTGTTGCTTGAATTGTATAAGGGAACAAAATTTGAAAAACCCTGGATCAGGAAAAAGTGTTAAGTTGAAACCTTGACATGACAGGTCCATTGTCGAAGCTTTCTTTTGTACATCTCTGGTGGTTGCTACCATTGGAGATGGAAGGTCCATTGTCGTAGCTTGCTCTTGTACATCTCTGGTGGTTGCTACCATTGGCGATGGAAGGTCCATTGTCGTAGCTTGCTCTTGTACATCTCTGGTGGTTGCTACCATTGGCGATGGAAGGTCCATTGTCGTAGCTTGCTCTTGTACATCTCTGGTGGTTGCTACCATTGGAGATGGAAGGTCCATTGTCGTAGCTTGCTCTTGTACATCTCTGGTGGTTGCTACCATTGGCGATGGAAGGTCCATTGTCGAAGCTTGCTCTTGTACATCTCTGGTGGTTGCTACCATTGGCGATGGAGGGTCCATTGTCGAAGCTTGCTCTTGTACATCTCTGGTGATTGCTACCATTGGCGATGGAAGGTCCATTGTCGTAGCTTGCTCTTGTACATCTCTGGTGATTGCTACCATTCGCGATGGAAGGTCCATTGTCGAAGCTTGCTCTTGTACATCTCTGGTGATTGCTACCATTGGAGATGGAGGGTCCATTGTTGTAGCTTGCTCTTGTACATTTCTTGTGGTTGCTACCATTGGCGATGGAGGGTCCATTGTCGTAGCTTGCTCTTGTACATCTCTGGTGATTGCTACCATTGGCGATGGAAGGTCCATTGTCGAAGCTTGCTTTTGTACATCTCTGGTGGTTGCTACCATTGGAGATGAAAGGTCCATTGTCGAAGCTTGCTCTTGTACATCTCTGGTGGTTGCTACCATTGGCGATGGAAGGTCCATTGTCGAAGCTTGCTCTTGTACATCTCTGGTGGTTGCTACCATTGGAGATGAAAGGTCCATTGTCGTAGCTTGCTCTTGTACATCTCTGGTGGTTGCTACCATTGGCGATGGAAGGTCCATTGTCGAAGCTTGCTCTTGTACATCTCTGGTGGTTGCTACCATTGGCGATGGAAGGTCCATTGTTGAAGCTTGCTCTTGTATATCTCTGGTGGTTGCTACCATTGGCGATGGAAGGTCTATTGCCTCGTAATTTGCTTTTTCGTCTTCACTTTTCTTATCCCAATCTTCTTTTAAACGCTTCAGCTGATCTTGATTTTCTGGTTGATTGAAGAAGACAAAGGTGGGAGTGAAGTAGCCACCAAACGTTGGTTCATCAGAGCCACAGGAAGATTGTACAGTCACAGTACATCCATTTTCATTCCAAGGACCTTCTTTCTCTTTCAATTTTCTCAAATCATCGACAAGCATCCCAGAGTAACAGCTGTCTGCAACAACAATAAAGTGTTTGTTCTTCTTTATCCCGTTGGCATTTATCGATGGCTGCTTTAAAGCCGCAATCCAAGGTCGCAACATTCCTTCTAAGTCACAGAAACCAGCATGATGTAAGCAGAACTCACCACCTTTCAATTCACGCTCTTGTGTTATGAAAGAATTGGCGGCTTCAAAATAGCTTTCGTCTAAACCATGAATAGTAGGGTTAGGGAGTACACGACCTTTCAGCTTCTCGGCATTTACTTTATCTAGACCGTGCCCTGTGTAATACAAAAGCACCATTTCTTCTTTCTCTGGGCTACCTGTATTTCGAATGGGGTCGAATGTGTCCTTTAACGCTATACATATTAGCGTTCCATAGACGTCTCTTTCGATTTGTTCTCCTCTCATTATCTGCTCAATGGCCTCCTTGAAGAAGCCAATGTTTAGAAAACCAGATTTTCGCAGCCAGTTCCACAATAGGCGAAAGTCTTTTCGTGTGCCTGTCGCGTCTTTGCCAGGAAAGTCGATGGATCTATCCAACTTTTCTGGAGAGAGAAGTATGGCACAACGAGGATGTTCTTCCATTTCCTCCCTAACTTCTTCATCGAATTCAGCACGTTCAGCTAAGCATCGGTTGACTTCTTCTTGAGACATACCTCCACTGGTTCAATTTGTCATTCACTATCAAAAGTGACTGCTTTTTGCAGTCCACGAAGGTGAGAACGCTGTAGTAATGGCGTCGTTATCGAGATTCTTTTATAGTTGTGGGTGATACTTCGCTTAAATATCGATTCTTTCGATACTCACAATTCGAAAGCGGGTATCAATGCTTTCAAGCTTTAATTTCAATTTTAATTTCAATCATGTGATGCCTAAACTCCCACTCAGGGTTTCGCACGAGAATGACAATAAAAATCATCAGTGCATGTCTCCCGAGTGGTGCAGTTCTAGTCATTGAAGGAAAATGTTATTGGTATATTTCAAAAAGTGAATTATAGTGAAACATATATATATATATAAATTTATATATAGTGCTTAAACTATAAATATTCTAAAGCGCTGAACAACTAAACAGATAAAACTATTTCGGTCTAAGAACATTAAAAAGTAAATGACATATCTACAAATAAAATTGACGACCAAAGTTAAAGTCATCAAACATTAAACGCTTGTCTAAAGAGAAGCGTTTTAAACGTTTCTTAAAAGTCTCGATGTTGGACAGACCTCTCATATCGAATGGAAGTTGATTCCATAGTGTGGGGCCAGCTTTATCAAACGCTCTATATGTCAGTCCAAATGTTTGCAGTTAGTATGTGCAATCAGAAACTTTCCCTGCTCATCAGACCTGTGTGATATCTGCCCGACGATTTCTTAACTGTAGTCTTGAGAAAGACTATATTGTTGGTGACTGACGTACGCAAAAACGCCGACACATGCACGCTGTGCGTACATATTTTTAAGTATTGATAGCGAAAATGGTAAACAGCTGTGGGTGAAATTTCACATAAATCCCGAAACAGAAATCCTAATTTGCATTAAATTTACATATTACAATCAATGCGATTTGTTCAGATACAATTTAATGCTGCAAGTGTAAAACTTTTCAATTACCAGCACTGACACTAGAGCTATATGCAAGGAACTAGAATGAGGTAGAAACGTACACTGCGAAACGTTTTAGCGGGGGATGTAATTTTTCATAACTTTTTCCTATCAAGCCACCTTAATGAGAGGTCGATGTCACCACAAACGAGAACGCCGCCATAACATTACTTTTTCTGGGAAAATTGGAAAAAGGAAAATCCGACCTTGCCCCGACTCTGGTATGACCGTAAAGTGGACCAGAACACATTTTTTCAAATTACTGGGTAAAACGATTCATGGCCTGCCTACAGATTTCCTGCGACTTTGGTCCCTTAGCAATGACCGCCGTTGGCTCTAATTTATCCAGTGAGGGAAGCCTAATGTGAGACGTCAAATTAGGTTCAAGATTTTATGCATTTAATGTTAACAAAGACATTAATGTTGGCCAGACATTAAACCTATTTCGCGAGCGTCACAGTTTGATTTGCTTGGAAACTCGGAGCTTCTAATGATATCTCGTTAATTTACATTATGCAAATATGCAAGCTTCAAAATCAGCTCATCAGATACAATAGAAAGCTCAACCCAGTCCTATTTTTAAGATCAGTGGTTACATCGTTTTGCGTAACCTTTCGATATACATATAGCAAAGTGAAAAGGTGGTAAACTGCCAAGATTTAGCCCGAAATTTTGCCTCAATTGTTCGTTTTGTGATACAAGCATGAAACTTGACAAGTAGATAGAGTTATTATAGTGATGATGACTTTCTGATATAGAGACAACGCAGATTTTTTCCTGGTTGCCACAAAATCGAGTTTTTAAAAAGTGAAAATTCAAAGTTCACTTTTAGCGAATATCACCAATGTAATTAGAAAGTTCGCAAAAAACTATATGAAGGATATTCAAGCGGGTAGGGCGATTTTCTAAGCCTATTTTGAGTTACTAACGCCCAAAAATGTGGAAAATGCCATAAAATGCTACAAAATGCTTGTTTTTAGTGGGTTTAGCCTTCTGTAACTCAAAACGAGCTTGGAAAATCGTACAACCCGCTTGAATGTCCTTCATGTAGTTTTTTACGAACTTTCTAATGATATGGGTGATATTCGCTAAAAGTGAACTTTGAATTTTCACTTTTTTATAAGATAGTACTTTAATAGGTAAATTGGAAGAAAACTCGATTTTGTGTCAACCAGGAAGAAATCTGCATTGCCTCTATATCAGAAAGTCATCAGCACTAGTAACTCTATCTACTTGCCAAGTTTCATGATTGTATCATAAAACGCACAATTCACCCCTTGACAGCTGAACTATCAGAGTAAAAACAACAAGAGAAGAAACGCGAAGTTGAAAAGAAAAATATCTATTTAACGTTTGAATAACTATTACATTTCACTGATAACAAAGTGTTTTTCTTCCTTTTTGCCAGAAAATATCCAGCTTTCAATTGATGGACAAATAGTACAGACAAATAACAGATTATTTCGTTGTTTTAATATGAATTTAAAATTCAGGAAAGTATAGGAAGTCAATGTCCTTTTCGGAGTTAGTGAAGTATTTTAAAATGCATATAACATCTGCGGGGATTTAACATATTTGTAATCTCTGGATTCTCCTGAGATAAATTGTAATATATCTTGTCAACTGAAAATTTCATCTTCATAGACTTTTTTGGTGTTAAAGTTGATGGAAGTGATGTCATAGCGGGTATCTGTAAAGAGGTTTTCATGTCGACATCTGCCCGCTATGACATCACTTCTGTCAATTTTAACAGCAAAAAACTCTATGAAGATGAAACGATATATTACAAGATATATTACAATTTATCTCAGGAGAATCCATAGATTACAAATATGTTAAATCCCCAGTAACTTCTAGCTTATAACTTGAGTAACTTCGCTCTTTTCTTGAAAGCTTATTTTGGCTGAGTTCAGCTTCTTGGTAAAGTTTTGAAATTGATAACTAAGGGTTTCTCGACATGCCCTTTTGTCTTCGTTGCCTGTACATAATTTGTCCATCTTCCTGAAAATACACTCTGTTATCATCCACTCTCCTAGACACTAAAACGTGTCTACATACCAATTGATACAAGAAAGTATAAAAAAGTTAAACGTAAAATTGAAAATACTAAATGACAAATACCTACAAAAATATATTTAAAATAACTGAAACAATAACCAAAAGAGATAAAGCCAGTTTTAATGGCTGTATAGATATCGATAAAGAAGTAATTTGATTGATGATATTAATATGTGGTGAACCACAGTCAACAATAAGTTAAATTTGCAGGTTTTTTTAGAAGTGCAAATTATAGCAATTGAATGTGATCTGAATATGTTGACTTATGGTTCTATTAATAGTCATATCCAGCTAGTTTGCCACGCAGAATGATGTCCTATTGTAAAGTGAATAGTTAGGTTTTAAAATATCTAGCTTATGTTTGGACTTGTTATATATATTTATAATCTTTGGCACTTTCTGATAAACCACTTAATATTATTATCATCAACTAAAGTTTCATCTTGATGTTTTTTCCTCTACTAAAGTTGGTTAAAGCTGTCTATCTCACGTTTGGAGACTTTACATATTCGTAATATGTGGGTCTTCCTTAGCAAAATCATAATATATCTTGTCAGTTGAAAATTTCATCTTCATTGACTTTTTGCTGTTAAAGTTATCGGATTGTGGCAAGTAACAAAAGAAAACTGGTTTGGAATGCCTCTTGTGACATTGACAGCGAAAATCAGGAAGTTGAAACTAGTTTAACTGATGATAATATTAAGTAGTTTTTAAGAGAAAGTGCCAAAGATTATTCCAATATAGAAAGCCCAAATGTGACTGGTTATTTTAAAACCACAAATCCAACAATGGCAAAAACTGGTATTTGATTGGCCGTACATGAGAATTATCACTAGTTAAAGTGCCTATGCAATGAAAAATTCAGTTGGAAAATAACTCTTGTATTTGAAAGAACTCTTGAAACTATAAAGACTAACCATTTACAACTTTTTCATATCTCACTTCACTCTTGAGATATTAAGATTTGTTTAATATGTAAATGATCATACTTATGACATCACAATGCATAATGACTTATTGAAAACGCTTATATATCCTTGAGATTATGTAATGAAATCACTTGAAATGCAGGTGCATGTGTGTGGATGTATCCAATGACATCAAATATTCAAATCATCAAACGATTCCATGTGATAATGGTAAAGATATGCAGAATGTTTCAATAAGTCATTATGTATTGTGATGTCATAAGTATGATCATTTACATATTAAACAAATCTTAATATCTCAAGAGTGAAGTGAGATATGAAAAAGTTGTAAATGGTAGTCTTTATAGTTTCAAGAGTTCTTTCAAACAAAAAGAGTGATTTTACAACTGAATTTTTCATTGCACAGGCACTTTCAGTAAACGTATTGAGAAGTAAAACTATAAAAAACATTCAACCTTTTTCAGAACAAACAAAAAATGTTCAGCCTAGGTTGATATAAAATAAAATAGAAAGTCGTTTCCAGTCCCTGCCTTTACTACGACTTCTGAGAGAACTCTTTTTAAAGAAACACTGACATTTTCAGAGAAAGATTCAAAAATAATTTGTTTTAAAGGGATATGGCAATATAAATTAACTTTGTCTCATTTGAAAGAACTCGTAAAATGGTATAAGAAGACCTTTTACAATGTTTCTGTATCTTTCTTGGTTTTTGAAATATTTCAGATAACTATGACAAAAGACTACAATCCGCCAGGAAATTGGTGACGTCACAAGCAGGGTAAACCTGATGAAACTACTCCATAGGTGACCGAATTTCCGCGGAAGGCTTTTCAAAATGTTGTGGGCCAATTGAAAATGGCAATAGTGCAACATAATCGAGTTTCTGGCTCATAATGTCGTAAGGTTGGCAAGATAAAAATTTCACTTTACCCTACTTATGACGTCACATGCATATCGAAAATAATTCCAAGATGCGGACAGCACGCTGTCTTTCGTCAAATTATTTCGAAAACCAAAAAAGATCAGGGAAAATTGTAAAAGGTCTTGTTATACCATTTCACGAGATCTTTCAAATGAGACAAAGTTAATTTATATTGCCATATCCCTTTAAAATTGAGCTGGGGAAAAAGACAATCTTTTAGCCTAGTTCAATAATTTGTTTCTGTAGGAATTTTTCTAAAAATGTTCTAAAATATTTTCACTACAGGATAGTGATATTTCTGCAAACATTTCTTACTTATCAGTGTTTCCTTAGCTTTACCGTAAACCTTTCCTCGAATATAGAAAGTTATAACATCCATATATACACAAATATAGTAAATAAATTTACATGTAGTAAATACTAGAACAACATAAAAATACAGCTTCTTCCCCCTAAATATATTTGTCAACCATAATGACTTTATATAAAATACAACTACTTCACACAACGAGATACAATACAAGTCTTCCAGGCTCGTTGTTTGTCAATGTGTGTTTATATTGGAATTTATACGATTTGTCAAAATTAGAGGATATTTTCATCTATTATTTGCAGTTTATTGTTACACTATAATGAAATCCAAATCTATAAACAATATATCTGAAAAAATATATCTAAACAATATGTATGTATTTGACAATATTAAATCCTCTCATATATTAATTAATCTATAAAGAGTCCAAAGACGAGCAACAAGGTGGATTCTCAGAACCAAGATCGGAGAAATGTCATACAAAGATAGACTGATGACGCTGGACCTACTCCCATTGTGCTACGATAGAGAACTCAAAAACCTAGTTTTCTTCTTCAAGTCTCTACATGGGCATACTGACTTAAATGTCCACGAATTTGTTACGTTTGTTTCTCAAGGTCGCACCAGGCTGAGTCAAAACTATGCCAACCTTAAAACTCCACTTTGTAAAACAAGAACTTTCCAAGCCTCATATTTTAACCGCGTAGTCAAATTATGGAACTTTGTCTGCAAATTAGCGAATCCAAGTAGTTTCACCAGTTCTATGTCATTCATTTAAGAACTTTGTAAGACAGATACTAGAATATTCAACAAAATAAACATTTATAAACCTTGTTGTTCTACGTACATGTTTATTGTATCGGTATGTTGAAGTACAATGAACAGAATGGTGCCAAGTTTTGCAAGGTACTAAAAGTCCCATGCGAGGCGCTGCCCTCTTAGATTAAAATACATGTGAAATATGTTCTATGTCATAGAGGCTCTATGACAGGGACAGTCGCGTACCAGTGTCCAGGTGCACGGCCAATCTATATATCAAAAGTAGAAACAACTACACTAGATAGTATCTGTCTTACAAAGTATAAATGACATAGAACTGGTGAAACTACTTGGATTGGCTAATTTGCAGACAAAGTTCCATAATTTGACTATGCGGTTAAATATGAGGCTTGGAAAGTTCTTGTTTTACAAAGTGGAGTTTTAAGGTTGGCAACGTTTTGGCTCAGCCTGGTGCGACCTTGAGAAACAAACGTAACAAATTCGCACTGTAAATATCCTAAATATTACCAGACACTGATCACACAACACCTTATGGTAGATAACTACACATTATTTCATTCTATTGTAACAATAAACTGCAAATAATAGATACATATCGAATAAATTCCAATATAAACACAGATTGACACACAACGAGCTTGAGCGACTTGTGGATACAGCACAGAATTAAAGACATAAATCGAAAAAATAATCAAGATTGGAACTAGCTAACACTAAGAATTACTTTGTTATGAATAGCAATATTATGGACTCGAAAATCCTATCATCATTTAAAGCATTTACAATGCACAAAATTAAATCCTTTCACTAGTTTATTTAATTGTTGAGGAATAATTCATCGATTCACTGTTCACTATTTTGGTGTTAAGTTCCCTTGAAGAGCTGCATGGCCAGAAAGTATAGAGGAGATTTTTCATTGTTGTGAGATATATCAAACAAAATTGCTTGCATGTCATGTACTGTGATAAGAATATAAATGATGACATTTTAATAAAAAATGCTTGTTTGACAATTGAAATGACATTCATGTCTCTATCACTCAAAAGACACACAAAAGTCATTTTGTGTTTGTTTTAAGTAGCAAGTGCAAGACACTTGAGTCTTGAGTCATGCATTCTCAACTCCATCGTTTGAAAATCCTGAAAGTTTAGATTTTTAAAAGCAGTGTTTGAATTCTGCGTGTGTACAGTGAAAATAATTTTATGGTTAAAGGGATCCTCCAGCCAAAATACAAATGTAGTTCATATGAAAGATCTTACTGACTTTAGTTTATTTCCAAAGTTTCAGCATTCCTATCAATTTAGTTAAGAAGATATGGCTTGTTGAAGTTGGCGAGTTTGTCCAATTTCGACGCCATATTTGTTTCTCAAATATGACGTCACTGAGTGATTCTATCTCGTATTGTGCCTAAGAAGCTCCTCTACTTTCCTGCATGAGGAACTAAATAGTTTATTTCGACTAATTTTCGTCCAAAGAGCATTCGCAACAGCTATCACTATGTGATCGCCATTAAAACAACTCCACTGCCGATAAAGAATCACTCAATGACGTCATATTTTCAAAACCAATATGGCGTCAAAATCCTCAAATTTTCAACTTCAACTAGCCATATCTTCTTAACTAAATTGAAAGGAATGCTGAAACTTTGGAAATAAACTAAAGTCAATAAAATCCTTCATATGAACTACATTTGTATTTTGACTGCAGTATTCGTTAATACAGGCTCTTCGAGGAAATCTAACTAAAATTTGATTGAAATATTCTGGTCAAGATTGATGGGGTTAATTGGTTGAACAACAGACAAATTCTTAGACCTTTTTTAGTTGTTTTTCTGGTGACAGTATAAATATAATACCTACAGGAATGTTTCCACAACCTTTTCTATCAGGTATTTGGCATGAATACAGTCCTGCACACATAATAATTTCAAGTTAAATAAATTACCCTGAAAGGAAAACCGGTTTGAAATAACTGGAGTTCAGCAGATGAAAACTTAGGTTTGATATTTGAAGCAGGCTTCAAACATTTGAAAGATGTACTTTGTACTTTGCAAAATTGGCGGAAGTGTTGTTTTTAGCAATTTGGGTAAGGATTGCTAATGTATGTAATAAATGAAGTGTAAGCTGAACAATACATGCTGGTATTTAGTGCAATATTTTGATATAGTCTCATTTCTATGCTCTATGATCTCAGATTTAGTCTATTTCAAACTAGCTATTGTACACATTCAGGGGAGGTCTTAGAACTGAGACAGTAGAGCAAAGAAGTGAGAAAATATCTTAAAGGACATTGGCAACAAAAATTAAGTTTGTCTAATATGAAAGGACTCGTAAAATGATAGAGTAACACCTTTCACAACATTTCCGTATTTTACTTCGTTTTTGAAATATTTCAGTTTGTTTGATATGTAAATGAGATGGTCTCTGACGTCAGGTGCTGGTAGAGAATTTCACACATAGAATATTAGTTCCATCTTCAAGTTTGTGCTACAAATTTAATTGAAAATGTGCGTATAATAACTCCTCATGATAATGAACGTTGTCAATTTAGCAATCACTGAGATATAAGACATTTTTTAATGAGTGAAAATTCTCTACCCAGCAGCTGACATCAGAGACCATCTCATTTACATATCAAACAAACTGAAATATTTCAAAAACGAAATAAATACGGGAAAGTTGTAAAAGGTGTTACTCTATCATTTTACGAGTTCTTTCATTTTTGTTGCCAATGTCCTTTAAAACAATTTTTTAAAGAAATACATGTCAGATCCTGTGAGGGTTGGTGAAATAACTCATTGATGAGTGGCTTGTTTGAGTTGAATGCAATTAACTTTTGTGTAATGCAAACCTTTGGGTTTTTTGTAGTATTTGTGAAATGCTGGTATCCACAAATCAATGCTGAGTGAGATGTGTGTTTTTAAGCGGAATTGTAAAGACGTTTCAGTGAAATATGAAGTGAAGATACACAGTACAGGTAAACACTTCATCTTGGAGTTATTAAGCTTGAAGCAACCCCTACTGGTATCTGACAACGAGAATCAATAGAAAATATAACATACTCTTTTAGCATTACCTAGTATGGTGCGTAGATTCCTGGCGAATACTGCTGTGGCTCAGGGTAGCTTTCAAAGCTACCATACACCCCAGTTTGATCTTGTGTTGGGTGACCACCTGGCCATGCACCTTGAAGTTTTGTTAAAACTGCTGCACCTGCAACAGGACTTGTTGGACCACTGGCGACAGACATGTAACCAGAGTATGCAGTGTGGTCTCCTGTCCGACCATTAGCTACAGCATAAGTCACTACAGGAAATTAAAAATATTAGTTAGAAATATGGAACTATAAGGACAATGGGAGACAATAAGATTAAGTCCAGGTTAAAATGAGTCACAGCTTAAATAAGTTGAAGACACTTACAAGCCTGGAAAAAAATATTTTCGTTGTACCTGTCAGAATGACCAACACAAATATATTTGTACTGGACGCACAAAAAATTGTACCTGTCAACGTACAACTTAGCGCAATGTCTCACAACTTAGCGTAATGTCTCACAACTTAGCGCAATGTCTCACAACTTAGCGTAATGTCTCACAACTTAGCGTAATGTCTCACAACTTAGCGCAATGTCTCACAACTTAGCGCAATGTCTCACAACTTAGCGCAATGTCTCACAACTTAGCGTAATGTCTCACAACTTAGCGCAATGTCTCACAACTTAGCGCAATGTCTCACAACTTAGCGCAATGTCTCACAACTTAGCGTAATGTCTCACAACTTAGCGTAATGTCTCACAACTTAGCGCAATGTCTCACAACTTAGCGTAATGTCTCACAACTTAGCGCAATGTCTCACAACTTAGTGCAATGTCTCACAACTTAGCGTAATGTCTCACAACTTAGCGCAATGTCTCACAACTTAGTGCAATGTCTCACAACTTAGTGCAATGTCTCACAACTTAGCGCAATGTCTCACATCTCCAAACTTAGCGCAATGTCTCACAACTTAGCGTAATGTCTCACAACTTAGCGCAATGTCTCACAACTTAGCGTAATGTCTCACAACTTAGCGTAATGTCTCACAACTTAGCGCAATGTCTCACAACTTAGCGCAATGTCTCACAACTTAGCGTAATGTCTCACAACTTAGCGCAATGTCTCACAACTTAGCGCAATGTCTCACAACTTAGCGCAATGTCTCACAACTTAGCGTAATGTCTCACAACTTAGCGTAATGTCTCACAACTTAGCGCAATGTCTCACAACTTAGCGTAATGTCTCACAACTTAGCGTAATGTCTCACAACTTAGCGCAATGTCTCACAACTTAGTGCAATGTCTCACAACTTAGTGCAATGTCTCACAACTTAGCGCAATGTCTCACATCTCCAAACTTAGCGTAACGTCTCCAAACTTAGCGTAATGTGTCACAACTTAGCGCAATGTCTCACAACTTAGCGTAATGTCTTACAACTTAGCGTAATGTGTCACAACTTAGCGTAATGTGTCACAACTTAGCGTAATGTCTCACAACTTAGCGTAATGTCTCACAACTTAGCGTAATGTCTCACAACTTAGCGTAATGTCTTACAACTTAGCGCAATGTTTCACAACTTAGCGCAATATGTCTCACAGCTTAGCGCAATGTCTCACATCTCCAAACTTAGCGTAACGTCTCCAAACGTAGCGTAATGCGTCACAACTTAGCGTAATGTCTCACAACTTAGCGTAACGTCTCCAAACGTAGCGTAATGCGTCACAACTTAGCGTAATGTCTCACAACTTAGCGTAACGTCTCCAAACGTAGCGTAATGCGTCACAACTTAGCGCAATGTCTCACAACTTAGCGTTATGTCTCCAAGGCTCCAAGCTCATAACTTAATAACACAATCTCTCCAAACTTGTCTCAAAAATATGCGTAATACCTCTCATCTGAAATTGTACAATACGAAATCTAAACGCAGTCCATTCAGCACAAAAATGTTTTACTTTCACAAAAAGTTGAGTATAATCTTCGGCGACAAGTGAGCATCGGACAAAATGGCAGACACAATTAATATTGTAACTGTCAAATCTCTAGAAATGGGATATTTGTATCGGACAATGTCCGTGACCGACCGCTTGTATAAACAATCAATTTGTTCATGACCAAAGTAAAATATATTACAATTAGAAAACGCTAAAAAGGCAGGTGTACTACAGAAATGGTGTGACATAATTTAAACAGTACACCAACCTGTACTATATATGTAGTCCACCATAAGGGGTGGTGGGGAATATGATATTTTACTTTACCTGGAGCTACTCCTCTAGCAACATATGGTGTACCAGTTGTGACAACTGTACATGAACCAACAGTGGAAACAGGTGATTCTGGTCCTACAAATAAACATTGGAAACCTTTGGTTAACAACTCGTGACATTATTCTACCTTCTCTCTCCATCTGAGTCTTGGTAGCTCAATGGTAGAGAACATCTCACCAGTAATCAGAAGGTTACAGGTTTGATTCCTGTCTCAGATTCAGAAACCTTTTTCTGAGGATATGAGCTTGACGATCTTGTCAATATATGTCTTGACTATATATTGTCAATATACAGTATATTACCACAACTCCAGATGTGTACATGTATCAAGTAGAATGAGTTCTTTTTGTTAAAGAGAAGAAATTCAATTGAATTCTTGAAGGATTGCATGGTGGTGATTAATAATTATGAAAACATTTGTGGAAACACCATGTAGATAATTTTATTAGCTGAGCTTTCGTCTCGTAGGACACGAGACTTCATCAGAGCAAAGTGAGTGTTGGCTTACGTCATATTACACGACATTTGTAAATGCTAATTTGTAATTGCTCTGATGAAGTCTCGAGTCCTACGAGACGAAAGCTCAGCTAATAAAATTATCTACATGGTGTTTCCACAAATGTTTTCATAATTAGAAGAAATTCAGCTATTAATTTAAATATTTTCTGTTTACCTTCAAATGGATATCCTAGTTGTTGCAATACATATTCTGCTGCATGCTGCATACGCTTTGGCTTCATCAACAATGCGACATAGTTTCTGTCACAATGTTGATAATCTGAGATCAGCTGTTCGAAGCCTAGATAGCTTATCTAGTTCATAAGTCCTTGCTAAAGTACAGTACTAATCATCCTTTGAACAATCTAATTTAAATTGTATCCACTGATTATGTGATATTGCTGTTGATCTGTTCAGTGCATAAAAGTTAAATTGGGTTGTTCAAAGCACCACTAGAGTGGTTCAGGCCAGCCCCAGATGAACTTTACAAGTTCACTTCAAATGAAACTTGGGGGCATGTTTATGATCATGCTATATTTTGGAAACAGCCGGTATAAAAATGTATGTATAGTATGTGCCATGTTCAAATTAGCAACACATTTATAAAATGATTTAAAATAACTATCAATTTCTTTATGTGCTTTTCATGCATTTTCATGCATTGCTTCTTAAGTCTACATGTTCTTTCCTTAATAGCGGTAGTCACATGTACGCATTGCGTACCTATTTTTTGTAAAAGAGAAGAAATTCAGCTGTTAATTTAAATATTTTGTGTTTACCTTCAAATGGAATGCCTAGTTGTTGCAATACATATTCTGCTGCATACGCTTTGGCTTCGTCGACACTTCGACATAGTTTCTGTGGTTGGTACAAGGTTGGTAATGCTGGAATATTTACCTAAAATAGTGTGTAATAATGGATTAATGGCCATGAGATATGATATCACTGCTTTGTTTCAGGGATGTAGTATGTAAATTGATATAGAGTATGTAAATTTATATTGTAGTATGTAAATTGATATAGTATTATGTAAATTGATATAGTAGTATGTAAATTGATACAGTAGTATGTAAATTGATACAGTAGCATGTAAATTGTACAGTAGTATATAAATTGATACAGTAGTATGTAAATTGATATTGTAGTATGTAAATTGATATTGTAGTATGTAAATTGATATTGTATTATGTAAATTGATACAGTAGTATGTAAATTGATACAGTAGTATGTAAATTGATACAGTAGTATGTAAATTGATACAGTAGTATGTAAATTGATACAGTAGTATGTAAATTGATATTGTAGTATGTAAATTTATATTGTAGTATGTACTATGTAAATTGATATAGTATTATGTAAATTGATATAGTAGTATGTAAATTGATACAGTAGTATGTAAATTGATACAGTAGTATGTAAATTGTACAGTAGTATGTAAATTGATACAGTAGTATGTAAATTGATACAGTAGTATGTAAATTGATATAGTAGTATGTAAATTGATATAGTAGTATGTAAATTGATACAGTAGTATGTAAATTGATACAGTAGTATGTAAATTGATATAGTAGTATGTAAATTGATAAAGTAGTATGTAAATTGATAAAGTAGTATGTAAATTGATAAAGTAGTATGTAAATTGATACAGTAGTATGTAAATTGATACAGTAGTATGTAAATTGATATTGTAGTATGTTAATTGATATTGTAGTATGTTAATTGATATAGTAGTATGTAAATTGATACAGTAGTATGTAAATTGATACAGTAGTATGTAAATTGATATAGTAGCATGTAAATTGATATAGTAGTATGTAAATTGATAAAGTAGCATGTAAATTGATAAAGTAGCATGTAAATTGATATAGTAGCATGTAAATTGATATAGTAGCATGTAAATTGATACAGTAGTATGTAAATTGATATTGTAGTATGTAAATTGATATAGTAGTATGTAAATTGATATAGTAGTATGTAAATTGATATAGTAGTATGTAAATTGATATAGTAGTATGTAAATTGATAAAGTAGCATGTAAATTGATAAAGTAGCATGTAAATTGATAAAGTAGCATGTAAATTGATAAAGTAGTATGTAAATTGATAAAGTAGTATGTAAATTGATAAAGTAGCATGTAAATTGATAAAGTAGCATGTAAATTGATAAAGTAGCATGTAAATTGATAAAGTAGTATGTAAATTGATAAAGTAGTATGTAAATTGATAAAGTAGTATGTAAATTGATATAGTAGCATGTAAATTGATAAAGTAGCATGTAAATTGATATAGTAGCATGTAAATTGATATAGTAGCATGTAAATTGCTTTGTAGTATGTAATTGATATAGTATTACTGCACGCCGTGTACTATCCACAGGATACTAGATTTTCGTTTTGGATAATAGTAGTCTTAACTAATATCCCAACAAGATACAATAAACATTTCGATAGCGCACAGCCAATCATGCAGAATCTGAAGTAATGTCTTACAATGTAACATAACATCTTATAATGTAGCGTATCGTCTTATAATAATGTAGCGTAATGACTTCCAATGTAACGTCACGACTTCCATCAAAAGTGGGATACTAGATTTCAAGGAGGGATACCAAATTCAGAAACCTGGTATCCCACTTGGATACTGCCGAAAATTTAAAATTTCAAGCCCTGTACATGCAGATGAAATGACATGAAACAATACACATACTTTGTGTAAGAATAGCTGCATTTCTGCATTAGGTGTCTGTGCGCTGTGCAAAGTGTAGACTGGACTTCCCCAATTGTTCTTGTGGCAAAAGTCTTCCAATAACTACAAGAGGTTGAAGGATAATTGTTAGTGACATTTTCTTAACACACATGTATTCTCTCTTTTAAAAAAATGCTAAGAAGATTTGAATTAAAGATATGTATGAAAATGAAGATACATGTATTAGGAAGGGACAAGGAGTCTGACCAATCACTGAAGGGTTAGGAAATGTAGGCTGGTATAGTCGTTGTACGTGGAATGTAGAGGGTGGACAAGTTTGGTAGGTCTGTAGGAAGGCTGGAGGATAGATGGTGATGATGACCACAATGATGGTGGTGATGACGGTAGTGATGACCACAATGATGGTAGTGATGATGGTGGTCTGATGGTGGTGATGATGGTGATTGCAATGAAGACAACACTGATGGTGGTGATGATGGTGATTGCAATGAAGACCACACTGATGGTAGTGATGATGGTGATTGCAATGAAGACAACACTGATGGTGGTGATGATGGTGATTGCAATGATGACCACACTCATGATGGTGATGGTAATGAAGACCACACTGATGGTGGTGATGATGGTGATTGTAATGAAGACAACACTGATGGTGGTGACGATGGTGATTGCAATGAAGACCACACTGATGATGGTGATTGTAATGATGACGACAATGATGGTGGTGATGATCGTGATTGTAATGATGACCATGTCACTGATGACAACAGTGACCACTATGGTGTTGATGTGATGATTTAAAAAAGCAAAAACTCACTTGTGTTGAAGACTTCTGTGGTTTCAAAGTAACTGGATTGGTTGGTGTCAACTCCATACCAGGAAGAATATCATAAAGATTTTCCTAAAAGAACAAACCCTACACAAGTTATCCAAAGTATAACCAAAGAAGATTGACGGTAACATCTGCATGTACCTCTGGTGTTCTTCCCTTTCTGTAATCATCACAATTAGGCACATAGAATGGTTGTACTCCTTGATGGTGCCCAGTGAACATATAGGATCTTCCACCAGCAGCTCGACTCCCAGCAGCTGTTCTGCCACGGCCTCTTGGACGAATCAACTGTTGACTAGAAGGAATGGAAACAAAGCAAAGGATATATATATATATATTTATTTATAAATTGGAGTGTCGAAACGTTCGGTCACGGACAGTAACTTTTAAAGTTACGTTCAAAAAACTTGTTAAAGCCAGAGTAGCGTCAAACTATGTCTGAAATGGAAATCGCTTAGTACTCTAGCCTAGGCGACAGGTCATTTCACATTGCTGCGCCAACACTTTGGAACAGTTTACCTTGCGAAATACGGAACAACTCTTCTCTTTCGAGCTTTAAAACTTCTACATACCGTAGCATTTGTATGATATTATTTATAACTTAGTTTACCGGTATGTTAACAAATAATTTCCCAACGCAACCAGGTGATAAATCAGACATAGTTTGACGCTACTCTGGCTTTAAAAAGTTTTTTGAACGTAACTTTAAAAGTTACTGTCGATGACCCAACGTTTCGACACTCCAATCTAGTATCTTCGTCAGGGGTGATCGTTGTAAAGTTAGGATCCCTATTTATACCCTCATAGAACCGATGATGACGTTATCTATTAATAAGATGCAAATAAAGCTTCTGGTACTTCGGACCACGCGTGCGTAACCTACCATGAGATTGCGTGGGAAAATTCCAAAATTATTACCACTAATCCGCAGTACCATCAGAGACGTTGTCTGGAGGCTTGGCATATCAATAGCGCCCACGTCCCATTGAATCGCGATGACGGTGGTTTATTACCAGAAGCTTATTTGCATCTTGTTAATAGATAACGTCGGTTCTATGTGGGTATAAATAGGGATCCTAACTTTACAACGATCACCCCTGATGAAGACACTAGATTGGAGTGTCGAAACGTTGGGTCATGGACAGTAACTTTTAAAGTTACTTTCCAAAAACTTTTTAAAGCCAGAGTAGCGTCAAACTATGTCTGATTTATCACCTCGTTGCGTTGGGAAATTATTTGTTTAAAAAAGTATTTGTTTCTATGAGTATTGACTTACTTTGACAAAGGTGTTGGAAATGGGTACATCGGCTGGTTGACCGTGAATGGGTAGGTAGGTCCATTATATGGTATAACATAATCTGTAGATGCAGGGTATGTGTAGGATCCCGCCATCATTGCTTTACTCATTGCTCTTTGTTGTCGTTGTTCTTTGTCGACAGGTTTAGCAAGCGTCACTTCAACATCACTACCTTCAATCTTTTGATCTGCCAAGAAAAGGAATATCATTGAAACTGTAGGTATAGTTTGATTAGTTTTACTACAGAACAAGTTGTATAAATAACTGTATGTATTTGATAATATTACATAAAGTTCAAATACAGGGGTGTACTTAGTGTGGGGTGAAACAGCGGGAGTTTCTGACGAGTGTGTGTGTTTAAAAACAGTGTTTACATGGCAAGTTCTGTGCTTGTCCCAACAAGAAGGTCACCCTAGCAGTAGGATTATGACTTGCCCTAGGAGTCGGACCACTACCCTGGGACTAGGACCACTACCCTGGGAGTGGGACCACTACCCTAGGACTAGGACCACTACCCTGGGAGTAGGACAACTACCCTAACAGTCGGACCACTACCCTAGGAGTAGGACCACTACCCTAGGAGTAGGACAACTACCCTAGCAGTCGGACCACTACCCTAGGAGTAGGACAACTACCCTAGGAGTAGGACCACTACCCTAGGAGTAGGGCAGTACCCCAGTGATATAGGGTCAATTCCCTAGGAGTAGGGTGAGTGCCCTAGTTGTAGACAGTGGCGTAACTCTCATTAGGTAGGGTTAGGTCGAAAACAAAGGGCCCACCCAGTGGGGCCCCTGCCAAAAATGAAGTGGAAGATTATAATGAAAAATTACGGCTTAACAGCGACATTACTGACCGATATTTCATCGTCATATTTAGTAAGAACTAATTTATGGGGCCCCCGATAATTGATTCTCCCGTACCACCCCCGGCCTCCTCCGAATCTGTGATTTATGGTGAAGAATCATTAATGTCCTGAGATTGACCTTCAGTTGATAAGAAAGAGCTGATTACTGATTTACCAACATTAACTCGAGGAGGAAAGAATATATAGGTGTCTAGATATTCACGATTGTTTAACATTGAACTGTATAGTGATAATATATAGAAGTTATAGTCGAGCCTTCATGGGGCCCCAGATCCAATACATGTATAAGGGCTCCGTCTACCTACGCCAATGGTTGTAGAGTCAGGACCCTAGCAGTAGGGCGAGTACCCTACTCATAGGATCAGTATCCTAGGCATAGGATCAGTGGCGTTATGTTGTAACTAGAACGCGAATTTATGTAAGTACAGCAGTATACAGCTGCCAGATTATACGGATATTCTACATCAATAAGCTTTGTAAGAACAATGAAGTTACACGGAGATATTTTTACGAATATCATAAACAGGAACTGAAACATATTTTAGCAGACAGGAAGTGTATCTTATGATCTTATAAATATCATGATTAAACAGGGCCCGCGGAGCGTATTAAAGAGTGGGGGGGCTAAGTCATAAATACAACCGCCTGGAAAATTTTGGATTTTCTATGGCTCTTTAATGCTATTTCCTGCCTTTTGAGAGAAACTCCATTGCTGCAGCTACGATTTTTGAATAATAATCTCGAGGTCTCGAGCTCGTTTTCGGAGCCTGTGGTTGTTTTGTACAGTGACAAGGTCACAGAACTTCATGTCAGGCCCGTATGATCTGAAGTTGAAAACATCAAGCAAATCTTGGCCAGTTAGTGTTACTTTTACTTTAGCCCCCCCCCCCCCCCCCCCCCCCCAGCCTCCCCGTCTCCGCGGGCCCTGTTAAATAATTAGAATGTAGAATATAAACAACGTATCAAGGTGAATAGGTGATCCATATAGTCTTGTAATATTAAAATAACATACGGTTATGATATTGCGCGTTTATAATGTCAAAATTCAATATGACCATTTGAACGCCATACATCTAATTCGAACAACGTTTACTCGAAACGAGCAAGCCACGCGAAGTTATAAATTTTCCATTCAAGCGACACCTTTGCCAAATCGAACTTCACGTTTGTAATATTTGCTGAATTGAACGACTTATCTGGCGGTCAAACAAATCGAACAAACGAACGGGAATATATACTTCTAATATTGAAATAACATACGCGGAAATCATGCGAGATGTCACTGTTCTCAAAAATATTGAGGTTATCAGTGTCTGCGATCCTTGAATTAATTCTTTGTTGCAGTGTTCCACTATATATAACATAATTATATACCGATACGTGGACAATCGTCAAGCTCATCTCCTCAGAAAAAATGATTCTGAGTCCCGTACAGGAATCGAACCTGTAACCTTCTGATTGCCAGTGAGACGCTCTAACCATTGAGGTAACGAGACTCAGATGTAGAGCGAAGGTTATGCACTGGTTCGATTTATATATGTACTGCCTATGCGGCAGTCACTATATATCGGTAATGCTTGGATGCGTTAATATACACTGATGTAGTGAATGTGGGAGAGCTTGGAGTAGACAGACGATACATGGACGATCGTCAAGCTCATTACCTCAGAAAAATGATTCTGGTATATGGTTAATTATAAATTAAAATCTTTGAAGGCGATGACAAACAGAGATTCACGCTGATATTGATGAGCTTATTTTCAAGTGAATGATTCGCATTTTTTAAATTCTTAAGGATTAAATGTGACCTTGTATTTTGATAGATCATCTTAAGGGATTATATATTGTGACAATCTATTTTGATAGATATCTTGATAAATCTTGGGTATTTTGTACTTTGATCGAATACGGTTGAATTGTTTGCATATATTTACTTACCAAGCCCAAGGTTGAACGAGAAATACAAATCAAATAATCGAAAAGGTTGGTGTACTGCCGAAATAGCGTGAAAGTTGTCTAACGTTTCGAGCGAAGGCCCTTCGTCAGAGAGTGAAAGGCCTTCACTCGAAAACGTTAGATTACCTACACGCTATTTCTGTAGTACACCAACCTAGCTTTAAGAGTATTTGATTTGTATTTCTACACTACCTACGCAGCACAGCACTTTTGTAATACTAATTTAATGAGGAATATGCCATGCACTTCTTAGTTGCTAATTCTATGGAAGTTAGCGCTTGCTAGTTGCTATGTCACGATCTGCCTGGTTGCTCAGCTAAGCGTACTTTTTGATTTTTGATTCGGAATCCAAAATCAAAGCGAAGCGAAAGCTAAACAATTTATTCGATTAGTATTTGTTATTTTCATGTTGGTGGGTTATTTTTGGACGAGTTATAAGTAAGTGTAATGACAATTTAATGTCTAATCGTGGTGGGAAACGAGAAGGAGTTGGAAGGCCACGATTGCCGTATACTATCTTGAACAAAAAATCAACAAGTACGCTTAGCTGAGTAACCAGGCAAATCGTGACATAAGCCCCTTTAAGCAGGATAGGGTAGGTTATGTACGCAAATTTAAATCATAAGATTATTATTGAAAGAGATTTTCTTTAAAGCTCCGTACTCAGGTATTTTTTCTGTTGTTTTTTATTCTGCTGGCATGCCTGATCCTGAACACTGCGCCAGTGAACGGCAACATTTCACTTTGATACGAACTCCTAGTATATATGTATATATAATAGGTAATATTTGGCATTTCTCTCGATCAAACTACATGTTGAAAGGATTTGTGGTGAAGGAAAATTTCGAGTGTTGGAATACATAAATTTTAAGACCAAATCGGCACCAGTTGCGAAAAATGCAACTTCAAGGCCTTCCGGCTGGAATTGAACCCGCGATGCTAGTGCAGTGCTCTGACCACTGAGCTACGGAAGCCGTTGCCGAGAGCCTAGTCACGAGTTCTATATATATGGTGGTGGTAATGCCGGGATAAGATTCTGGGTATATTATAGGTAATATTTGGCATAATATTTGGTCGCGGGTTCAATTCCAGCCGGAAGGCCTTAAAGTTGCATTTTTCGTAACTGGTCACTCGAAATTTTCCTTCACCATAAATCCTTTCAATATATATATATATATATATATATATATATACTGCATAGTATAGGCACTAGGTAGTGTAGAAATACAAATAAAATACTCTAAAATGTTGGTGTACTACCAAAATAATGTGAAGGAGATCTGACGTTTCAAGCCAAGGCCCTTCGCGGTCAGGGTACGATTTATTTCGTCTGTTGGTTTAGACGTCGAAGGTGTCGGTCGAAGGTGTAATTCAAGCAAGCCAAATAATTACGAGGCAAAGAATAGCATTGAACAATAAATGGTAATAATTATATATTTTAGTGGCGACACACGATCGGATTGAGAAGATCGATTTTTGACTCGATGTATTCAGTCGTGGAACGTCTTGGTTGAAACAATTCAGCGAAATGATATCGAACTTCTAATTATAAACTTTTCGATTAATTGAATTCGTTTCATGGCTTCATGATGAAAATTAGGAGGTTTGGTATAAGTATGAGTACGATTTATTCAGAGTTGATCACGCAGGACAAGGTTGCCCTATTTATCCGAGCCAGAGGCTCATGTTTTAAGCGTTCGACCACTCAGTTTATCACTCTTAGGTGAACGGAAAACCTAACTGATATATAGGGATTCCGAGGGCCTACGATTTAAGGTCGCTTTTCGATTAGACCCGAAAGTCTTACCATTTGCTGGTGTTGTTGCAGCACTTTCTCCTCAATTATTTTAAGACCCTGAGTGGTGGTCCGACCCAGGATTTGAACCTGTGTCTCCCAGCTCATAGACATGTGTGGTAACCACTAAACCACAACAGCTGGTTTGGTCCTAGCTGGTGAGTGTAACAACACTCGATCAATAATGTAGTCTTCTCTCTTAATTGAGCGAAGGCCCTTCGCCAGAGAGTAAAAAGTAAGATGGTAAAGTCAATCTGAATGTCATCGCATCACCCCTGTGGTTCATACATCTCTTCTGAGAATTTGACGATTATCTATGTATCAAATATCAATGGTTTGAAAACCAAAGCAAAAACAACTTTGTCAAATCATCAATTCTCCACGCCGCGTGTCAGGAAGTGTTTCAAATATTACTTGCAATATCTCACACTGTTTGTTTTTGACCAAGGTTGACCCCTGCAGACAAAATTATGATATCTGATTCTTTAAACAGATGATCCTAGAGCAGGACACGTCGTAACACGTTCTCGGTAATTTAAATAACCTTAGACCATTATACCAGGGGGTGTAATATTTATACGATTTACGCGAGTGGCAATTGCCCTTTGATGACCATCAAATATAGTGATTCGCTTCTCATAAGATGATAGCTAAAATGTTACCTATATAGGCTATATGAATATTAATCCTAACGATTTCAAGATATTTTTGGTATATATATATATATATATAAACCCTATTTAGGATTCCGAGGGTCTACGATTTAAGGTCGTTTTCCGTGAAGACCCGAAAGTCTTACCATTTGCTGGTGTTTGTTGCAAAGGCAGCACTTTCTCCTCAATTATTTTTAAGACGTTGAGTGGTGGACTCTCTTCGTGAATTGTAGTACATCTGGTATCTATATAGAACATGCTAAGTTTGGTCAAATTTGACAAATTATTATTAGGCTTACGGAAAATATGGGCCATGTATCGAAGGTATTGATATAAAGTCTCGCAGACGAGGAGCTTTGAAAATAACCTGTCGATCTTCATTAGGGAAAAATATGCTACAAATATTTCCATCGCCATTGTCATATTTGTACCCGCCTCATATCAATTATCATTGTGTTCTAGTTGCTCCTATATATAACCCCTTCTACTTCCTTTGGGTACCAACTAATTGGGTTAGCATAAACCAATCATGATCTAACGCATGCTCCTTCAAGTAATTTATTTGTTAAGCGCAGAGCAATCTCACCAGCATGATAAGAAAATCCTCTTACTACTTATCTGAGGTTATTCAAGTTCAATCTTTAGGCTTTGAAATATTTTGTTAGTGATACGATATGTCAAGAGTGCTGCAGTGATTATCTGTTAACACTTAACACCAATAGTTCTTAGCATCGCGACATAGAATTCAATATTATTGAGTTGAAACCATTCCGAGTCCAACTGTTGTGGTTGAGAATGTATCTGCATTCATCAGATTTTCTAACATGTTCGGAAAATTAAAAACGCAATTAACTGCTTGGGTTTAATGGAAATATTGTTGCAATGTACTCTTAAAAACTGTCTATTTTAAAGATGATAGCTCTTCAAATTAAAAATTAAGCCTTCCATTCCTTAATCTCTCTGAAGAATGATATATTTTTAGCCAATATTCATGCGATGGGTATGGAACCCCGAACCCATATAATCACGTTGTCTTACGTTGTCTTGGACAAGATGATGAGTAAAGGTTACATACAACCAGCTGTTGTGGTGTAGTGGTTACTTACCACACATGTCTATGAGCTGGGAGACAGATTCAAATCCTCGGTCGGACCTCCACTCAGCTAGGGTCTTAAAAATAATTGAGGAGAAAGTGCTGCCTTTGCAATAATATAAGCAAATGGTAAGACTTTCGGGTCTTCTCGGATAACGACCTTAAATTGTAGGCCCTCGGAAGGGTATTCCGTTCACCTAAGAGTGATAAATCTAATAAACTAAACTAAGCTAAGATTCTGGGTATATTACATATACAATATTTGGCATTTCACTTGATTAAACTACATGTTTTAAGTGTAACTAACATGTAGTTCTATTACTTGTAATATACCCAGAATCTTATCCCGGCATTACCACTACTATATATATACAGAACTCGCAGCTCGCGGTTCAATTCCAGCCAGAAGGCCTTGGAGTTGCATTTTTCGCAACTGGTCCCGGTTTGGTGTTAAAATGTATATATTCCAACACTCGAAATTTTCCTTCAGCCTTCATCATATTAAATCCTTACAACATGTAAACTAAACTAAACTACATATGTGTATACAATCTGTAACCTTGACCGAAGTGTGTGGTCCCTAGTGTCCCTGCAAGCTCTAACCATTGAGCTACATAAAATGACTCGATGAGTGAGAGAGGAGGGATCATGTAGAACTACATAGATGATAATCTATTTGATGATGAATAAATGTATTAACGCCATTTCCATATCCTTTCATCGCAGTCAGGCATTTGAATCTCACTGATTTCATTCTCACTTGAACATGTCAGACTACGAAACTTGTTATCAATACGCAGTCTATATGTTTTAAGTACCTCGTGCTTGTCATGCATGTGTGTCTGGGATTAAATTGGAATTAAAAGTACCTGGTGCAATGAATATAACTAAAGACCAAGGTCGTGACCTCGACAAAAAATCACCGATAAAACACACACAAGTATATCACTTAAGTATTAAATTCTGACTAAATCACATAAGTACTAAATCATATGCATAAACACTTCGTCAGTTATTGCTGAATGAAATATTGGCAATAATTACAATAACTTCTGTCACCTTGGTTGGTCTTTACGCTAGCGATTAGCAAAGCTATGCTGAAAATGCTTGAGCATGTGTTTAAAAATAACAAAGAATCATTCTTGGTTTAGTCAAAATGTCACCCAAATTGAATATTCTTTATATTCATTGAAATTAGCTTTTCTGACCTCGTTCGTGTGTCTGTAATTCCAAAGAGTCTTCGCTTTGTCAGTATATACATATATCAATCGAACCAGTACTTATTTTATGTTATGAAACGTGTTGTGCTGCGTAGGCAATGTAGAAATATAAATAAAATTTCTAAAAAGGTTGGTGTACTGCCGAAATAGCGTGTAAGTAGTCTCAGTGGCGTAGCCAGGAAGCAGATGTCATGTGGGCACAAGATGGGCACAGGTCTCAACATTCTCTGGTGGGTTTTTTGTTATTACAGTACTCACAGGGCCGTAGCCACCAATTTTGAAGTATGTCCGGTTGGTAGTGGCAGTTCAGAGGCCAAACATGCGAGAAACCTCTGGGGTGTGAACATGCTCCCCCGGAAAATTTGATTTTTTAAGCCACGGAAATTATATTTCCTGCATTTTGGAGGCAGTTTTAACAACAAAAAAGATAAAATAAAAACCAGTGAAAAACAACGACAACTGCCTTGCTGCATTGCGCTTCAACATTTTACTCATCAGCGCCCACTGACACATGCTTTAGCGGTAACAGTCAAAAACATTGGTGGAAACCACTGATGGCACTCGATGAATTTCAATTTTCACGCGAAAACCGTCATTTTTAGGGAAATATTTAACGTTTATGTGGGAATTAAACTAATACTTTGTCTTTTTGTAAACAGTAAACTTATACATAATCTTCCTAGTGGCTATACTCTATACTTTAATTACTTTGCCCAACAAGCTGAGCTAGATCTGTCTGCAATATTTCACCCGGGCACACGCAGGTTTCAGCCGACGCCACTGAGTAGTCTAACGTTTCAAGCGAAGGTCCTTCGTCAGACAGTAACGTTTCACTCTCTGACGAAGGTCCTTCGCTCGAAACGTTAGATAACTTACACGCTATTTCGGCAATACAGCAACCTTACTAGATATTTGATTAGTATTTTATGTTACTTTATTGGCACACATGTATACTTAATTTGTGCAGTCCGGCCAAGCAAAAACCACGAGATGAAGCAGCTATAGACCTTATTCGTAAATGGCCGACAATTGAAAATTATTTTATATGCTTATAAATTGGCCGTTAGTATCTTACTGAACTCGTTTTAAAGCAAGAATACTTTTCAATTTCGTACATGAAAACGAGCAACCTCGTACCCAGGGCATTTTGCCTCCACGGTGGGATCGGCTGGTCACATGACACCCAGAATTCTGGGTGTTTAGATATGATAATTTTTGTGGTCTTTGTTTCATTGCCTTTGTCTACTTTGTTGACCTGAATAATTGAGAAATATTCAATGCTCTTCACAGTTGTTCATGTCAGCATTCGTCGGCATAAAAGCAGCTAACAAGTTTAATAATCCACCATACATCCATTGAAGAAGCATATATCGAATTTAGCGAAAGCTATCACTTCTAATTTCTGTAAAATTTGAAGACAGCATTCAGATTTAGATGAATAAATTATACTCGGCTGAGTTTTATGACAAGCCAATCGCATTATAGAATGGACCAGCCGATCCCAGGGCCATTTTCGCGCAAAGGCGAGGTTGGAAAACGAGTTCAAAAAGCCAATTTATATGCATATAAAAGAATCTTAATTTGGCGGCGATTTATGAATAACGTCTATAAAGCTTTAAGATTATTTTATTAAAACTAACGTTTCGTATCACGATATCTTTGTTGAGACATTATCAAAATAAAGCGATTATCACTCTTTTGTACGTGATGTATATGCCGTGTGATACAAGGACAGATTATTTATGGCCAGGGTGGGGGCCGAAGAGAAAATGGTTAGGTAACTGAAAATTCTAAGACCTAAATGGTTGGGTAAAAAATCACTTCTCTGAAGCGTTGGGTAGCAACATTTTCATGACTATTTACATAAAAAAATTAAGATAATTGTTTAAAATCCGTTCTCATTAGTCATCATTGCACATTATCTTTTGTTATTATATTCCTCTCCTTGTTTTCCTTGGATTCCTGCTACGTATAGGGAGATCATCTGAAAGTTACAGTAGGATCTGTCTGTATATCTATTTGGGTTTGTTATTAAAACTTGTATCGACGATATGCCAGGAATTGGGTTTATCCAACTTTTTTTCTCTAACTTTTTCTCTAACTTTTTTCTTTACTCATAAATGGTTGGGATTTCTTTTCAGCACCAAATCTATTTCTCTTCAGCCACCACCCCGACCATAAATAATGACCAGTCCTAAGACTCCATATATTTTATAGGTTGAAAGTGAACGTCAATGTACATAAACATCGTCAACATATGAACGATTTGATCCGGCATACAGTAAAAACCCGCTATAAACAAGAACCTGCATTTTACCCAATCAGCCTGGGATAGGTTCTTATATTATTATATGTTCTTATATAAACAAATACTTAATTTCAGCCTGA
Organism: Chrysogorgia sp. JL179-B06; assembly: GCA_035772405.1. Taxonomy (NCBI): domain Eukaryota; kingdom Metazoa; phylum Cnidaria; class Anthozoa; order Scleralcyonacea; family Chrysogorgiidae; genus Chrysogorgia; species Chrysogorgia sp. JL179-B06. The sequence continues at coordinate 983,224 of JAYKKM010000339.1, read as the reverse complement.
GGTTCTTAATAATGGTAGGTTCTTGTAAGATCTACGACGGCAACCTAGGACGGCGACGGCAGTGAAAGCAATACAAATGTTAGCATCTGAATGAAACCACGGTCGATTGACTAGCATATTCAACACTCAAAGTTTGTTTTATGATCTCCAAAACGCTTCAATATTTCTAAAACGATTGTAGTGTCTGCGTTTAAAGTGCCCATAACCTCAAAATGTTTTATTGTCTTGTTTGGAAGAACTTTTAAAATGATAAAGTGACTTCTTTTGAAGATTTTCGTTTCTTCGCTTTCTTTTTGAGATATATCAGTTTGTTTGATATGCAAATATCTGGAATTTCGTCACAATGCATAATGACTTATTGGAGAAATGTGTGTATCTCTTTCATTCTCGAACGAAATCCTTTAAAATCAAGTTTGGTGTTGTGGGAGAAACACACACACGTGTTATTCACACTTTTTATGTTTTTATGTTTTTATTTCATGAACGCAAAGAAATATAACATTCTCTGATAACTCATTATGCATGTGTGACGAAATTCCAGATATTTGCATATCAAACAAACTGATATATCTCAAAAAGAAAGCGAAGAAGTGAAAATCTTCAAAAGAAGTTACTTTATCATTTTAAAAGTTCTTCCAAATAAAACAATAAAAAATGTTGTGGTTAGGGGCACTTTTTCAGTCCGAAAGAAACAGGCAAATAGCTCTCGTCTCTCTGTGAGTTACCGTCGTCCTAAAGACGTGAAAATTATCTCAGTGGCGTTGTAAACAGAACGAGGACGGCGTTGAGATTACTCTTGCATGGGATAAAGATTATTCATTCTTTTTGTTTTGCATAAAGATTCTTTTGTTTGAACGACGTCGCCGTCCTAGGTTGCCGTCGTAGATCTTAAAGTCTCTATTAACTATGACCACACTCAACTTTTTGGGAATGTTTATTTACGGACTGAAAAAAAAATCACAGCACTTAAAATACAGTATTAATCATTCAGCATGAAGATAAGTGATTTAATCTGGTTTATTCAATGAGAACTTTAACCCACCCAACTGGGCAAGGTTACTCGAGGGTATAACGTATTTCACATGTGATGATTATGACCGCCTAACTTTGATACTAACCCTAACACGCTAAGAAATTTCAGATATATTACAAGTAGTATTTAGCATTTCACTCGATTAAACTACATGTTCGAATTAAACAATAGAATACGTTTGCCTGGGTCTCTATAACGTTATCGAAACCCGAGTGACGTAATAAAAACACGAGAGAAGTGTAGGGAGAAGCACGAGCCACCCAGGCGAGTACTTTCCCAACTTCTCGAGTGTTTTTATTACTTCACGAGTGTTTCGATCACGTTATAGAGAAAACAAACAAACGTATTCTATTATTTTTATAAAATAATTCAGAAACTATTTCTTAGACTTTGAATAATTACGATATATAACGCTTTTGATTTGATGCAAATTCTCATTAGTTACTGACGTCATTCCGGTCTCCGTTGCGTGATCGAGACCGACAAGCTGACCAATCACAGCGTGCGTAGAGTAAAATTGTTTTATAAAGATTTATGGTGAAGGCAAATTTTTGAATATATACATTTTAAGACCAAACCGGGACCAGTTGCGAAAAATGCAACATCGAACCCTGCGATGCTAGTGCCTAGTCACGAGTTCTGTATATAGTGGTGGTAATGCCGGGATAAGATTCTGGGTATATTACAAGTAATAGTTTACATTTCACTCGATTAAACTACATGTTCCAAGGATTTATGGTGGAGCAAAACTTCGAGTGTTGAAATATATCGACATTTTAAAACCTTTGCCGAGAGCCAAGTCACGAGTTCTGTATATATAGTGGTGGTAATGCCGGGATAAGATTCTGGGTATATTACAAGTAAAAGTTGACATTTCACTCGATTAAACTACATGTTCTAAGGATTTATGGTGAAGGAAAATTTCGAGTGTTGGAATATATACATTTTAAGACCAAACCGGGACCAGTTGCGAAAAATGCAACTGCAAGGCCTTCCTGCTGGAATTGAACCCGCGACCCTGCGATGCTAGTATACTGAGCTACGGAGGCCATTGCCGAGAGCCTAGTCACGAATTCTGTATATATATATTGATGGTAGTGCCGGGAGAAGAATTGGGTCTATCCATATTCAACTACAGGTAGGGAGGGGCACCACAGGACAAGGCTATAGGCAAATATAAAAGACAGTAAATGTGTCTTGTCTACCTGCAAGATAACCGTTGACCCAGAAATGCGAGGAGCAGTGAAGGCGCGCTGGTAAATAGATCTAATATCCAAAATATCTACGACGAAGCCCTAGAGCCAAACATGTGACGAAACGCTGGAGAGAAAAGGTCAAGATACCTTTCAATGAAGTCTTGAAGAGCTTTTTTATAAGATTGAGAGATTAGGTTTAGGTTTGACTATAGGATTAAAGTTTCGGCTATATAAACATAGACAATCGTCAAACTGAAACCTCAGAAAGTGTCCAAGACAAACATAAACCTGTAACCTTCTGAATGTCGATGTGACGCTCCAACCATTGAGCTAGCAAGACTGAGAGAGCGAAGGTTTACAATGGTTTACAAGGTTTACAATCATGTACGTGCCGTGTTTTAATCCATAAATAAACCCCTGTGACTATTTTTAATTTTAATAAACAGAACTCCTTCCGTGCCTTAATTTCCTATGGCCTCAATACTTAATAACCAAGATCGACCCCCTGGCTTCTCAAGAAATGAAGGAGCGGAAGGGTTTTCATACAGTCATCAGCCTTGAAGTATAATACAATTACATTTTAATATATACGTGTAAGGATTTATAACGACTTTCGCACAGTCTATGTAAGGTTGTAACCGTAGTCCAAAGTCCACGATGTAGTTCAATACTTGGAGCATCTTACTGGTCATCATAGCCTTCAGCTCCGCAGACAAAATAACTGTGCTTCCAGGAAAAAAGAAGCCACAGAGTTGCCTTCAGAGGAGGCTATGGTCATCAGAAGGTTGTATACACATAAGCATGCATGGGATCGGTTCTTATATTTTTATATGTTCTTATATAAACAAATTCTTAATTTCAGCCTGCGGTTCTTATTAGCGGGTTTTTACTGCGTAACCTTCACTCATGACATCATCTTATAGTCTATGTGGCTCAATCGTTAGACCATCTCACTAGTCAGTTACAGGTTGTACACATATGTAATCTTCACTCATTATCTTAGTCCATGTAGTTCAATAGTTAGAGCATCTCACTAGTCATCAGGTTACAGGTTGTACACATATGTAACCTTCACTCATCATCTTAGTCTATGTAGCTCAATAGTTAGAGCATCTCACTAAGTCCGCATCAGAAGGTTACATGAGGTTGTACACATATGTAACCTTCACTCGTTATCTTAGTCCATGTAACTCAATAGTTAGAGCATCTCACTAGTCATCAGAAAGTTACAGGTTTTACACATATGTAACCTTCACTCATCATCTTAGTCCATGTAGCTCAATAGTTAGAGCATCTCACTGGTCATCAGAAGGTTACAGGTTGTGACACATATGTAACCTTCACACATCATCTTAGTCCATGTAGCTCAATATTTAGAGCATCTCACTAGTCATCAGAAGGTTACAGGTTGTGACACATATGTAACCTTCACACATCATCTTAGTCCATGTAGCTCAATATTTAGAGCATCTCACTGGTCATCAGAAGGTTACAGGTTGTGACACATATGTAACCTTCACACATCATCTTAGTCCATGTAGCTCAATAGTTAGAGCATCTCACTAGTCATCAGAAGGGTACAGGTTGCACACATATGTAACCTTCACTCATTATCTTAGTCCATGTAGCTCAATAGTTAGAGCATCTCACTAGTCATCAGAAGGTTACAGGTTGTACACATATGTAACCTTCACTCATCATCTTAGTCCATGTAGCTCAATAGTTAGACCATCTCACTAGTCATCAGAAGGTTACAGGTTGTACACATATGTAACCTTCACTCATCATCTTAGTCCATGTAGCTCAATAGTTTAGTTAGAGCATCTCACTAGTCGCCAAGTTTCCTATATAAACTCCCGGCATAGTTTCCTCCTCAGGCGACTCTATCATCCGAGTCAAATAGTTTCCAAGGCTGTGCGAGCAATGTTTTGGCTGGGATTGCAGGGAAGTATAGGGATTGCAGGGAAGTATAGGGATTGCAGGGAAGTATAGGGATTGCAGGGAAGTATAGGGATTGTGTATTGTTAATTTCTCTGGCTCGGTCAGAACATTTGACTCGGAAAAAAGAAGCCACAGAGTTGCCTGCGGAGCTGGCTACTCCAAGCAACATTCTCCGCCACTATCCTGTGGTTAATGACAGCTAGAGGTATCTCTAAATCACGTTAAAACATCATCCAAACAATTTAAGATTGTGCAGTGTTTCAACAAACGAAGCGACCGTTATAGCGTAATGACAAATATTGATTTCCGTTCGGCTTTGTTTATTTTTGTTCGTAAACTGCGCTACGGGATATCGACCAAAGGTTAACTTCAACATTACTATAAACGCGCGCAGGATAACCAAAACATTAAATAGTTCAGTGGTGAGACTGTCATACCTTGTTGAACAACAAGTCTGCCAAGTCATAGAAAAATTGTTGTGCGGTATATGTAGTGTAGAAATACAAATAAAAAAATGGCAATCGACAAATAATTTTCCAACTCAACCAGGTGATAAATCAGACATAGTTTAACACGTTTTTCGAACGTAACTTTAAAAGTTACTGTCCTTGACCCAACGTTTCGACACTCCAATCTAGTGTCTTCATCAGGCGTGATACCATCAGAGACGTTGTCTGGAGGCTTGGCATATGAATAGCGCCCACGCCCCATTGAATCGCGATGACGGTGGTTTATTGTACGCTTATTTTCATCTTGTTAATAGATAACGTCATCATCGGTTCTTTGAGGGTATAAATAGGGACCCTAACTTTACAACGATCACCCCTGATGAAGACACTAGATTGGAGTGTCGAAACGTTGGGTCATGGACAGTAACTTTTAAAGTTACGTTCAAAAAACCTTTTAAAGCCTGCAGAGTAGCGTCAAACTATGTCTGAAATGGAAATCTCTTAGTACTCTAGGCGACTACAGTCTACATGCGGTCATTAGAATATAACGATTTTAGCTTATAATTGCTGTAATGTATATTGATTGATATTTGCGCAATCTAAATAAATTTTCATTTTATTTCAAAGATTGGTGTACTGCCAAATTAGCGTGTAGTATAGGTATAACGTTTTGATAGAAGATCTTTTACGCTATTTCGGCAGTAAATAGACTGCCTACGGCACTCTAATATCACTCATTTTGATAATTTACGACTTAATTAATTAAGAGAACTTTATCATATGGCTGGTTTCATGTGTTGCATATCAGGTTTCTTAGTGTGCCCGTTGCTTTAGTATTGTAGTTGAAAACTAGCCTCCTTCGCAGGCAACTCTATGGCTTCTTTTTCCCGTGTCAAATAGCTTCCAAGGATGTTTTCGCCGTGCCAGAGAAATTAACAAGATCATGGGGAGAGGGAAATTAAACCTGCAATCCTAGCCAAAACATTGCTCGCACTACGGCCTTGGAAGCTATTTGACTCCGCGGAGAAAAGAAGCCACAGAGTTTCCTGCGAAGGAGACCATACCTTTTCGGGAGTGTTTATGTGGAGGAGGGCCAGCCCTCTTCACCAAGATCCTGTGTCTCAGCGTAATTCCTTGTAAAAATTTGTTTGCGTTTACATGACAAGAGGGCCAGCCCAGCAGCCCTCCTATAGGCGAGATCTTGCTATTGACAACCCTAGATCTCGCCTAGGAGGGCTGGACATTTTTCATATAAACGCACTGAAGAGGGCTGGCCCTCCTAGGAGGGCTGGGAAATAAAAGCTCCATACAAGCGACAAAGTTTATCTTTACCAGTATTTTCTGGACAACTTTATATTTCGCACGACCTGTTTGCTTGTGTTTAAGATACAAACTGAACACTTGTCCACAAAAGTGAGATTCTGGGTTTCGTGCGAAAATAAATGCAGCCGTAGCCATTCGAGAGAGCCAGCTTGGGCAGCGAGCCAGCTCGGTTATAGGAGGGCTAGAAATTCTCATGTAAACAAGGGATGAAATTCATCTCGGCAAAGAGGGCTAGCACTACCAAGAGGGCTGTCCTTCCTCCATATTAACACCCCCTTATAGTATTTGATTTGTATTTCCACACTGCCTACGGCAATCTTATATCACTCATTTTGATAATTAAGAGAGCTACGACTTTCAACCTTTATGGTTTTCATATGGCTGGCTGCCCGTGTTATATATTGTTAGTCAGGCTCTATTTTAATACTAAAGCTTACAGTGAGACTTTCAGGTCTTCTCGGATAACGACCTTAAATTGTAAGCCCTTTCAAGTCTTCTCGGATAACGACCTTAAATTGTAAGCCCTTGGAACCCCTATAATTGCGCTTCTAGCCTGTTGGGGTATTCCGTTCACCTAAAAGAGTGATAAATCTAATAAACTAAATTTACTTTATGTTATTGTATTCTGCGAACATCAAGGTATTACTTAAGACGCGGTGTTACTGAGATTAACGGAATTCAAAAATACAAATGTACAACCCCATACTGCCCTAGTGTCTGCGGGATCAAGCTTAAACAGTCATCAAACTGCCATAATACAGCTAAATTTAAAAAAAAACTGTTGCAAGCCACCTTAAGCGGAGAGGATGTTTTAAATAAAGGGGTATTCCCTTTGAGAGTGTTTGACAACTAACCATAACATGCTCGCGGGTTCATAAAAAAAACTACTTGATGAAGGGCATTCCCTTGCAAAACAACCCGACAACAAACTGCGACAGCTTCAAGGGGCGCGCACAATGACGCACCCAGATTACATGCGCGCACATTGACGAGCACCATTTCCCGTTGCGCGATTAAAAACATAACGCTATTATGATTTCTTCAGCGAGAAGGCTCTGAGAAAGGTTGTGTTTTCAAGGAAATAGTGTTTTTCATCATGCAGCTTGGATACTTCGAGGAAAAAGCGACATTTCTTTGGACATACAGACCACACACTCTCAGTGATCACATAGCGTGGACCTTAATACGTGTACATGTTAATCACGTGTAGGTCTAGATAGAAGCACCATTTGCTGGTATTATTGCAAAGGCAGCACTTTGTCCTCAATTAATTAAGACCCTGAGTGGTGGTCCGACCCAGGATATTAACCTGTGTCTCCCAGACCCAGCTCATAGACATGTATGGTAACCACCAGACCACAACAGAGAATGTTGTAGTCTTGAGAAAGACTATATTGTTGGTGAATCTTTGTTTTTTGTTATTATTCTTGTAATTTACCTGCAGTGGCAAATCCAATAAAATAATAAAAAATAATAATCTGGATGATCAAGTTCACACTTCATGTTACCAATACATGGTTATTAGATGAATTCGCGATACTTGGCAAGAATGAGTAATCTTGAAGCATTGACCCTAGAGTGCTTGAAGCAAATCTGAACATCGGATATATTAAACCCCAAGGCGTACATATTAAGTACAAAGTGTGATAATCACGTAATCTTATTTTGATCCTAGAGTGCTTGAAGCAAATCTCAACATGGGATATAATAAATCCCAAGGCGTACATATTAAGTATAAAGTGTGATAATCACGTAATCTTATTTTGATGAGGTCTCGACAAAGATATTGCGTAACGTTAGGTTAGGTTAGTTTTAATAAAACAATTTTGAAGTTTTATACCTGCTTTATCTCGTGGTTTTTACTTGGCATTGATATTAAGACTGAACTCCGTCTGGCCTTAGAAAGAGGGCTATAGCCCTACCAAGAGAGCTGTCCCTCCTCCATATTAACACCCCCTTATATATAGTAATTGATTTGTATTTCCACACTGCCTACGGCAATCTTATATCACTCATTTTGATAATTAAGAGAGCTACGACTTTCGACCTTTATGGTTTTCATATGGCTGGCTGCCCGTGTTATATATTGTTAGTCAGGCTCTGTTTTAACACTAAAGCTTACAGTACTTCTATCTAGACCTACACGTGATTAACATGTACACGTGTTTAACATGTGCACGTGTTAAGGTCCACACTACGAGATTCATGGATGAGAGTGTGGTCTTATGTTCACATAAATGTCGTTTTTCCTCGAAGTATCCAAGCTGCATGATGAAAAACACTATTTCCTTGAAAACACAACCTTTCTCTGAGCCTTCTCGCTGAAGAAATCATAATAGCGCTGCGTTATGTTTTTAATCGCGCGCAACGGGAAATGGCGCTCGTCAATGTGCGCGCATGTAATCTGGGTGCGTCATTGTGCGCGCACGTTGAAGCTGTCGCAGTTTGTTGTCGGGTTGTTTTGCAAGGGAATGCCCTTCATCAAGTAGTTTTTTTTATGAACCCGCGAGCATGTTATGGTTAGTTGTCAAACAGTCTCAAAGGGAATACCCCTTTATTTAAAACATCCTCTCCGCTTAAGGTGGCTTGCAACAGTTTTTTTTTTAATTTAGCTGTATTATGGCAGTTTGATGACTCTTAGATTTTGTATGTTTAAGCTTGATCCGGCAGACACTATATTTGTATTTTTGAATTCCTTTAATCTCAGTAACACTGCGTCTTAAGTAATACCTTGATGTTCACAGAATACAATAACATAAAGTAAATTTAGTTTATTAGATTTATCACTCTTTTAGGTGAACGGAATACCCCCAACAGGTTAGAAGCCCAATTGATAGGGTCCCGAGGGCTTATAATTTAAGGTCGTTATCCGAGAAGACCTGAAAGGGCTTACAATTTAAGGTCGTTATCCGAGAAGACCTGAAAGTCTTAAAACCATTTGCTGGTATTATTGCAAAGGCAGCACTTTCTCCTCAATTGAGTGATGGTCCAACCCAGGATTTGAACCTGTGTCTCCCAGTTCATAGACATGTGTGGTAACCACTAGACCAAATGAATAGTTTGAAAATGAATTGTTTGTACGAAGGAATGGTGTGAACCTAGGAGTATTATTCAAAGTGTGAAGTTCATCGTCTAGATTGTTGTAGTCTTGAGAAAGACTATTGTTGGTGAATCTTTGTCAAGACTACAACAACCTGGATGATCAACTTCACACTTCATGTCACCAATACATGGTTATTAGATGAATTCGCAATACTTGGCAAGAATGTGTAATCTTGAAGCATTGACCCTAGAGTGCTTGAAGCAAATCTCAACGGGATAATATACCCCAAGGCGTTCTTATTAAGTACAAAGTGTGATAATCACATAATCTTATTTTGATAAGGTCTCCACAAAGATATCGCGTAACGTTTAGGTTAGGTTAGTTTTAATCAAATAATTTTGAAGCTTTATTACATGCTTCATCTCGTAGTTTTTACTTGGCATTGATATTAAGACTCAAAACTCCGTCTACGTTGTAATATTATAGAATTATAAACCGAATGTACAGATTAAATACACCAATATAGTAACTGGATAATAATATATTTATAGTACATTTACAAGCCGTAAGCTGTGGGTGGAGGCTATTTCAGATACCTTGAAGCAGATCCGCACCAGTACTTTCATTATTTTACACGGCCAATTTGCATACTCGCAGGCTATGAGGGATATCAAAATCTACAATTTATATAATTTGTTTCCATAGACAGAAAAAGATGGAAATCTGGGCGTACTAAGGACCGATATATGCCATGCACACTCAACACAGCAGAGAATATTAAAGGATGAAGATAATCTGTGGTAAATATGCGTGAATTCAAAGACTGATATTATATTATGGTGAAGTTTTAAAGCCTCTTTATATCAGCCAATCAATAGTAAGGTTGGTTTACCGACTGCGTTGCGAAGGCCATTGCTCGTGGCTTTCGAGTTTCGTAATGAATGCATATAGCGCAAAATAAAGAAAAACTGGAGTACAAAGGAAAAGCAAAGTGAAGCTGACGTAAAACTGCTCCTCGATTGATATTCTGGAGTTATGCAACCATAGTTAAAATATGCCCACTAACGCGTTTCGTTGCCTTTCGCGTTTCGTGTAGGAGGTGGAAATAGATAGATAAGTGTTTTTCAATTTTGGTTAACTCTTTCCTGTCCGGCTGAAAAACATCCAAAATTGAACCACCTCGTTGTTCTATTGATATCTCTGGAAATAACCATAACTGTTGCGAAAGCTATACCTTTTCTGAAAGCCCAATAAACCGGCTTGTAGCAATGCTTCTAAATTTCTCGAATAAGACACATTATGTTAATATAAATTAGCATAATGATCATAAATTAGGTTGAACAACTTTCATTCCATCTTACGCACGCACGCCCGCGTAGCATGATGAAAATTCAAAATGCCACCAATCGCAGAGTTTTTTAGGAAATCAAATCAAACTTTTTTCAGCGTTGCACAGTGTTACACCCCATCTACAACATATCTCAAAATATTCCTCTTTGGCAACTCAGTGCTCATCTATAGCTTGTCATAAACACGAAGATGGCCGCCTAATGTAACACCTCCTTTCATGCAACTACAACGTAACAGACCGATTTTGAATTGACCAGACAGGAAAGATTGGAATATATAACCTTGCTCAGCCGCGTGACTTCGATCGAATTTTTGAGGGAAACCATAAAATTAGTAGAAAACGTTTACAAAGTATTTTCATTATCCAGTGAAGGAGCGATTGTTTTTCTTAAAAATGTTCAATTATAATTGTGTCCGCTTTTTAACAATTAATAACTATGTAATGTATAAATCAAATATCTGAAGAGGTTGGTGTACTACGGCTGAAATAGCGTGTAAGTAGTCTAACGTTTCGAGCGAAGGACCTTCGTCAGAGAGTGAAAGTACACGGGCGGTGTGTTGTGGAATATCTAAAATCTTAAAGCGTGCTATTAGCTATGTTTCAAGACGTTAAACTAGAGTAATATTTATTAAAAACTACAGTGGTTTGTTTTAATTAACTGTGATCAAACACTTATTATTATGGTTTAGTCTGCGTGCCACCCTTGAGTTACCGTGTTGTTTATGAACGAGGTAAAATATGTAAACAAGTCGCCTACGTTTGTGTTGTAAAGGTGTTTGTAAAAACCATTTCGATGGTTTATGTTTACACGGGAAGATAGACCACCCGAAATCATAACAAAGTTTGTGTTTGTCGTACTTCAGGGAGACCCATAACATTACTTCCTGTAATGTGATCTGATACACTAGATACAAGTCATGTGTGCATTGCTCAATCAAAGTCGATTTTGAAACTGTTGCGTGAGCTGCCGCGAGGTGTAATCATGGTATCATCAACTCCATCGCGGCGCGCAATCAATGTTAAAAATTTAACAGACAATTGTGAACGTTTTCCAAATGATTTACCGATGTCAAAAACGCCTCTGGGAAAAAATACGCGCAAGGGAATACGCGGAACTGCTTTAGCAATTTCATGCTGAAAGGGCTCAATAACATGTTCGGACAGGACGCGAGGTGTGACGACTTGTGATAATGATATTTCATGTGTATTGCTGGCCGGTGCGTGGGTTTTGTTGACGGGAGATTCAGTGAAATATATCCTGCGGCAAAATCGGTGCTTTGTCGATTTGTTAACAACCAATATGGAAAAAGTAATGCTAACCTTATAATACTAATCCTAAAACTAAACTTAAAATACTAACCTTAATACTTGATCTCTTACTGATATTTAATCATAACAAGAACCACTAAGACACAATGTTTGGATACCACCTACCTTTCATTGCGTTGAGCGCTTTCCTTGCTTCCTCTCGCGTCTTAAAATGGACAAAACAATAATCCCGTAACTTCTTCACGCGTTCCACTTCGCCATATTGCGTAAATATTCGCTCGATTGCTTCCTCCGTTGTGCTCAGCAGCAGATTACGAACGTAGAGGACTTTTACCTGTCAGAGGAGTAATCTCGTTCAGCTCTCGTTTATTACTGGGACTTGATTTGATGTAGAGATAACACAAAATGTTAATATTATTGTTACCCCTGCTTTCAAATATCTCAAAGTGTTGTATTTATAAAGAGGGAAACTTAAAAAGGATTTTATTTACACATTCTATGTGCCAACCACACTTTAAACAAACACGAGAAGCTTCAATGTGTAACTTTTACACTAAACCTCTAATTTCGACGCTAGCCTGTGATATTAAATGCGGCTACAAATTATTACTTCTCAATTTAACCACTTCCTGAAGGGGAGTTTTAAAATTGGGCGCTTTTTTAATAACCAGAGGGCGCTTTCTCGATATATACACAAACGAAACATGGCCTGGTTTTTAAAAACGAAATACAAAACCGTAGTTTTTTAAGGAACGAGAGATATGTTAACTATATAGCTATATATGCCTCCTTCATTTATTGTAATTTGTCACTCTGATGCGGATGTTACGAATTTAGTAACGAAACGTTAGTATTAACATTTTTCTTTTCAAAATAATGTTGTTATGGCTCTTTTTAAAGCTATTTGCTGGCCATTAATATTCTTAAACTGTATTATATAGTAATTTCAATCGAAATTTCGATATTGAAATTTGATGCTATCGTAATTGGGTTGAATGCATACTGACCGAGAAAAAGCCCACCAACCGTAATACTCTAACTTCAATATTAGGGTTAGTAAACCGTAATACCAACTCTATTACTGACTAACGTTGATATCGTAATGTTCACATATCGAGAAAGAGTAAGAAAACGGGGGGTGAGGGTTTGTGTGTTTTAATATTAGACGAAAACCCTGATTTCTAAGCTAATGAAACATGCTCTTACTTGCTCCATAATGTCTTCATCGACTTCTTGTTCAGGCTCGGCCCAATCCACGGCTATCTGATGGCCCCACAATTGAATCCTGCCCGCCATGAGTTTACGCCGTGCCATTGCGGCAGCCCGGTGGCTAGAGTACTCGACGAACGCAAACCCACGGTTCTTGGTTTTGTCTGAAGCCGAGGGATAAACAATAACATCGGTCACATTATCAGTGACCTTCGATATTTCCTCAAATATTTCGTCTTTCTTCACTTTCTTTGGAATACCACCAACGAACAGCCGACAGTTGTCTACCGAGGAACAAACGCCAATCATTTTGCCACGACGGATTTCGTAGTTATTCAGTTTCTTGATACAAGCCTGAGCGTCTTTCTTCACTGTGTACACAACGAAAGCATACCCGCGATTCTTTCCGTCGAAGTCCATCATGAGGCGAACCTCGTAGATTTTCCCCACCGTCTCGAAGATCGGCACTAGTTCATCTTCGTAGACATCGCGAGGGATCTTACCAACGAACACCTCACAACCGCGCGGTGGAGTTGCCCCATTCCAATCCGGTGGTGGCCCGAATCTTCGCTGGCCGTTTGATTGTTGGATGGGACAGCCGGTTCTTTCCATGAGTGCGCGTAAAGCAGCCTCGTTTGGTGTCCCCGTTACTCCATCCGATGGACTAGGTGTACTCCGTTGTTCCATCTCCCCTGATGCTGCTGCTGTTGTGCCAGCGCTATCTTCTGCCACAGTCATGTCTCAGCTTTGCAATGAGGTAACCACGACACGTTGTATACTTATAGCATGTGATTGAAACTGCAGGCGCACTTTATACTAGCGATGTTTTGGTGTCACGTGCCTGGCAGTTGTGACAGTGTGACAGATATATCTTTCACGCCAAGTCAATGTTTGTTCCGATCAGCGTACTTAACGTCACTTTGGTAACAGCGAAAATCATTTGATATATTCCCCCATCGGTAAACACGAACGCTTAATACCAGATCATGGCAATATTATCATACCTTTGTGCCACTAAAGTCAGTATCTGAACGTCCTTAATTAACAGAGAAGATTACAACATTGATCGAGTGTTGTTATACCCTGCAGCATACGACCAAATGTCCGAATATTATCATGTATGAAACGAATTCAATTCATCGCCAATTAAGTTTATAATTAGAAGGCGATATGAGCTGGGAGACACAGGTTCAAATCCTGGGTCGAAGTTAACTCTTTGCAATATAATATCTGCAAATGGTAAGACTTTCGGGTCTTCTCGGATAACGACCTCAAATCGTAGGCCCTCGAACCCCAGTATAAGTGGGCTTCTAGCCTGTTGGGGTATTACGTTCACCTAAGATTGATAAATCTAATAAACTGAACTAAACTAGATTTTGCTGAATTGGTTCGACCAAGACGTTCCTCGCTTTGATCTGGTGTAGATAGGAATAGGACTGATCACGACTCGAGTCAAAAATCGATCTTCTCAATCTCATGTGTCGACGCCAAAATATATAATTATTATCCATTTATTGTTCAATGCTATTCTTAGCCTCGTAGTTATTTGGATTGCTTGAGTTACACCATCGACCGAATTAAGAGGAACGTCTATAAGCCCAGTTTCAAACGTCGAACTTTTCATGTGTCGAACTTTTCATTACCAGAATCCTTTGTTTCAGCTCATTTGGATTAGAGTTGCAACGATAACGATCTTCTCGGTTAACGACCTTAAATCGTAGGCCCTTGGAACCCCTATCAATTGGGCTTCTAGCCAGTTGGGGTATTCCGTTCACCTAAAAGAGTGATAAATCTAAGAAACTAAACACAGCACTTTTATAAAATAATTTGAGTCGACTTAAAAATGTTCATTTCATGAGACGTTCGTTGACTCAAGGAGCGTGATTTCGTTGTTTCCTATTCAAGTTTTATTAAGTTGTTGTTTTTGTTTGCGAAGCTCGCGCCAACCAAGTAAACAGCTCCGCACGCAACATTGTCATTGGCATTGCTGCATGGTTCAGTTCCAAAATTCCTCGCCAAGACATAATCGGATGATTCGTGGAGATAATGCAATTTTCAAATTAGTGATAAAAAGTGTTGTAGTAGAAACATAAATAGATAATTAATAAAGGATGGTGGTAGTTTACTTCCTAAATGGGGTGAAGATGGTTTAACTTTTGAGATTATGACCCTTCGTCAGAGTGTACCGCACACACAATGGACACAGACTACGTCATAGACACATCAAGGTTGTTTTCTCAGGATTCAGAAGCTTTACAAGACCAAAAACTTTAACCATAGATCACTTTCATAATAGCAACTAATTTGAATATTCTTTTATGTACATAATAAGACTTAATTCTATCCTCATTTGTGTGTCTGTAATTCATGTCTATGAGCTGGGAGACACAGGTTCAAATCCTGGGTCGGGCCTCTACTCAGGGTCTTAAAATAATCGAGGAGAAAGTGCTGCCTTTGCAATAATATCAGCAAATGGTAAGACTTTCGGGTCTTCTCGGATAACGACCTTAAATCGTAGACCCTTGGAACCCCCCTATCAATTTGATTTCTAGCCTGTTGGGGTATTTCGTTCACCTAAACGAGTGATAAATCTAATAAACTTGACTAAACCAAAGAATCTTTGCTTGATAACGAGGCCAAGAAGACTCATTTAAATGCACATAAAATAATATTTAAAGCTTGGCCATTGTGAAAGTGGCCTATAACCCAAATAAAAACTCTAGTCCTAACCCTGAAATAAAGGAATACTAACCCTACTTTTAAACTAAACATTTCAATGATGTAATAAGTTCTGTGTCCGGTACACGAAGTAGCAGCCGAATCTTGTTTAATTCAGAGAATATAACGTAATCATCTTGCGATTTAGCCCTATTTATTTTATTTCATCTCGTCTTACTCTGACGAAGGGCTCCTCTCGAAACGTCAGTATTTCGTTACTAAAAGTCTTGGCAGTTTACCACCTTTTCACTTAAATTTGCTATATGTACACAGAAATATTTTTGAGGTTTGCTGCCAAAACCCTGTGATTCAAGCCGCCCTAAAACATTGTCCATTTCCGTCATTCAATGGCGTTCATGAGTTAATCGAGTTTTCGTCTAATTGACTTCAAAATACATCACGAATAAGGTTCAAATCCTGGGTCGGACAACCACTCATGGTCTTATATAATTGAGGAGAAAGGTGCTGCCTTTGCAATAATATGATATCAGCAAATGGTAAGACTTTCGGGTCTTCTCAGATAACGACCTTAAATCGTAGGCCCTCGGAACCCCTATCAATTGGGCTTCTAGCCTGTTGGGGCATTCCGTTCACCTAAAAGAGAGTGATAAATCTAATCAACTAAAACTATGATTGTTTTTGCTGCAAACTGTGTCCTTTTTAAGCTGTTGTCTATTGAAGAATTAGCATATTAGTTGTATATAGAATACCCAGCCACGTATTATTTTAACAATATCCGCTTGTTAATAGGCACGCAACAGTGTCAAATTGCGCAAAAGCACAACACATACATTCAAGTTTGTTCATTTACTTTGCGCTTAATTAGATTTCAGAGCGACTCCACTATGATTGTGAGTCAAGGGTGTACACAGAATGGTTTTTAAAAATCACTTCAAATAAAGCTACCTATGAAATCTGAGCACCGAAAAGGAGCTACGACCTCACGTGCAGAAAGTAGCAGCGTTAATAATAGAATTATAAAGTGTTTCTGTTTGCAATTAATCCGATGTGACCGGACACGTTTGGTAGGAGAATGAAAGGTGTTGATTTGTTGTATTTTGGAAGCAATAGGTTTGTGGCTTTGAATGTTGCCGAAAGGTCAACGATTTTCAACTTTTTAAACGAGATTCAGGCTAGCGCAAGCTGCACGCTCTCTCACTATTTAAGCTGCAATACGCGTGCTTTACACATGACCTGTCTATATAAATAACTCGTTAGACAGGTTCGCGCAGGTGACTTAGAGTGCCTGGGCTAGCCCGCTTTGTCGAGAACGTGCTTGAGCTTAGCAGCTCCTTCGCAGGCGACTCTGTGGCTTCTTTTTTCCATGTCAAATAGCTTAATTCCAAGGCTGTGCGAGCTATGTTTTGGCTGGGATTACAGGGAAGTATAGGAATTGTGAAGCGATTGGTAGACGAAGAGGGGACAGCAAGCCAGCTATTTGACTCGGAAAAAATAAGCGACAGAGATTGAGCTATTATTACTTGCAAATGTCCATCTTGCCCATCTTGTGTTTATATGAGAGCTGAACCAGCCCTCCTAGCCGAGATCTCGCGGGCTGGATTTCAGTTTTTTCATGCAAACACGATTTCAGGGCTTCTATTGATAACAGATTTTGTTGTTAAATCATTTCTGAAAGAATTACCTTGTTGAAATAAAGATTTATGTATGTATGTGTACCAGGCTAGCTCGCCTACTGGGCTGGCGCATTAAAAGCTTCGTACACGCGACAAAATTTGTTTTTATCTGCTTTCTTCGACATATTAATAACAATTCACAATTTCTGTTTGTTCATGTACAGTTCATATTTAAAACAATGAGACTTGGTGTCTTACCAGAACTGATAAATTACGCAATTAGCACAACAAGCAAGCCAGCCCGGCTATAGGCGAGGCTGGCGAGCTGATAGATAAATCATCTCGGCAAAGCCTGGGCTACCTTGGGATACCTGGGCTGTCTCGCCTCCATATAAACACGTTGCCCTTAATAATCAAACTGGGAGGAAATTATTATTAAAATAAACCAAGGCTTTGCAAACAAACTGTCCGAGAAAGAAAACAAAAGGCTTTTAACGAGCTGAACGAGTTTAACTTGCTATAACATTTTCAATAGCAACAAAAAAATCGGGTAACCCTAGCGCCTTATAAACGAGAAACCAAGAATTACTACCAAGCAATCAACTTCACTCTACGACGTCGTTGTAACACGATCACATACTACTCGATGACAAGAACAATAGATCGGAAGTTAGCGGATTAAATACCGTCAGCCCTTTGGCTTTGAAATATTCTCAGTCAATTAAAACGCTAAATCCTTTCAACATGTAGTTTGATCGAGTGAAATGCCAAATATTACCTATAATATACCCAAACATCATATAATATATATTACATATATTTATACATCGCCCCGACTCTCAAAGGAAGACATTGATCTTCGACGAAGTAGAGCGAAGCCTCTCGCAGGACTGATTTTATTTTATTTTAATAACTTTGCCATACACATTACAAACATAAATACAGACATTAAGACAATAGGCTGGGTATAACCGCAACAGATAGTGCCCGGCTTCCTCAAGTTGTATACCGGAGGTTTTAGAACAATTGGTCAAGTATATTCAGTATTAAAAAGTATTAAAGTATTCAGTCGTTTAGTTTATTATATTTATCACTCTTTGGTAAACAGAATACCCCAACAGGCTAGAAGCCCAATTGATAGGGGTCCCGAGGGCCTACGATTTAAGGTCGTTATCCGAGAGAAGACCCGACAGTCTTACCATTTGCTGGTATTATTACAAAGGCAGCACTTTCTCCTTGATTATTTTTAAGACCCTAAGTGGTGGTCCGATCCAGGATTTGAACCTGTGACTAGACCACAACAATAAAAATCATTTCGGCAAAGCGGGCTAGCTTGTACCCAGGCTGTCTTGCCTTCATGTAAAGTGTAAACACCCACGTAATCGATCAAACCGGGAGGAAATTATTGTTAAAATAAACCAAGTCTTTGCAAACAAACTGTCAGAGAAAGAAAATAGAAGGCTTTTAACGAGCTCATAGCTTAACTTGGTGTAACATTTTCAGGATAAACCAAGAATTGCTACAAGGAATCAACTTTGCTCTATAGGACGTCGTGAAACTCGATCACATGCTGCTCGATGACAAGAACAATAGATATGGGAAGGAGGCGGATTAGATATACCGTCAGCCCATTCTGAGTCAACTAAAACGTGCGCCAACACGCCTTGCCCAAGTTCAACGGAATAATCGCACCCACAATTATAATTTCTCTGGCGTAATGACCGAAACTGACCCTCCCCCGTTCAGAAGTATATATGTATATGCATGAACAAACCGGGAAACGAACCCTAGGTCTCCGAATGAACGAATCAACGCATCGGCGCTCTAACTACTGAGCTATTGAGACACGGTCAGAACAGTCAAATATCATATACATATTTATACATCGCCCCGACTCTCAAATCTCTACAGGAAGACATTGATCTTCGACGAAGTAGAGCGAAGCCTCTCGCAGGACTTATTTTATTTTTATTTTAACAACTTTGCCATACACATTACAAACATAAATACAGACATTAAGACAATAGGCTGGGTATAACCGCAACAGCTAGTGACTTCTCAAGTAGCGAGCTTATCACCGGCTCTTGTATACAGGAGGTTTTAGATGGTCAAATAATGGTCAAATATATTCAGTATTAAAAAGTATTAAAGCATTCAGTAGTTTAGTTTGTTAGATTTATCACTCTTTTAGGTGAACAGAATACCCCAAGCTTTCTAGCTTGTTGATAGGGGTTCATAGGGCCTACCATTTAAGGTCGTTATCCGAGAAGACCCGAAAGTCTTACCATTTACTGATATTATTACAAAGGAGAGAAGCTTTCTCCTCAATTATTTTTAAACCTGTGTCTCCCAACTCATATAGACATGTGTGGTAAACTAAACATCTGAACGTATTAAGTAATTTCACTTTCTGAAGGGCCTATCTTTCACTCTGTGACGAACACTATTTTGGTAGCACAGCAAAACACGTTCATATCATATTCAGTATAGTATATGGTTATTACATTTATCTGACTGCCCGGAAATCGAAATCAAGGTAGATTTTTCGTGGATAATCTAAAGTAAAGCATTGTCAGCTTAGGGTTTAAATATTTTTGAAATCCTGGTATGCAGTGTGCATTGCGTAATATTCTGTTACCGGATATTCTGCACCAGATGAACTGTAGTAAAACAGTGTTGAAATATATACATTTTAACACCAAACCGAGACCAGTTGCGAAAAATGCAACATCAAGGCCTTCCGTCTGGAATTGAACCGCGACCCTGCGATGCTAGTGCAGTGCTCTGACCACTGAGCTACGGAAGCCGTTGCCGAGAGCCCAGCTTCATTCCACCAGATATATCTCTGGAGGGAGGCGCTAGGATTATGCAGTCGGGGTCTGAACTTATATGGTATACACAATTGTTATAAGAGCTGATGATACATATGGATGACCTTGAAGCTAAAATCCTCAGAAAATGTCCTGGACATGAATCGAACCTGTAACCTTCTGTTGTCCGCGAGACGCCGTCTAACCATTGAGCTACCGAGACTCAGATGGAAGCTCTAATTACTTCGAGTACCGGACACAGAATATTACTGATCATTGAAATATTTAGTTTAAAAGTAGGGTTAGTATTCCTTTATTTCAGGGTTAGGACTAGAGTTTTTATTTGAGTTATGGTTAGGGTTTTTGTTCTTGTAAAGCTTCTGAATCCCAAGAAAATAACTTTGATGCGTCTATGACGTAGTCTGTGTCCATTGTGTGTGCGGTACACGAAGATGCCCAGATGGAGAGCGAAGGTTACAATGATGTACTGGTTCGATTGATATATATATATATACTCTCATTAACATCGTACTGGAGTTCCGTGTTTACAATGACGCAAGTATCTAGCAAGTGATGTTATGCTTTTAAAGACTAATTGCAACAATTTGGTCAATATTTCCGAGTCAAACAAGAAAACAACATAGTATGAGTTATATCTCTAAAAATACAAACACAACTGATCCAGTTTTTTAAATTCTTTATCAAGATCGATGTTATGGAATTGCCCCTATTCCCAAAGTCTCTTGACTCGAGGGCCTGCGATTTAAGGTTGTTATCCGAGAAGACCCGAACGTCTTACCATTTTGCTGCTATTATTGCAAAGGCAGTACTTAATTTCTCCTCAATTATTTTAAGACCCTGAGTGGTGGCTCACAAAGGATTGAACCAGGATCTTTCAGCTCATAGACATGTGTGGTAACTATACACTAGACCACAAGTAACAGCTGCTCTTCGGAAATAACTTCAAGAGCCTTCACTCGCGAATTCTTAGACCTCCTACACACTGTCTCCGTTTCACACCATTGTTAGAGTATTCAATTAAATAACTGTTCAAAGAACAATGATGTCGCAACAACTGGACATATTTTAGAGATATGGCTGAGATTGGAGCCTGGGCGTGCGCCCCGTTGCTCATTTCCTAGTGACCATTTTGAGTTATCGGTAATCTACGCCATCTAGTACTTAATAATTACAGCACTTCACTCACTGGAGTTCAGTAAGGTCAGGTGCGCGGGTTCGATCGCTCTCAGGGACTCAGAACTATCCTGATTTTCTACAAGATATCATGCATGAGTACCATTAATCATTACACAAAGAATTAGATCATTCCACGATATATATAACTATAGAAACATTATAAA
This sequence comes from Chrysogorgia sp. JL179-B06, assembly GCA_035772405.1. Taxonomy (NCBI): domain Eukaryota; kingdom Metazoa; phylum Cnidaria; class Anthozoa; order Scleralcyonacea; family Chrysogorgiidae; genus Chrysogorgia; species Chrysogorgia sp. JL179-B06. The sequence goes on along the minus strand of JAYKKM010000339.1, from coordinate 961,947 downwards.
CATAGAATTACGCTAGCGCAGATGTTGAACTCAAATGTAAACACTACTAACAAAAGGATTTTATGCCCTTTGACCTCATACTAATTCACAAGTCGTGTATTGTTGTGTGCCACAGCGAATTTCATGCAACCAGGCGTTCTTATAGTAAATTGGAGGCGAGTTTTCGTATGTAACGCCATGATATCGAAGACAGTATTCATTACTGTTTAGGTATATACCAGTGTTAAATTTCCTAGCTCACGTTTGGGGATTTTACATATTCGTAATATTTGGATCTTCCTGAGCAAAATCATAATATATAATGTCAGCCGAAAATTTCATCTTCATGGAGTTTTTCGCTGTTAAAGATATCGGATGTGATGTTACAAGAGGCATTCCAAACCAGTTTTCTTTTGTTACTTGCCACGAAAATGCCTCTTGTGACATCACATCCGATCCCCAAACGTGAGATACAAACTTTAATACATTCATCGTGTAATACCAAGCTGTATTAATCTTCGTGTATTACACAAATAGCCATTTCTCCTTTTTTGGTGTCTCTCTGCCAAAGTCTTTTCTGTTGTAGAGGCGAAATATGTCGTGGGCAGTCGTCGAGATATCCTCTTCCTGCATGTAAGCTGGTTATAATTTCTTGGAGTGCTGCGTGTAATCTAATAAGGTCAATGTTTATTTATGTATCAAGGAAAAACAGGATAATGGGTCTAAAGTGCGTTTGGAATGAGCAAACTTGGAAAGCAAGTCCATTATGGATCCAAATTCGATTCCTTCATATAACCAGGATTGTAGTTGGTGTATTTGGAGCGTCGGAATTTGTCTTGGCCCAATGGGGCTGCTGTTTGTGTGCGGGGAGTCCTATACAGAGACAGACTCGTTTCTACAAAACTACAACCACTTTCCTACTGGCACGAGTATCTTGACTTACTGTTCTTCTTTAAGGCCATCAATGGCATTGTACCTATATCAAGCGATATCCTACCCGAACGTCTTGTTCCCTTAAGGCTTACTAGATCCTCCGCAAATGTCAATCCAATCTCATTCCGTCAACGTAAATCATGTAAAACAACTACTTTCAATCGCTCATTTCTTATTCGAACAACTAGGACTTGGAATTCTCTCCCTGAACACTTAAGGCTAGATCATTTAAACTTTGAAAAATTTAAGTAGTCACTATTAGACTATTATAATAATGCTCTATTATCCTGTGACAATATGATCTTCGAACTTGCATGAAAACATGCGACACATCGCGAAGCCTATGGCAAAGTGAAAAGGTGGTAAACTGCCAAGATTTATAGTAACGAAATACTGACGTTTCGAGCGGAGCCCTTACTACTACTCTGATTCTCTGCTCGAATCGTTAGTATTTCGTTCCTAAAAATCTTGGCAGTTTACCACCTTTTCACTTTGCTATATATCCAAAACACTGTCTACGCAGCACTCTACTTTTTTAAAGTAGTCACTCTGATAAGTCACACGTAGTTTCGTAGCAGACATAAAAATATTGATTTGTTGTCAAAGAAGTTATGGTTTAGATTAATATGTTTGTATAGCAAGAGAAGCATGATTAAAAACAATTAAATTATCCAATTATTCCCGTTTCATCTGCGCTTTGGAATGTAAATAATGCAAGGCATTAGTTAAGATCCAAGACCTTTTGTTTATGTCACCATAGTTCACCCAACATGTCTGGGCAAGTATAATTCTCAATGGCTCGGTCGTTATTTATGGCCGTGGTGGGGGCCGAAGAGAAAATGATTGGGTAATTGAAAATTCTAAGACCTAAATAGTTGGGTAAAAAAATCAGTTCTCTGAAGGGTTGGGTAGCAAGATTTTCATGACTATTGACATAAAAAAATTAAGAGTTCATCATTTAAAATTGGAATCTCATCATCAGTTTTCTTTAGTCATCATTGCACATTAGCTGAGTTGTTATTGTATTCCTCTCCTTGTTTTCCTTGGATTCCTGCTCTGTATAATAGGGTGATAATAATCTGAAAGTTACAATAGGATCTGTCTCTATATCTATTTGGGTTTCTTATTAAAACTTGTATCGACGATATCCTGGGAATTGGACTTTATGTAACTTTTTTCCTCTTGGGTTGGGTAAAAGATTTTCTTTACCCACAAGTGGTTGGAACGGTTAAATTTCTGATCTTAATTTGGTTGGGTTACAATGATGTGCTGGTTCGATTTATATATGTACTGCCTATGCGGTAGTCACTATATATCGGTAATGTTTGGATGTGTTAATATACACACTGCTGTAGTGAATGTGGGAGAGCTTGGAGTAGACAGACGATACATGGACGATCTTCAAGCTCGTATCCTGAGTAGTATATATATTAATCGAACCAGTACATCATTGTAACCTTCGCTCTCCATCTGAGTCTCGGTGGCTCAATGGTTAGAGCGTCTCACGAACAATCAGTGTACAGGTTCGATTCCTGTCTGGGACTCAAATCATTTTTCTGAGGATACGAGCTTGCATGACGATCGTCCATGTATCGTCTGTCTACTCCAAGCTCTCCCACATTCACTACACAGCAGTGTGTATATTAACACAATCTCTTAAGATTAATAGCTTAATACGATTTCATTGACACTCCTTTAGTTACAGCAACAGGGGGCTGGTGCATGATTCTATAATTATCCTTACAATTGAGTGTTAAAGTTTCGGGGAATTTGAGAGATTACTTGGAAATCAACTTTCCTGTACAGACAAAGCACCAATTGAAAAACATACTTTCTTTCCTTTATACACTCACTAAAACTGTTGTGGGTTAGTGGTTACCACACATGACTATGAGCTGGCGGAGACCCGGCTTTAACCCTCAATTCTAAGGATAATTATAAGAATCATACATACCAGCCCACCTGTTGCTGTAGTGAAGAGTGTCAAGAAAATATTATTAAGCTCTTAATCTTAAGAGATTAGACAAGAAAAAAACGCACTGAACAATAATAAATAATTTTTCTCCCAATATGTTTTCGATCAATGTGTGATGACCAATTTCTCAGGAGAACCGTGGGGACACACGGGGAAAGGCGAGGTGACACTCGAAAAAACGGCACTCATACAATCTCGATTTTGTTTGGCTAAAAACCTACAGACAATTCTTGATGTCTTGCCACCTACAAAATATCAAAAATTGTCTGTAGGTGACGTAATTGTCTTTGCGTTGGCTTACTTCCTAAACTCCCTAAAGCATTCCTTGAACACGACCTTGGTTGGAGTCTTTCACAGCGGTGTGTCCCCGAACGTTGGGACTTGAAGTGGCGGGTCATTTCAGGATTATACCAATCCCAAGGACGTCGAGCCATATCTCTTAATAATTATCATTCTCGAATTCCTAGAACGAGTAACCTTGAACAGTAACCAGAAGGTCGTAGGACTAGAAGGTTTCAGACATTCTCAGACAAACACGTGACAATATTTTAAGACAATAGATGATCGTCAAGCTTATATCCTCAGAAAAATGATTCTGAGTCCCGGACAGGAATCGAACCTGTAACCTTCTGATTGCCGGTGAGATGCTCTAACCATTGAGCTACCGAGACTCAGATGGAGAACGAAGGTTACATTGATTAACAACAAGTATATCATTGTAACCTTCGCTCTTCATCTGAGTCTCTGTAGCTCAATGGTTAGAGCTTCTAGTCGTATGCAGGGCACCTAAGGATACCAGCCTTTGTTGCTGACTGGGCTACCTGCTTAAATAAACTGTTCATATCATATCAGGTTAGGTTCCACAAGTACATCATTGTAACCTTCGCTCTCCATCTGAGTCTCTGTAGCTCAATGGTTAGAGAGCATCTGACCTGCTACGTTTTGGAACGGACGTGTACGGAACGCTACAATTCTCCTCCGTGTGAACGGGCCTTGGTGGTCTACCTGAAAATCGTATAAGGTATTTTAATGTGTCCTTACCCAGCTATAGCCTGGAGACTCAATCATGCAATTCATGCAGAGAACTTTGGCAAGTTGCCGGCCGTTTTACGGGGGGGCTTGATTGGTTTAATTAAAAGTCTTAATTCAATCTGTCACGATCCTTCGGTGCGAAGGCATGAAACTTAAGAGTTAAGCCCCCATGAAGTAAACGGCCAACTTTTTTACCATTTATTATGACGCAAACTTGAGGATTGTTGGTGCATGTTTTATTATCTACGTCGAAAACCTGTCACGCAGCAAATTTCGGTGTTGCTACAAAGTCGAGGCAACAAGCTCGTGTACGACTGATGAAGTCGTCAATTGAAAACCACGGCACACGGTAACGCAAGATTAAAATTTGAAGCTCGACAAGTGCCAGGTACACGAGATCCACTCACACTCCAAGTTTGATTTGATTTCATAAAAAACTCTGCGATTGGTGGCATTTGGAATTTTATGGGCTTTTCTAGAAAAATTAAAGTTTTTCAACCTGATTTATGATAATTAATGCTAATTTATCTTAACATAATGTGTTTTGTTCGGGAAATTTAAAAGTATTGGTAACAGCCGGTTTATTGGGCTTTAAGAAAATGTATAGCTTTCGCAACAGTTATATGGATATTCTAATTGGCATTTAATTGGCAAATCGTAATTGACAATTTCAACTGATACTATAAAAATAATGTAATATGAAAATATTTCTGTCCGAGAAAGAAAACAAAAGGCTTTTAACGAGCTGAACGAGTTTAACTTGCTATAACATTTTCAATAGCAACAAAGAATTATCAATAGCAACAAAAAATCGGGTAACCCTAGCGCCTTATAAACGAGAAACCAAGAATTACGACCAAGCAATCAACTTCACTCTACGACGTCGTTGTAACACGATCACATACTACTCGATGACAAGAACAATAGATCGGAAGTTGGCGGATTAAATACCATCAACCCTTTGGCTTTGAAATACTCTGAGTCAATTAAAACGTGCGCCAACACGCCTTGCCCACGTTAAACGGAATCAGTCAAACATCATATATTACATGTTTATACATCGCCCCGACTCTCAAAGGAAGACATTGATCTTCGACGAAGTAGAGCGAAGCCTCTCGCAGGACTTATTTCATTTTAATAACTTTGCCATATACATTACAAATTCTATAAAAATACTGATACTATAAAAATAATGTAATATGAAAATATTTCCCCCACAATTCACGGAGTTTTTGGTAAAGTGAAGTTGTTGGAGAGATTACAGTGAGCAGTTCGTCCATTGCTTCGTGTGTAGAGCAAAATATAAGCTTGAGACTTCTGTACGTCCTCTTCAGAGCACAAGGAGACACGGGCATCGTTATAATAAACCCAACTGTCTGCAAGAATATAGAAAAGGAAGAAATATCTTTCGGTTCTAACGTTCGTCGATTAACTCATTGAAATCCAAGATTGATAATATGCTAACCTGCCTGTTCGTTCCAACAGTATGCTACGTAATGGCCAGAGTCAAATCTACAAAAGAAAAGAGTGAAGGTTACATATGTGTACAACCTATAACCTTCTGATGACTAGTGAGATGCTCTAACTATTGAGCTACATGAACTAAGATGATGAGTGAAGGTTACATATGTGTACAACCTGTAACCTTCTGATGACTAGTGAGATGCTCTAACTATTGAGCTACATGAACTAAGATGATGAGTGAAGGTTACATATGTGTACAACCTGTAACCTTCTGATGACTAGTGAGATGCTCTAACTATTGAGCTACATGAACTAAGATGATGAGTGAAGGTTACATATGTGTACAACCTGTAACCTTCTGATGACCAATGAGATGTTCTAACTATTGAGCTACATGAACTAAGATGATGAGTGAAGGTTACATATGTGTACAACCTGTAACCTTCTGATGACTAGTGAGATGCTCTAACTATTGAGCTACATGGACTTAAGATGATGAGTGAAGGTTACATATGTGTACAACCTGTAACCTTCTGATGACTAGTAAGATGCTCTAACTATTGATCTACATGAACTAAGATGATGAGTGAAGGTTACATATGTGTACAACCTGTAACCTTCTGATGACTAGTGAGATGCTCTAACTATTGAGCTACATGGACTAAGACGACGAGTGAAGGTTACATATACGTGGTTACAACCTGTAACCCTTCTGGTGTACATTGAGAGAGTTAAGTACATAGGTGTCCTACCCTATCCCTAGATGTATTATGACACCAGAGAGATGATATAGATAATCCTTGTCTGCACAAGATTCCAAGTAAATATTATGACTATATGGTTTCATATCCAATTCCATATCAAACTTAACATGTGAAATTATTTTTTCTCTTGTTTGACAGTACCACCTAAAGACCCAAAGAAAAACATTAAACATTTAAACGAGGTAATATACATAACATATCTGTCGTTCTGTTGCTAATATATGCTAATATATTTGGAACATCGCAACATGAAATTATAACCCCGCAGACGACAGCCTTGCAGTTTTAGAGATGGAAAGCTTTAGTAATAAATACTTCATTTGGTGTTCCCACAAAATTAGATGAGAAATTATGTAGCCAGGCTTACCGAAACCTCTTTAAGTGTAATCTGAGTATCTGAAGAAAAAAGAAAACATTTTTAGTACTCAAACAGATGAAAAGTCAAATTGAGTGAGCCAAAGGCAGGTCAAGTTTCGGCATCTTCTTCGTGTACCACACACACAATGGACACAGACTACGTATAGACACATCAAGGTTATTATCTCGGGATTCAGAAGCTTTACAAGAACAAAAATCCTAACCATAACCCAAATAAAAACTCTAGTCCTAACCCTTAAATAAAGGAATACTAACCCTACTTTTAAACTAAATATTTCAGTGTAATATTCTGTGTCTGGTACACGAAGTAGTCACATAGACTATCGGTAGTAAAATTCGAAATTAAAATTAGCTGTTATTTCTAAAAGAAAGCATTATCGTAAGAGTTAGGGTTAGGATTAAGGTTAGGTTTGGGGTTAGGATTATGTTTTAAATTCGGGATGAAACGTCAGCCGTTCACATGCACGAACTACATCATCTAATCTCCAATATTCATCCCTTGTTTTTAAAATTAAGTTGATTTTTCAAGTAAATTTAGAAATCTTTGAAGCGCTTACCTCTGGTAACTCGGCTATTTGAAGTTGCTTTTGGGCAAACTGAAGAGAATCTGGTGACGAGGCTGAGAGAAAATAAACAAAATGTTTTTTATTTGGAAAATGTTGCGAGGGACCTTGTTGTCTTTTTTGTTTACTTACAGCTGCATTTTTCACATCGGTACGATCTTCCTTCCAGCATTTCTTGTTGAGTAAACTTTGCTAACATTTCTAGAAATTTATCAAGATACAAACGAAGTCTTATACGACAGATAAAATACAGACAGACAGACAGACAGACAGACAGACAGACAGACGAAGACAGACGAAGACAGACGAAGACAGACGAAGACAGACGAAGACAGACGAAGACAGACGAAGACAGACGAAGACAGACGAAGACAGACGAAGACAGACGAAGACAGACGAAGACAGACGAAGACAGACGAAGACAGACGAAGACAGACGAAGACAGACGAAGACAGACGAAGACAGACGAAGACAGACGAAGACAGACGAAGACAGACGAAGACAGAGAGAGAGAGAGAGAGACAACTTTATTTAATAACGGTAATTCTATCAATATTACATTGTTTTTCGTCAGACGAAGACAGAGAGAGAGAGAGAGAGACAACGTTATTTAATAACGGTAATTCTATCAATATTACATTGTTTTTCATAAAAGCCGTTAGTTACATAATAAAAGGAATAAATATACATAGAGACTAATTATATACAATATTAACAGATTAAAATTTATGACAGTGAATAAGATTTTTAAAAATATTTACAGAGTTAGTAGTTTTAATCATCGATGGTAGTCCATTCCATAAAACAGCACCGCTATACGTGAAACTACGTTTTAGGTACTCGGATTTAGGCAATGGAATTTTAACATCTACCTCCGAGTTTCTTAAATTGTGACCATGCACTTCATTTAAAGGAACGAACATTTCATTTAAATATCTGGGAGACATACCATTAACAATTTTGTACATTAAGGTACCCTTTTGTTGGTTTCTCCTAGTTTCGAGATTGCACCAGTTTAATGCAGTCAATATTTTCGTGGATCTAATTTCATATCCAGATCTGGTTATAATACGAGCGGCTCTATTTTGTAATTTTTGTAGCTTATTTCGTAGAACAGTACGAAGACAGACGAAGACAGACGAAGACAGACGAAGACAGACGAAGACAGACGAAGACAGACAGACAGACAGACGAAGACAGACAGACAGACAGACAGACAGACAGACAGACAGACAGACAGACAGACGAAGACAGACGAAGACAGACGAAGACAGACGAAGACAGACGAAGACAGACGAAGACAGACGAAGACAGACGAAGACAGACGAAGACAGACGAAGACAGACGAAGACAGACGAAGACAGACGAAGACAGACGAAGACAGACGAAGACAGACGAAGACAGACGAAGACAGACGAAGACAGACGAAGACAGACGAAGACAGACGAAGACAGACGAAGACAGACGAAGACAGACGAAGACAGACGAAGACAGACGAAGACAGACGAAGACAGACGAAGACAGACGAAGACAGACGAAGACAGACGAAGACAGACGAAGACAGACGAAGACAGACGAAGACAGACGAAGACAGACGAAGACAGACGAAGACAGACGAAGACAGACGAAGACAGACGAAGACAGACGAAGACAGACGAAGACAGACGAAGACAGACGAAGACAGACGAAGACAGACGAAGACAGACGAAGACAGACGAAGACAGACGAAGACAGACGAAGACAGACGAAGACAGACGAAGACAGACGAAGACAGACGAAGACAGAGAGAGAGAGAGAGAGACAACTTTATTTAATAACGGTAATTCTATCAATATTACATTGTTTTTCGTCAGACGAAGACAGAGAGAGAGAGAGAGAGACAACGTTATTTAATAACGGTAATTCTATCAATATTACATTGTTTTTCATAAAAGCCGTTAGTTACATAATAAAAGGAATAAATATACATAGAGACTAATTATATACAATATTAACAGATTAAAATTTATGACAGTGAATAAGATTTTTTAAAATATTTACAGAGTTAGTAGTTTTAATCATCGATGGTAGTCCATTCCATAAAACAGCACCGCTATACGTGAAACTACGTTTTAGGTACTCGGATTTAGGCAATGGAATTTTAACATCTACCTCCGAGTTTCTTAAATTGTGACCATGCACTTCATTTAAAGGAACGAACATTTCATTTAAATATCTGGGAGACATACCATTAACAATTTTGTACATTAAGGTACCCTTTTGTTGGTTTCTCCTAGTTTCGAGATTGCACCAGTTTAATGCAGTCAATATTTTCGTGGATCTAATTTCATATCCAGATCTGGTTATAATACGAGCGGCTCTATTTTGTAATTTTTGTAGCTTATTTCGTAGAACAGTACGAAGACAGACGAAGACAGACGAAGACAGACGAAGACAGACGAAGACAGACGAAGACAGACGAAGACAGACGAAGACAGACGAAGACAGACGAAGACAGACAGACAGACAGACGAAGACAGACAGACAGACAGACAGACAGACAGACAGACAGACAGACGAAGACAGACGAAGACAGACGAAGACAGACGAAGACAGACGAAGACAGACGAAGACAGACGAAGACAGACGAAGACAGACGAAGACAGACGAAGACAGACGAAGACAGACGAAGACAGACGAAGACAGACGAAGACAGACGAAGACAGACGAAGACAGACGAAGACAGACGAAGACAGACGAAGACAGACGAAGACAGACGAAGACAGACGAAGACAGACGAAGACAGACGAAGACAGACGAAGACAGACGAAGACAGACGAAGACAGACGAAGACAGACGAAGACAGACGAAGACAGACGAAGACAGACGAAGACAGACGAAGACAGACGAAGACAGACGAAGACAGACGAAGACAGACGAAGACAGACGAAGACAGACGAAGACAGACGAAGACAGACGAAGACAGACGAAGACAGACGAAGACAGACGAAGACAGACGAAGACAGACGAAGACAGACGAAGACAGACGAAGACAGACGAAGACAGACGAAGACAGACGAAGACAGACGAAGACAGACGAAGACAGACGAAGACAGGCGAAGACAGGCGAAGACAGACGAAGACAGACGAAGACAGACGAAGACAGACGAAGACAGAGAGACAACTTTATTTAATAACGGTAATTCTATCAATATTACATTGTTTTTCATAAAAGCCGTTAGTTACATAATAAAAGGAATAAATATACATAGAGACTAATTATATACAATATTAACAGATTAAAATTTATGACAGTGAATAAGATTTTAAAAAATATTTACAGAGTTAGCAGTTTTAATCATCGATGGTAGTCCATTCCATAAAACAGCACCGCTATACGTGAAACTACGTTTTAGGTACTCGGATTTAGGCAATGGAATTTTAACATCTACCTCCGAGTTTCTTAAATTGTGACCATGCACTTCGTTTAAAGGAACGAACATTTCATTTAAATATCTGGGAGACATACCATTAACAATTTTGTACATTAAGGTACCCTTTTGTTGGTTTCTACTAGTTTCGAGATTGCACCAGTTTAATGCAGTCAATATTTTCGTGGATCTAATTTCATATCCAGATCTGGTTATAATACGAGCGGCTCTATTTTGTAATTTTTGTAGCTTATTTCGTAGAACAGTACGAAGACAGACGAAGACAGACGAAGACAGACGAAGACAGACGAAGACAGACAGACAGACAGACAGACAGACAGACAGACAGACAGACAGACAAGATAGACGAAGATAGAATTACTTGTCACCTGTTAAATGACAGGAATCTGTGGACGGTCGTCTTGCTGGAACACGTCCTCGCTTAGACCTTGGTTTAACCTGATATCTAATGAGCACGGAAAATAATCAACCATTATATATCACTTCACATTTCGTCCAAAAAGGCAACAAACACCACTCACCTGTCAGGAAATTCCAAGGATAAGTCCCAGAATTGCTCACAGGTTTTTGAAATACCACGACAATTATGACACATGACCTTGAGAAAAGAGAGACCGTATTCTACTGTGAAGGGTTAATAAACAAAACAATAAACAAAGCCAAATTTCTCTCCAACTAAAAATATTAGGATAAAACTAATACCCATTCTCATGTAAGGCGACAAGAACTTTCATTTAAGCAACACTTGTTTTTGGGGGGTGGAGTAGGTGCTTTCAGGGTGTGCGTTTTGGATGTGGAATGTGTGCCTCAAAGGGGTGTGCCTTTTGGGGGTGGAGTGTGTGCCTTTTGGGGGTGGAGTGTGTGCCTTTTGGGGGTGTAGTGTGTGCCTTTTGGGGGTGTAGTGTGTGCCTTTTGGGGGTGGAGTGTGTGCCTTTTGAGGGTGGAGTGTGTGCCTTTTGAGGGTGGAGTGTGTGCCTTTTGAGGGTGGAGTGTGTGCCTTTTGAGGGTGGAGTGTGTGCCTTTTGAGGGTGGAGTGTGTGCCTTTTGAGGGTGGAGTGTGTGCCTTTTGAGGGTGGAGTGTGTGCCTTTTGGGGGTGGAGTGTGTGCCTTTTGGGGGTGAAGTGTGTTGTCTTTAAGGGGTGTGCATTTTTGGGGGTGGTATACGTGTCTTTAAGGGGTGTGCATTTTTGGTGGTGCATGAGTACGTGTCTTTAAGGGATGTGCATTTTTGGGGGTGGAGTACGTGCCTTTAAGGGTGTGCCTTTTTGGGGGAGGAGTACGTGCCTGCTTACCTCGCTCACAAGTTTTCCCTCAAAAGCATTGGGCAAAATGTCTTTCGGATGAATAACATCAGCTAAAGGACTTTGAAAATCTATTGGACAATGTTTTTCTAATTCAGCCTGAATTTTTTGTAAAACCTCGCTAAAAACAATGTTAATAATACACATTGTTAGAGTAATGAAGCACACATGACATCACACACATGACATCACACACATGACATCACACACATATGACATCACACACATGACATCACACACATGACATCACACACATGACATCACACACATGACATCACATCACACACATATGACATCACACACATGACATCACACACATGACATCACACACATGACATCACACACATGACATCACACACATATGACATCACACACATGACATCAAACACATGACATCACACACATGACATCACACACATGACATCACATCACACACATATGACATCACACACATATGACATCACACACATGACATCACACACATAATATCACACACATGACATCACATATATGACATCACACACATAACATCACACACATATGACATCACACACATGACATCACACACATATGACATCACACACATGACATCACATGACGCGCGATCGCGGGGCCTATTATATGCTACATGGAAATCAGCCTTAATTTAAGATTTCCATTCAGTGCTTTTTATCGTGCGATCGACGTTTCCGTTACGTAAGCAAAGTGATAAAGATTTCTTAAATGTCGGCCTACCAAAGAAATTCTTGAGCATCATGTTGAGAATAACCAAGAAATGAAGGTATTAAATGCCACACAGCATGAAGGACCGCCACTGGAGTAACAATTGCCTGGAAACAAAATCACCTTCATTATTGCACTTCATTTTTTACTTACAAACGATAGATACCTTAATGATTGCCGCACACCCGCACATGTGCGTGCTATGTACGTCCGCACATGTGCGTGCTATGTACGTCCGCCATGTGCGTGCTATGTACGTCCGAACATGTGCGTGTCATGTACGTCCGAACATGTGCGTGTCATGTACGTCCGAACATGTGCGTGTCATGTACGTCCGAACATGTGCGTGTCATGTACGTCCGAACATGTGCGTGTCATGTACGTCCGAACATGTGCGTGTCATGTACGTCCGAACATGTGCGTGAAATGTACGTCCGAACATGTGCGTGTCATGTACGTCCGAACATGTGCGTGAAATGTACGTCCGAACATGTGCGTGTCATGTACGTCTGAACATGTGCGTGCCGCATGTGCGGATGTTCGACACGCACATGAGCGGATGTTCGACGCGTGCGGATGTGCGGCACGCATATGGTGTGCGTTATGTATTGTTTAATAAACGAGCAGCAGTGTTTTGTCAGATATAAAACACGAGGGCGTAGCCCCGAGTGTTTTAGATCTGATAAAACACGTGCTGCGAGTTTATTAAACGGCTTCAAACACGACCCATTTGATAAGTTCATTGGCGTAGTAATTTTGAAAATCAATGTTGTCTAAGCCGAGAAAATCAAAGATAAAGTTTATGTAAATCAGGACGAATCTTTATCACATTTAAAGACACGATACGGTAGTGATTTTCTTTTGTCTTTTCCTCATGAATTATTAATGAGTGTTTGAAAATATATATAAAGCAGCCTGTCTTTATGTTTTACAGATCAGTGTTGTAAAAATCTATCGAAAATTGCAATCGATACAAGACTTTTATGAAAGTACCCTTACTAGCTAAAACCTCATTTAGTCTGGTGACAAAAGGGCCTATTTTTCTCCAAGGCCTGCAGCTGCCGTCCCATCCGTCCCCTCGTTAATCCAGCTCTTAAAAACACTCACCCACTTTCCCGACCACATTACTCTGAATAAGGCGTGCAATTCATCGCTAAAAAAACTAAAGATATAAAATATTAGACAAAGCTGAGCAAAAAATAATGCCAGGTCTAGGATTATCGGTGGAAATTGATCGTCCAAGTTATTGTAGTCTTGTGAAAGATTGTTGGTGGTAACACTGACGTTTTGACGGCTTCAGCGGTGGTCATCTTCAGAGTCAAATGAAGGGTGTTATAGTCAGGTTCGCCTAGATATAGATATATATATATAGATATAGATATAGATATAGCTGAGGCCATCTTTCTCAAGACTAAAACAACAACTTGGATGATCAACTTTCTAACTTCAATAAATAAATAATCATTGCAGATCAACACAAATCTCATCTAATTCTCCACATTTATAATTTCTTACACTTGTTGATTTTTTTCATTATCTGCAGTAGAGTTATTCCCACTGCCTTCTCTAATTAAGTCATTATCTACTCCATCAGTTGATATCTTGTCATCTACCAAAGAGTTAGTCCCTTTCAAACATTCTCCACTTGGCCAGGAATGTTCTTTTAACGGCATTGATATATGCTAAAAACAACAGCAAGCCAAATAATGACATTCATAATATTTGTATTTATTTTATAAAAAGATAGTTTTCCCTGCTTACAGTACGTGGAGTTTGCCCTTGTCTTCTGTCCATCGCACCTGTCCTCTTTAACCCCCTAGTATCCTCCTCAAACCCTAGTATCCTCCTTAACCCCTATTATCCTCCTTAATCCCTAGTATCCTGCTTAACCCCTAGTATCCTCCATAACGCCTAGTATCATGCTTAATCCCTAGTGTCCTCCTTAACACCTAGTATCCTCCATAACCACTAGTATCCTGCTTAACCCCTAGTGTCCTCCTTAACCCTATTGTCCTCCTTAACCCTATTGTCCTCTATAACCCCTAGTATCATGCTTAACCCCTAGTGTCCTCCTTAACCCCTAGTGTCCTCCTTAACCCCTAGTATCCTCCTTAACCCCTAGTATCCTCATTAACCCCTAGTATCCTCATTAACCCCTAGTGTCCTCCATAACCTCTAGTGTCCTCCTTAACCCCTAGTATCCCTGTTAACCCTAGTATCAACATGTCCTCATCCACAGTGATCTATCTTCCATGTCATCTTTGGTCATCCTCTCAAAGCCAACCCTTCCACCTCCATCCTAACACATCTGTTCACCCAGTCATCATCATGCTCCCTTTCCACCTCACCCATCCTCTCGATACCCATTCTCTCTCAATTCCTTGCTAGTTTTGTGCTGAGCACTCATCCATCCATCCCATAAAATCATCTAATTCACCTTGCATCGCCCATTTGTTTAACCACCATGTACTTCATACACATCCTGTATACTTCCCCATTCAACTTCAATGATACATTATTGCAGATAGTATTATCAAACCTCGTAACATTCAACTGTTGTTTGTCTTGCATAGATGGCACTCATAGAGCGACGATTTTTTGGAGTGGAAGTAATACAAGGTAACTCTGGAGACTTGATGTCATTTAATACCAGAAAACAATGACGGAAGAATTGTAAATGACTAAGAAAGGTGAAGTAAATATATTAATACTTTCAATACCAGCTATGTCATGCTAAAACGATACCATAGTAACCTTTTCCTAACATATATTGTATACCATATACCATACTGTACCAATACCATACCACACCACACCATACCATACCATACCATACCATACCATACCATACCATACCATACCATACCATACCATACAGTACCAAATACCAAATACCATTACCAATACAATACCATACCATACCATACCATACCATACCATACAGTACCAAATACCATTACCAATACCATACCACACCATACCATACCATACCATACCATACCATACCATACCATACCATACCATACCATACCATACCATACCATACCATACCATACCATACCATACCATACCATACCATACCATACAGTACCAAATACCATTACCATACCAATACTGTATCATTTCCAGCTGTACCATACCATTACCAAACACCATTACCAAACCCCATTATCGTACGGTTCCATTACCATACCATATATTATTATATAACCCTACCAAACCATATAGTCTCACCTTAGTACTTGTAAGACTGAGTTCATATAACATGTGTTACCAAGATTTCTTAAACCTGTTACACCAGGGATAATAACCTTTCTTCGTTTTTTGGGCGGTTCTATGGAATGAATTTTTCTGTTAGTAAGCTGAAGCAATATTCCATTGTGCAATATTCCAATATTCCATCATTCAAAAGAAAATATATATTAATTATTATATGAAAATATTAATTATCTGAAGTTTTTAAAGAATTAATGAATATAAAGAATAATATCTTACCTTCTGCCTTATTAGCTTTTATTTCATTTGAAACTTCATTTAGCGTAATGTCTAAAAACTAAATGTAACATCTCAAAACTTAGCGAAACCTAGCGTAATGTCTAAAAACTTAGCTTAACGACTCCAGACTTAACGTAACGTCTCACAACTTAGCGCAATATCTCCAAGCTTAGCGTAAAGTCACATAACTTAGCGCAATGTCTCCAACCTTAGCGCAAAGTCTCCAAACTTAGCGTAACGTCTCCAAATAACGTCTCACAACTTAGCGCAATATCTCCAAGCTTAGCGTAAAGTCACATAACTTAGCGCAATGTCTCCAAACTTAGCGTAAACTCTCCAAACTTAGCGCAAAGTCTCCAAACTTAGCGTAATGTCTCCAGACTTAACGTAACGTCTCCAGACTTAACGTAACGTCTCACAACTTAGCGCAATATCTCCAAGCTTAGCGTAAAGTCACATAACTTAGCGCAATGTCTCCAAACTTAGCGCAAAGTCTCCAAACTTAGCGTAACGTCTCCAAATAACGTCTCACAACTTAGCGCAATATCTCCAAGCTTAGCGTAAAGTCACATAACTTAGCGCAATGTCTCCAAACTTAGCGCAAACTCTCCAAACTTAGCGCAAAGTCTCCAAACTTAGCGTAATGTCTCAAAACTTAGCATAATGTCTCAAAACTTAGCGCAATGTCTCCAAACTTAGCGTAATGTCTCCAAACTTAGCGCAATGTCTCAAAACTTAGGGTAATGTCTCCAAACTTAGCGCAATGTCTCCAAACTTAGCGCAAAGTCTCCAAACTTAGAGTAATGTCTCAAAACTTAGCATAATGTCTCAAAACTTAGCGCAATGTCTCCAAACTTAGGGTAATGTCTCCAAACTTAGCGCAATGTCTCCAAACTTAGCGTAATGTCTCCAAACTTACCGCAATGTCTCTAAACTTAGCGTAATGTCTCCAAACCTACCGCAATGTCTCCAAACTTAGCGCAATGTCTCCAAACTTACCGCAATGTCTCCAAACTTACCGCAATGTCTCCAAACTTAGCGCAATGTCTCTAAACTTAGCGTAATGTCTCCAAACTTACCGCAATGTCTCTAAACTTAGCGTAATGTCTCCAAACTTAGCACAATGTCTCCAAACTTACCACAATGTCTCCAAACTTAGCGCAATGTCTCCAAACTTAGCGCAATGTCTCTAAACTTAGCGTAATGTCTCCAAACTTAGCACAATGTCTCCAAACTTAGTGTAATGTCTCCAAACTTAGCGCAATGTCTCCAAACTTAGCGTAATGTCTCCAAACTTACCGCAATGTCTCTAAACTTAGCGCAATGTTTCCAAACTTAGCACAATGTCTCCAAACTTAGCGCAATGTCTCCAAACTTAGCGTAATGTCTCCAAACTTAGCACAATGTCTCTAAACTTAGCGTAATGTCTCTAAACTTAGCGCAAAGTCTCCAAACTTAGCACAATGTCTCTAAACTTAGCGTAATGTCTCTAAACTTAGCGCAATGTCTCCAAACTTAGCGCAATGTCTCCAAACTTAGCACAATGTCTCTAAACTTAGCGTAATGTCTCTAAACTTAGCGCAAAGTCTCCAAACTTAGCACAATGTCTCTAAACTTAGCGTAATGTCTCTAAACTTAGCGCAATGTCTCCAAACTTAGCACAATGTCTCTAAACTTAGCGTAATGTCTCTAAACTTAGCGCAAAGTCTCCAAACTTAGCGCAATGTCTCCAAACTTAGCGCAATGTCTCTAAACTTAGCGTAATGTCTCTAAACTTAGCGCAAAGTCTCCAAACTTAGCGTAATGTCTCCAAACTTAGCGCAATGTCTCCAAACTTAGCGCAATGTTTCCAAACTTAGCACAATGTCTTCAAACTTAGCGTAATATCTCTAAACTTAGCGCAATGTCTCTAAACTTAGCGCAAAGTCTCCAAACTTAGCGCAATGTCTCCAAACTTAGCGTAATGTCTCATAACTTAGCGCAAAGTCTCCAAACTTAGCGTAATGTCTCAAAACTTAGCATAATGTCTCAAAACTTAGCGCAATGTCTCCAAACTTAGCGCAATGTCTCCAAACTTAGCACAATGTCTCTAAACTTAGCGTAATGTCTTTAAACTTAGCGTAATGTCTCTAAACTTAGCGCAAAGTCTCCAAACTTAGCACAATGTCTCTAAACTTAGCGTAATGTCTCTAAACTTAGCGCAATGTCTCCAAACTTAGCGCAATGTCTCCAAACTTAGCACAATGTCTCTAAACTTAGCGTAATGTCTCTAAACTTAGCGCAAAGTCTCCAAACTTAGCACAATGTCTCTAAACTTAGCGTAATGTCTCTAAACTTAGCGCAATGTCTCCAAACTTAGCACAATGTCTCTAAACTTAGCGTAATGTCTCTAAACTTAGCGCAAAGTCTCCAAACTTAGCGCAATGTCTCCAAACTTAGCGCAATGTCTCTAAACTTAGCGTAATGTCTCTAAACTTAGCGCAAAGTCTCCAAACTTAGCGCAATGTCTCCAAACTTAGCGCAATGTTTCCAACTTCAAACTTAGCGTAATATCTCTAAACTTAGCGCAATGTCTCTAAACTTAGCGCAAAGTCTCCAAACTTAGCGCAATGTCTCCAAACTTAGCGTAATGTCTCATAACTTAGCTCAAAGTCTCCAAACTTAGCGTAATGTCTCAAAACTTAGCATAATGTCTCAAAACTTAGCGCAATGTCTCCAAACTTAGCGTAATGTCTCCAAACTTAGCGTAATGTCTCTAAACTTAGCGCAATGTCTCCAAACTTACCGCAATGTCTCTAAACTTAGCGTAATGTCTCCAAACTTAGCGTAATGTCTCCAAACTTAGCGCCAAGTCTCCAAACTTAGCGCAATGTCTCCAAACTTAGCGTAATGTCTCATAACTTAGCGCAAAGTCTCCAAACTTAGCGTAATGTCTCACAACTTAGCGTAATGTCTCCAAACTTAGCGTAATGTCTCATAACTTAGCGCAATGTCTCCAAACTTAGCGCAATGTCTCAAAACTTAGCGCAAAGTCTCCAAACTTAGCGCAATGTCTCCAAACTTAGCGCAAAGTCTCCAAACTTAGCGCAATGTCTCCAAAGTTAGCGTAATGTCTCATAACTTAGCGCAAAGTCTCCAAACTTAGCGTAATGTCTCCAAACTTAGCATAATGTCTCCAAACTTAGCGCAATGTCTCCCAACTTAGCCGCAATGTCTCCAAGTTTAGCGTAATGTCGCCAAACTTAGCGTAATACCTCTCATCTGAGATTGTACAATACGAAATCTAAACGCAGTCCATTCAACACAAAAATGTTTTACTTTCACAAAAAGTTGAATATAATCTTCGGACAAGATGAGTATCGGACAAAATGACAGACACAATTAATATTGTAACTGTCAAATATCTCTAGAAATGGGATGTTTGTACCGGACAATGTCCGTGACCGACCGCTAATATCCAGGCTTGTCAATAATTAGGAAGTACTAAGGTATACTGAGGGATACTATGAGGGATACTGAGGGATACTGAGGGATACTGAGGGATATTATGAGGGATACTAGGGATATGAGGAATACTGAGGGATATTATGAGGGATACTAAGGGATACTATGAGGGATACTATGAGGGATATTAAGGGATACTGAGGGATACTATGAGGGATATTATGAGGGATACTGAGGGATACTGAGGGATACTGCTCAATTCAAAACATGTACCTTTTCTTTCTTGTTGCACTTAACATTTTCTCGAAATCCACTGAAAACTTTTGACAAAAGGTTAAGCCTGGTAAATGATAAAAATGTACATACAGTGTACATTGTGATATAAGACAAAACATTTAAAAAAAATACAGCTTTAAAAATTGAAGATAAATCATGCTGAACCCTGAAAAACAAAGATTCAAGTTACAGCACTTTCTCCTCAATTACTTTTAAGACACTAAGTTGGGGTGACCTGCAATACACTATATGTTGTCTGGTTGATATGACATTGCATGATGACGTCAAAATATAAATACAAAATTCAACTAAGGAAAAAGTGTTGTTCAATCATCTGCTAACCTCCAATGGCAAGTTGCTGTGTATTGTTTATCTTCTAATTTATCATGATCTTTTTCAGTTCTAAAATATAACAAACAGTGAACACTCTGAGAAACATCTTACTCTGCAGCATGCTACATGTAGCTCACGATACGTTTCACTCCTTGTTGAACTGCCTTGCACGAAAGATTAGACAGTATACTATTTGGCAGTGTGCCTATAAAAGTATAACACTTTCATATCTTTTTGCTAGCCATATGTAAATGAGGTTTAAGGAAGTCAAAAGTTCATAAAGGTGATATTTTTCACTTGCCAAACTGGTGTGTTACTGTATAAAAATACCAGTTCCTTATACATTACAATTAACCTTTCTTCCCCAAATCTGTTTTTACAAACTGCTCCCTAGGTCTCCCTTTCTTCTTAGGCACTCTTCTACACCCAATTATCTTGATTCATCTTAACTGCACATCACAAAACCAACCCAGCCTACAACTACAGATAACATCCCTGAATCCCTGGTGTTAACCAGTCCCAAATGACCTAGCTATACCAACATCTTTCTGTCTCTCAGTGTTGCATTAAACATTCATGCTAATCAACATCGTCTTCCTTGACTGCCCATATTTCACTGCCATAGATCATAATGCCAGGCTCTAGTACATTCACTATACAACTTTGGTACATAGTCTTAATTAGCATAGGATTTTGAAATTTCTTTAAAAATACCTATCTGTTTGAGATGAAAGATCAAACACTTGAAAGAGTGTTCCATCCTCTATCCAGTCACTTCAAATTTGGTTAAAAAACTTGGCTAGATATCGCCTCGTTTTTCAACCTACTTCTTGGGGACTGCAGGATATCGGATCAAACCTCGAAATAATCCTTGAAAGTATACTGGTCGTCATGACCGGTAAATATTTAAAGGTCACAGACGATTTTTTGCCGGTCATCTTTTGTTTTTGTTATTTTTTTATTTGAGCAATTGGGCCTATTTTATAAGTGTACTTGTACAGGTACGTTTACAGATAATCATTCTCAAGAAAATGCTTATTTCCTTGGCAAGAAAAAGATGAAAAACAGTCAAGTTCGGTTAAAATATTTCATCCCTTTGATGCGTTGCTCGTACTCAGTGCAAACAGTACATCGAAGGTTTCGCGCAAGTTTTCCGTCGATATCATACGACAACCACAAGTTTCCCTCATAAGATGCCAAAGAGTTAGTTTTCCAACTTTTTTCGACAGTTTCAACAGCAACTGTTCGTTCTGAGGTTACGTTAACTTCACGGTAGCGGGTCATTTGGCATCTTTGGCTAATTCTTGCCTACTTGTTTCACTAACGTCTGTTGATGTGCATGTGGTCGTAGTTGTGGTCTTAGAAAAAAGGAACTTAGTTGCGCTTGCTTTTTGTTCCCGGTTTTCATTTTCTTCTGTGGCAGTGGCTGACATTTCGCAGGTGAGACTCAGAATTGATTCGCATTTCCCGTTGGACAGATTTGGCATTTCCCAACCCGATAATTTTCTTCGCTATAGCCAAGATCGTCTTCGCTAATGCAGGGAACAGAACACACATTACAAATGGTAACCGCACAACTTACGCACGAATATTTGGTGTTTGGACGATGATAAACAGAACAATTGTTCGCCATAGCGTCGACAGACTGCTGTTCGAGCCTCTGTGCCACGACGTATTGCCCTATGGCGCACAAATGTAATTTGAGTTTCAAGCTATAAAATAGTACGCTGTGGGCGCTATGCCTGCAATGTTTTGAGAAGCGAGACCGGCACTTATTTCGAGGCTTGTATCGGATGAAACACTCTTTCTCGTGTTGTTATTTTTACATCAACATTGGAAACAACTTTCTGTACAGTACTTCTTCCTGCAAGCACACGTTACTCTACAAATCAAGCTGTTCTGAACACAGATAACAAAACTTATTCACACACTAGCTCTAATAATTCTGCACCAATTCTCCCCTCATTCTCTAAACCATGTCAGACCGCTGGTGGTGTCCAACTAACATATTGAAAATTTAAGAGTCTGCATGTTTTCTTACTTGTTTTCCTCATTGAGTACTAGTGATGATGCACTTGCATTGTGGATGATACACCCACTTCTGGTTAGACTTTCACTAAATATCTGTGTCTCAATTTCCTTTAATGTTTCTCTGATTAGTGCTACTTCTCCATAATAATTGTCATTGAAAACATAATTATCACATTGGTAACTGGAAACATAAATCAAAATATTTTTACTATTATTAAATTGTATTATAATATACTTTAATTAGTACGAAGATATGAGTTTGACAAAGAAATTGTCAATGCTTACCAATATAAATATTTCTTGTTCACTTCCAAAGCTATTGGGTGCTGCAAAACAGATTGGAATTAAATAGCTTGTATATGCATCCTTCTTTACCCTCAAAGTTTAATTCTGCCATTTGCTAATCAAGTATATTCTCGACCATTTGGCTTTTCACTAATTAGATACAACATTCCTGAGGTTTTATTCCTTGCCTGATCTCCTCCTTTTCTATTCTTAAATTTCTATTCTTCCTTCCTTCCTTCCTTCGTTCGTTCCTTCCTTCCTTCCCTCCCTTCCTTCCTTCCTTCCTCCCTTCCTTCCTTCCTTCCTTCCTTCCCTCCCTTCCTTCCTTCCTTCCTTCCTTCCTTTCCTTCCTTCCTTCCTTCCTTCGTTCGTTCCTCCCTCCCTTCCTTCCTCCCTTCCTTCCTTCCTTCCTTCCTCCCTCCCTTCCTTCCTTCCTTCCTTCCTTTCCTTCCTTCCTTCCTTCCTTCCTTCCTTCCTCCCTTCCTTCCTTCCTTCCTTCCTTCCTTCCTTCCTTCCTTCCTTCCTTCCTTAGAGTAGTAGCACTAGTTCTTACCCCCTTTTCATTATAATGCTTAATTGCATGTTCCTCATTGAATCTAAGAAGGCAAAACAGTAGGTATATACATTTTGTCTGTTTGAAATATCTGTATAAATCACCCACAAGACTTTTTATCTGTGAAGAGGAATTGATAAAAACTTGTTATTCAAGTTGTGATTAAACCTCACGTTTTTTCGAAATTTCAAGACATCTTTTGAAAAGTATATTTACTTAACATACCTTCCACAAGCTATGTTAGAGCACTGCAAACAGGCCTAGACACAAAATAAATGCAATTGAATTTTTTATTATATTGTATTTCACAACTTCTTGAATATTCAACACTCCTATTTGAAGGAATTAAGTTGTAAATACCACTGAGAAATGCAATTTATCATAATATATGCTACTTTTTTATGTAAAATTCTGCATCTGTTGGTTTTAATGGAATGAAATTGGTTATTGTTAAAGGTGCCGTCAAGTCTGTTCTGTGCATGTCCACGTTTCTTTTTACATCGTTTGTTTACATTGCATATAAACATATTGAACATGAAGTATTGCAGATTTGTTTTCCACGCTTGAGCTTTTCTGCCTAAAAAGCGTGTTATAAGAAGCTGTTCTGTTCCTAAATGTGGATAATATATCAAACTACAACTCGCGCCTTCGCCACCTTTGTTGAATACTTGACATAATTGTTGACATATGGAGTCCCCCACGTTTGAAATATCACACATGTGCAGAATGGCCGTTGACGGCACCTAAAGTATTGTTTATGGCAGACATTCATGTGTATCAGACTGCATCCACTGGTCTATGATGATGGGGTCCATTATGCCCTAATTCAGTCCCAGTCCCCGGCCCCTCCCAAAATCCCTAAACACCTGCTTATCACAACCATCAGCTCTGTCTGTGTTAGATGCTTTCTCCCTCCCAAATATCTCTGTTTCAACAGTTTTGAATTAGACTTGTACAACATTGTTAGTCTGTTCTAAAGTAAATGGTTATATTATGGAAGATAAACTTGTTATTCAAGTTTGGACATTCACAGGTCCAGGGGAAGGTGAGGTTATGGTCTTTCACGGGCTCCTAAATAACCTAAAAGCTTCATTCTGTGTAGGATTTGCATCAGGGCACTTATTTGGTCTGGGCCTTGAGGCAGTTGCCCCGGTTACGCCCTCCTCTCGGCTGGGCTGCAGCCTGGACATTAATGCCA
Organism: Chrysogorgia sp. JL179-B06; assembly: GCA_035772405.1. NCBI lineage: Eukaryota > Metazoa > Cnidaria > Anthozoa > Scleralcyonacea > Chrysogorgiidae > Chrysogorgia > Chrysogorgia sp. JL179-B06. Next base: position 937,789 of record JAYKKM010000339.1, on the reverse strand, counting down.
AAGTGCCATTCACCACCGTCTACTTTGAGGAATTTTTCAAACAATACTACTTTTATATATTGTTATTTGTTATGGCTGGATTGTGCCGTCTATAATAATGTCAGACACCCTGAATAACCAGGCACTGACAATGTCCTTTCCACTCAGACCCCCAGGGTTGTAGCCTACAAGGGTTCCAGCCTGCAGGGAAACCAATGTTACATTTTTGCAACATGACTTGATTGGATCTTACAGAAGGCGTTCGCAGCCATACTTTCCTCATTTTCCCTGCTACAATTGTGATCTTACATTCTTACCCACACACTATCCGTGGTACCACACTCTGCGCATGCCCACATTCTCGGTGACAGTAAAGCTTCGTTCTTGATCGACTCTAAGCCACGAATATGAGGACATGTCTCCATTGCTACGTCCCCTGGGGATACCACTGATCCAACACTATACCCCAAAACTCTGAATCACATAACACATTGTAATTATTCGATTTCCAAAGCTGTTTTGATACAATTTCGAATTACCAAAAGTACATGTTTGTAATTCGTGATTCTCCGGTTTATGCGCCCTTAGTACATTCTGCTGACCATTGTTGTTGCAATTACAATTGTCGCAATTATAATAATTGCGACAAATAAACAATTTGTTTATTATGCTACAAGCGTCTGCACGCAGGCTAGCCCTTATTCTGAGCCAATACTATGAGTTCTTTCAATTTTCTCCATGGCATTACGAAGATTTCTTTCCGTGCCATCAAAGCAAGACATGTTTTTCGTTGTCTGTCTTCGTTGTCATCTCGCGAGTCACCAACAGGTGACGAAGCTCGTGCACAGAACAGGAAACTTCGGATTGAACTAACAGCAGCGTACAGAGAGTTCAATAGAATGAGTTTCAATGAAGCTATTGATAATCATTTGAGTGTTATGGCACCGGCAGCAGATGGTAGTGGCGAGCAAGTGATGCTTACACATCCTTTTGGACTTCATTGGAGTGAGGTATGTATATGTATAGTGACTGAGCTAAATTGTAGAATACCCCTCCACTTTTGCTATCTGTATCTGTTGACAGTTAGTAAAAGGGTCAAATTACAGAACGTTCATCATATATCTTCGTTCTATTTTAAAACCCCATTTAATTGGCTTATGGTATTTTGCGAAACGAAACAGATTAATTGCGAATAATGACGTCAGTGTGTATAAATTATTCTTGTTTATTCTTGCATTCTCAACAATAGAAAATGGCTACTTAGGAACCCTTGAGATTCAATTTTGGTTTGTTTGTCTGAGTTTTGGTTCTATAAATAGCATTAACGCACTTAGCCTGTGTACAGCCTGAATATACACCTGTAATACAGTCTGAAAATTTGCAGGATAGCTTGTCGGCCCCCTGCTGAGCTTCTCAGATCTAAGAAGTAGATTTTGATTGTCCAAATCACAACTCTTGTCTTATTCCAGTTACAATTGGTTCCCTGGGAATTCTTGTGAGATCAAATAATCCAATCAAATAAACAATTATGAATATGATATGAGTGTTAAACCACTCAAATCTGAGTAGCTCAGTGGGGGGTCGACAAGCTATCGTGCGAATTTTCACAGACTGTATTACAGGTGTATATTCAGGTTGTACATGCTGTAATGCGCTCCGCTATTTGCGAAACGTGTCTCTTCACACTGGGTTGCCATAGAAACACGTTTCTCACTTATTTCGTAAACTCAGACAGTGAGAAACTCCAATTAAAACTAGTTAGGTGGGAGTTAGGGTTAGAAAACTCATTAGGCAGGGGGTTATAGGATCTTTGTTGTTTTGGGGTCGGTTATTATTAAAAACTTGTTAGGCAAATTGTTGTTTCGTTTCGCAAACCTGTTTCATTTCGCAAAAATTAATACCATAAGCCATTTAATTTGATAACAATCAACAACTACACACACTATAAACCTTTGATATTATATTTAAATTTTAAAGACATTTTAGGGCATCCTGGTTTGTATTTCTGCCTTTAAATGCGGTTTCAAAAGTGGACGGGTATTCTATAATTGCTCCCTGTTATTCTATTGAACTATCCCAATCTTTCTGCACCCCCTGTTGAGGAACCTTAATCCCAAGGGAGGGATTGAGAACCCAGAATTCCAGTGGAGGAGTAGATAGATAGATAAATTTATTTTAGTAGGGTAGCCCATTCAGCCAAAGCTGGGGTATTCAGAAGGGCCCTAAATGTTACATGGCAATTCCAGTGGGAGGAGGAATATTACACAGTGGAGCCTCGCTATAGCGTGTTAGTTGGGGTGCGTTATTGCGAGTTATTGGACAAATCTCATTCCCAGTACTCTTGGTACTCGGACCTGGTGCAATGTTGTGGAAAGAACACTGGGAACAAGCTTGGGTACTGCCAGAAGCAGTACCCTTGGATCCTATAATGTCTGTAATAAAATCAACATGCATTTTCTGTTATGTTATTTATTTTGTTATATTACCTCGTGAATACATGTATCAGACTATCAGTTTTAAATACATGTACATGCCAAACCAATATTTAAATATACATATTATATACATATAAGTTAGAAGTCTGCTAAAGACTAATTGCACTGCCGCGTTGTCGTTCTATCTCGTAATAATCGCAATCATTCAGGACATTCAGCAATTGCTAAGATCATTCAAATTGTCTCTAGTGCAATCATTAATAACCAGGCAAAGTGAAATTTTTGGGTCCAAAGATAAACCACGTTACACCGAGTTGCGCGTTATAACAATGCACGCTATAGCGAGGCTCCACTGTATATGGAAATTGCAGGATTTTTTGTCAGATGGAAATTCCAGGGGGGGACGAATGTCAGATGGAAATTCCAGGGGGTAAATGCCACACAGAAACTCCATGATAGGAGGATGGAATGTCAGTTCGAAATTCCAGGGGGGTAAAAGTTTCATGGAGATTAGGGTTCATATATTGGCGGTGAGATGCTCACCATGCCAATCAGAATTAGTTCAATTACTGTGCTTGGTCGGGAAATAACGAGAAATGAGAAGTAATCAAAACAACAAAATTTACATTGTTTCAACACTCCATTGTTTGAATTGATTTTTAAAATTTCAAAGACTCCATTGTTTCGAGGGGGAGCGGCTTCCCCTTTTATGCGAGCACTCTGTGTTTAACAGGGGGTGCAGATAAATTTTGGAACAGTTCATTATTACAATTGAATGGCATGAGTATTAGCAGGGGCGTATTGGTTTTGGAAGACCTGGGGGGTCCACCAGATTTTGACCGAGTCGTCCCACCGCCATGCCCTAAACTAACTCCTAACTCTAAAAAACAGCCAGCTAAGAGTACCGGTAGTATTCAAGTATATATTTATAAATTCTTCAACTTTCTTGAGGTATACTGTATACATTTAATATTTTAACAGGAAAAATATTAAGAGTATGACACAACTACAAATACAATATTATTCATATGGCAGTCCACATTACTGTACCCATAGTCATTATAGACAATTAGTTTAAACAAGAAGGAAACAAGTATACTTCTTTATACTTCTTTCTTTTCTCATAGTTCCTCCTCCAACTCTTCTTCTTCCCAAAATGACCCAGCTGAATTGACCAAAAATGCACCGACTGGGCGTGGCAGGAACGCTGACTGGGGGATCCATGAACCCCCCTTCCCGTACGCCCCTGAGTATAAGTAATATCTACATATAGACATTTTGAGAATTAGGCTTGAGGAACATGTACAGTGGTGTAGCTGGGGTAGGGTCTCAGGGGGGGGGGGCTTAATGATGTCTGGCAGTCCTCCAGTGGTAACCACTGGTTCTTTGTTTCACACCATCAGATCACAGCATCATCTCTGGTAGCACTCAATGATGATGGTGACATTGTAGAAGGAGAAGGCGAGCCTTGCTATTCTGTGAGACCAATTCATCATATGGTACATAAACTGGTTCCAACGGCGAGATGTCTGATGCATCTTCACCCAACTTATGTTACTGCTCTTTGTAAGTGATAATGTAGTGGTAGTGATCAATGATAGTGATGGTGATAACGAAGGTGATGATGGTCTTAACATATTGATGTTGATTATGGTAATCGTCAGATGTTGATTATAATGATGGTGATCTTGAATATGTGTTGATGATGATTATTATAATGGATCATCATTACCATAAATGCATAGAGATCATTATAATCATCATCAACACACGAAGATCATCATCACCATACATGTTGATGATAGTAGTGGTGATAATAATCTTTACTCTTTCAGTCCATGCATCCACACCATGTATGTGTTTTGGTGTCATGTGACAACATGGTGATGGTGATGATGGGTGGTGATGATGATGATGATGGTGGTGGTGATGATGGTGGTGGTGGTGATGATGGTGATAGTGATGGTAAATGGTGATGGTGATGATGATGGTAATGATAATGGTGATGGTGATGGTGATGATGGTGATGATGATGGTAATGATGATGGTGATGATGATGATGATGATGGTGATGATGGTGGTGATGATGATGGTGGTGGTGGTGATGGTGGTGATAGTGATGGTAAATGGTGATGGTAATGATGATGGTGATGATGATGATGGTGATGGTGATGATGATGATGGTGATGATGATGATGGTGATGATGATGATGATGGTAATGATGATGATGGTGATGATGATGGTAACGATGATGGTAATGATGATGATAATGGTAATGATGATGGTGATGATGATGGTAATGGTGATGGTGGTAATGATGATGGTGATGATGATGGTAATGATGATGGTAATGATGATGGTGATGATAATGGTAATGATGATGGTGAATGGTGATGGTAATAACAATGGTACTGGTGATCTACAGGCATTGATGATATTAGATAATGATAATAATAATGATGGTAATAGTGATGGTGATCTTCATGTGTTGATGATAATGATGGTGATGCCACAACTACTACTTTTCAAATTATCATTAAATTTACTATTAAGAATGAACATGACATAATTAATGTTAAATAATAATGAATAATAAATACTGTTTTATTCTTTATTTCTTTAGCTTGCTTGGAAGATCCTTCTGTCCAATTACTCCATGCTAACAGTGCTCTGGTATATGATGCCATCACATATGACACCAACTACAGTGGCTTTGCTGATTGTGATGAAGAGGGAGAGCGTTTGGCTAAGTTTTTTGATGCCAAAAAGAGAATATTGATAATGTGTAATCATGGTGTCCTTGTTGGTGATGTTGATGTTGCAAGTGCATTTTATGATATGTTCTATCTAGAGCGATCTTGTCAGTTTCAGGTGGGAAAATATTTATTGTTATTAAGTTTTCTTGTCATTAAGTCTCAAAGACAATGATCATTATTATTATTATTATCCTTATCACTATTGCTTTCACATTTAATCATCACCACCATCAGCATCATCATTACCATGCACCACCATCATAATCACCATCACCACCACCATTATCACCACCATCATCACCACCACTATCACCACCATCATCACCACCACTATCACCATCATCACCGCCATCACCATCATTATCAGCACCATCATTATCAGCACCATTATCACCATCATCACCACCATCACCATCATCATCACCACCATCATCACCACCATTATCATCATCACCACCACCATCATCACCATCATCATCACCACTATTATCGCCATCAACACCACTACCACCATCATCATCACCATCATCACCATCATCACCACCATCATCACTACCACCACCATCATCACCACCACTACCACCATCACCACCACCATCATCATCATCATCATCACCATCATCACCACCACCATCATCATCATCATCACCACCATCATCACCACCATCACCACCATCACCACCATCACCACCACCACCATCATCACTATTCACCACCATCACCACTACCACCACCATCATCACCATCATCACCACCATCACCACCATCATCATTGTCCTTATAACCATTATCATCATCATCACCATCATCATCACCATCATCACCACCACCATCATCACCATCATCAGGTCATCATCACCACCATCACCACTACCACCACTATCACCACCATCACCACCCACCATCATCATTGTCCTTATAACCATTGTCATCATTATAATTTCTCTTACCACATCATTCAGTGAAATGTTTTTTTAAATATTAAAATTTAATTGATCCTAATATTCGTACATGCTTCTCTTGCAGCTCTTGGCGATGTCGACTGGAAAAAAATTAAATGTATTGCAGTATTCAGATTTCGACGGTGGCACAGGTGACCTAGTGGAACGTTTTCGTAATCCACCAGAAATCAACAAGTTTTTTGACAGTGTCAAGAGAAGGCTTATCCGAGATTGTCCAGATTTCATGGATTAGTTCAAATAACCTTTATAACTCGGCTCGTGCAACTGCATTGGCCTTGTTCTATTGTACTTTCTAGATAATGCATGAAGTGTACAAGTGGGATTCTCAATTTGAAGGGGAAAATAAATTAAAATGAATGTTGTAGTGTTGTAGGACTCGAGGCAAGACTTGGACTCGAGAACTCAAGCCGAGTTCAACCGAGTTCAGCAGTTTTTCTCGCTTCGTACCAGGGATTATTTTAAGGAATTTTTCTGTATCACTGTACAAAGAGCTGGAAAAGGCATGAAATCTAACTTCAGTAGCACGTTAAGCAGCGATGGAGCACTGAGTAGCTCGGTATAGTATACATAAGTGGCCCTCCTGTTCCCAATTTTTAATGAGTTAATTCCTTTCGCACAGCATACATTCGCATTTTCAAAATAACAATGGTCAAACAGTAGCACACGGGCACAGAGCCACAGACGCATCGACCTGGGAGAAGCCTCAAGCATGTTATGTGGGGTTAGCACCGTTGGGTAGTCTGGCTAAATAGTGAGAACACTAGCGTTTTTATGGCGGTAGGGCCTGCTATAGTAGCTATACTCACGTATCTTGAAAGTTCAAATGCCAGAAATGGTAGAAACTAGTTTTAGTTAGCTTCTGGTCTGTAAGGGCATAAGGCCCTTATGCCCTTACAGACCAGAAAGGCTGTTAGTTTACGGTACGCTTAACGTTATCAGAAGATAGTGGACCAGGGTGCTTTAACTTATCGTCTTATTTGTGTATTTGCTCATTTAAATTTTGATATTAAATAGTATATGTTGGAATGTAGTATGTACTCTGCCTTTGAACATAATTTCTGATGCAATCATTTCACGAATAACACCCATTCTTAAATATTAAAGAAACATTTATCACTGAACAAAATTGCGTTTATCACTGCACAAATTGGTTATCACTACACGTTAAAATAATCCCTGCTTCGTACTGACAATTCTGTTGTTTTCAGTGTTGCATTTTTATGCCGCGTCTTTTAAAATCAAATTTCAAATCTTCATTATTATGTTGAGTACATTACATAATGAAAATTTGTGGACAGTTTAAAACAGAATTCAAGATTCCATAGCATAAACCGCCAGTAGAATTAACTAACATTGTTTACAAAATAAAGAATGAATAACAATTATTATAAAGCGTTTGAATCATTTGAAAATTTAACATAATAGTAATCAATTAGTTTGTTACGAAAAGTAGATAAAAGCTGGTATTCTCTAATACATAACGGTAAAGAATTCCATAGACGACAGACACGTATAAAATAAGAGTTTTTAAAGGACTCGGTCCTACAGAAAGGAATCTTCAGAGTAAGATGGTCAGTATTTCTAAGAGGCTTAGTACATGAAAGAGTTGGACTCGAAAGAGATGGACTAGAAAGAGGTGGACTCGAAAGAGGTGGACTCGAAAGAGATGGACTAGAAAGAGATGGACTCGAAAGAGATGGACTTGAAAGAGATGGAATCGAAAGAGATGGACTCGAAAGAGATGGACTTGAAAGAGATGGACTCGAAAGAGATGGACTTGAAAGAGATGGACTCGAAAGAGATGGACTAGAAAGAGATGGACTCGAAAGAGATGGACTCGAAAGAGATGGACTCGAAAGAGGTGGACTAGAAAGAGATGGACTCGAAAGAGGTGGACTCGAAAGAGGTGGACTCGAAAGAGATGGACTCGAAAGAGATGGACGCGAAAGAGATGGACTCGAAAGAGATGGACGCGAAAGAGATGGACTCGAAAGAGATGGACTAGAAAGAGGTGGACTCGAAAGAGATGGACTCGAAAGAGATGGACTAGAAAGAGGTGGACTCATGGACTTGGACTCGGATCGATGGCTATGACTCGGACTCGGATGAGGTAGACTTGACTGCAACACTGCCTTAAACTAACCTTAATACTAATCCTAATACTAACCCTAATACTAACCCTAATACTAACCCTAACACTAACCCTAATACTAACCCTAATACTAACCTTAATACTAACCCTAATACTAACCCTAATACCAACCATAACCCAAACAAAAACTCTAGTCCTAACCCTGAAATAAAGGAATACTAACCCTACTTTTAAACTAAATATTTGAATGATGTAATATTCTGTGTCCAGTACACAAAGTAGCAACCTAAATAGTACGGTCATGTAAATAATACCCTATATATATATTTTGAACACAGTTTTTACTATCTTGATTATTGTTTCTCTCGCGTAATTTGATCCACTGTAATATCCTATATATTTTTAATACAGTTAGTTTACTATTTTAGGTGGTGATTCGTTTGATCTTGATGCTTTTTGCTGCCGACCCTCAGGGAGGCAGCACACTAATCTTGACTTGGGTCCTGTGTTTCGCGTCCAGACCTCTTCAGCGAACATACCTTCTGGATGTCTATCCAGTTTTATGACGTTTTGTGACGTAGTTTTCAGTTTGAAATATGACCGCCAGAAACGTGAAGTTCGATTTGGCAAAAGTGTCGCTTGAATGGAAAATTTATAACTTCGCACGAGGCTTGCTCGTTTCGAGTAAATGTTCGAATTAGATGTATGGCGTTACGTTCAAATGGTCATATTGAATTTAGACATTATAAACGCGTCATATAATTACCGTATGTTATTTTAATATTAGAAGGCTATATGATCGCCTTAGCTTGATACGTGGTTTATATTCTACATTCTATTTATTTGATCCTCTATGCTATAGAAAATTTCTAGCATCATTCTGCTGGCATGCCTGATCCTGAACACTTCTCGTGGTGTAGATTGTTATCGAGTGGAACACGCCAACAAACGACAGCATCTAATTCAAGGAAAGACACTATAACCTCAATGTTTTTTGTTTGTTCGATTTGAAATATGACCGCACGACCGGTAGCTCGGACACTCAATGAGCAAATTTTCGATTTGGCAAGACGGTTGCTTGAATGGAAAACAGTTATAACTTCGCGAGGCTTGCTCTTTCGAGTAAATGTTGTTCGAATTAGATGTATGGCGTTCAAATGGTCACGCGCCATATGATTACCGTATGTTATTTTAATATTACAAGGCTATATGATCGCCTTAGCTTGATACGTGGTTTATATTCTACATTCTATTTATTTGATCCTCTATGCTATAGAAAATTTCTAGCATCATTCTGCTGGCATGCCTGATCCTGAACACTTCTCCAACCTCGTACCACTGCTCCTGTGTCAGTTCAGAGGAAGCCATATTTCACTCGTAGTATTATTTGTATTCCCAGGTCACTTAATATATTATCTTGGATCATCTAAGTGTTTCTCTCGCGTAATTTGATCCACTTTAATCTCCAGATGCTAATTTTCAACTTGGTCTCAGCCAACATAACATCGCTCATGTTTGCAGTGTGCCTTGCAGCCAGGCGTCTCTAAGGAATCGTTTACCATCAAAGAATCTCAACGAGAATCTCTTGCTTTGGAAGATACAAGACGCAAGGAAAGTGTGAGTTATGTTATGTGTAATTCATTAAGCGATATCAAAGTAGCCTTATTAATGTCTACTATACTCTACTTGACGATGAGGATAATTGGATAGTATGACTGTTGAAAATACTAATCTAAGGTTGGTGTACTACAGAAATAGTGTGTAGGAGATGTAACGTTTCGAGCGAAGGACCTTCGTTAGAGAGTAAAACGTGAAAGGTCTTTGCTTGAACCGTTATACCTCGCCTTCCACACTAATTTGGCAGTATACCAACCTTTTAGGGTATTCAATTTGTATTTCTACACTGCCTATACATGAAGTACAACATTTTAATAATACTCTGTTGAAGATACTGCATGACGTATGTAACTTAGTCTCAGAGAACTATACCATCGCGATGGAATACAACACAGAGATACGTTTCCACTATTCAGCTCAATAGACAATATTACTCACCAACCAGCGCATATACAGTATATATATATATATAAACTGGGAGTAATCAAAGATTATGTAAGTGCGTTCGACGCATGTGGACCAGAAAATGGTGAATGAAGATTGGTTTACAAACATAAAATTACGCTGTAACGAATTATGAAAATAAATAAAGCTAATAAATATATTACAGCGTCTTAATTCAAGGAGACACTCAATGCTTTTGAGAACGGTGACACCCCGCATGATTTCCGTATGTTATTGAAATATGACCACTCGATCGACCACCAGATAAGTCATTCAATTCAGCAAATATTACAAACGTGAAGTTTGATTTGGCAAAAGTGTCGATTGAATTGGAAAATTTCTAACTTCGCGAAGCTTGCTCGTTTCGATTAAATGACAAATGTTGTTTGGTGATTGGCTTTCAAATGGTTATTTTTCCGCATAAAAATGTTTGTAATGCAGATATGAGTTTCATCGTGGTTCATTGCATAGCTCTAATAGTTGAGTGGAGAAATCGTGTTTCCAATAAATCCAGAAAACTAATTTGCATAAAATCTGCCGCTTATCATAAACACAATTTCTCTAGATATACAAATGCTACAAGTGTGAAACGTTTCAATAATCAAGACCACCGCTAGAGCTATGCAATGAACCAAAATACAGTTCAGACCTTAACCACGCTTCCATCTACGATCAATCGATCATCAGTTACGAAAGGTCGCCAGAAATGAGTTAACTAACTGTCTAACTAATGAAATTTCAGATTTGGATCTTGAGCTCAAGAAAAACTCTAGCATTCACCACCACAAAACACGTCGGTGCAACGACTACCGTCTACCTCGACCACGTACAAATTGGGGGAAACAACGAACACTTTATCATGCAGTTTCAGACTGAAACTCATTGTCACTAGACTTGAGACAATCGACTAACATTAATTATTTCAAAACAACTCTAAAGAAACTGATTTTTCAAAGTTTTCACTGAAATCATGTATTTTAACATTACTGTACTTTATATTTACGACAGGACCTCCCTGAAAATCACCGTTGGTGAGAGGAGCATCCTGTATAATATTTTAAAATATTTTATATTTAAAAAAATACCATGGCCATTGGATGCCAGATTCTCTTGTATTGGAGCTATTAGACGCATAAGGGATTTTGTTCCTCAAGACACCCTGGAAACCGTTTATAAGGCTCTGGTTCAGCCCTATTTTGAGTATTGTTCCCCTTTGTGGGACAATTGTGGCAAGTTACTCAAAGATAAGCTGCAATGATTTCAATCTCGCGCTGCTAAGAGTCCTATGAAGTTCGGTCGGCCGATGTACTTGACACCCTTTCATGGGACACACTTGATGTGAGATAGTCCCGTGCCAAGTCGATATTAATGTATAAAATTCTGAATGACTACACTGCGCCCGGCCTTAGGAACTCTTTCACTAGAAGAAGTGTTGACCAACTTACGCAATACATTAAGCCGTAGTTGGGTCATGCCATGATATTCCGTATATTTTTTATCATTGTATCTGTTATTTTAGCTTAGTATAGTATTTAGATTAGGATTATGCTTACCTTAAGGCACTGTATATAGTATATATATGTTATTTACCGGCTGGGAGGTCCGTATTGGAAAAATATTTTCCCTCAGTCTCAGAAGCGGCCCGAGACCGAACGGACCGACCAAAACGGTAAATAACGTGTTTAGTTTAGTTGCGAGAGGTCCGTACTGGTGTGATACGGACCTCGTACTCAGCCAATCAAAAGGCTCTATTTTAGTTACGGACCTCAAAAAAAAAAGAAGTTTTTATTTTACTGTGTGTGTAAACACGCCCCGGTGTGGCGGTCTGAGATTGTCACCGTGCTGAGATTGTATATTCATAGTGCGCATGTTCGAAAAGTGGTTGTAATGAAAGGTCTGAGATATCGAATGTTAATGACCAGTTCAAGCAAACCTTTTGAAGCAAAACGATTGATTCATAATAGTCATAGATTGTGCAATTTGTAATCTTGTCTTGTCGCTCAACCAAAGTTATCTCAAACCTTTTGCCAAATTCCGATTGCACCTTATCGAAAGGAATTAACACTACAGACTCTGTACAGAGCATCTTGGTATATGCGAAAATTCCTTCATCAACTACAAATTATCATTGACTGAAATAAAAATAGCTGATAACTCAACATCATTACTATGCGGACTCTCAACCTGAACAATATAATATCGTATTCATAACAAAGTTACTTTTATAAACACCACATGCAAATTCAAAACTGTTTGTAGAACAATTGTGAGCATCGAAGTTGAGAACTTGTAGACTTAACAAACATGAATAAACAAGTTTATCTAATGAGCCAAATTATACGAGAAAGCTTTCCTGGATTATATCTACCGACATATTATATCTTCTTCAAAAGCACGATTTATGCAAATGAGCAATTATTACAGGCTCAAACGTCATCCCTGGCTCTACCAACCGCATCTCCCTTATCTTAGGTCAGTGCGCATGTCAAGGACAATCTCAGCACGGTACAATCTCAGACCGCCACACCGGCTAGCGTGTTTCAATATTTTAAATAAAGTCTTACTACTACCCTGTGCTTTCACATAACAGTCTGTGACACCCAGAGTGGCTACACTCTTAATTGTTATTTCAACAAACAATAATATCACATCTAGTAATATGTGCTTGTCTTTGTAGCCCAGGCTAAAATTCAAAGTGATTTCAATCCCATGTGCAATAACGCTTTCTTTGAAGTTAATTATAATAATTTAGGTTGGTGAACAGCAAGATCTCGCTTGTTGTTACTTCAATTCCGGATTTACTGAAAGAGGATCAATGGGAAATCCTCGTGGGAAATAACATATGATTCGTCGGATTGTAATTTATACTCTTGAAAATTACTGCGAGATATTGTTTTAGTATCAATTAATCATTATTGTAGCTTTGGAATCAACAAATATTTATGTTATAATAATAGACAGCAGTAATATGAGCTTAGTATTTATGCTATAATAATAAACAGTAATATGAGCTTCAGCTCACTTATAGGGAAGGTACTAAGAACCAAGTGCGCCAACAATCAGTCATCCACATGTCATCGGTATATTAAATTTACGGTCGTTTTCAACGTTGTTTAAGACATTGTTTTTTTCTTTCAGTTTCTCGTAACCAAATTGCGGTTAATACGTCAAAATACAGCCGCATTAGGAAGACACTTAAGGCGGGGGTTAGGGTTAGAAAACTCATTAGGCGGGGTGTTAGGATATAAGTTGTTTTGGGATTAGCAGTTCTACTCATAGAACTGCTAATCCCAAAACAACTTAGATACGATGGAACTGCTAATCCCAAAATAACTTAGATCCTAACCTAACCCTCTACCTAATGATTTTCTAACCCTAACCCCCCGCCTTAAGTGTCGAAGCGGCTGGCATTTTCGTTAGGAAAGAGAAGAGAGAAGGACAAAAACTAAAGCCTGGTTTTCACCAGTGACGCAAGCACAAAGCCAAGCATAAGCGCAAGTACAGGAGCTATGCGTCAAGTGAAAATGAACCACATGTTCAGTTGTATTATCTTGCTTTGCGCGTTACCAGTCATCAATCTTTCTGCAGAATCTGCCATCTTGTATTCGCATGACAGCGCGCGGTTACACGAGGGAACTAGAACGAGTATATTTTGATCGGCCACTGCGTAATTAGATATCCAAAACTCCGGTGTGTTCTGTTTTCACGATCACAACGCAAGCACAAGGAAAAGGAAACTTTTTCATCTTTGTGCCTGCATCGGTGCTTGCGCTTGCGTCAGTGTTTGCGCTTGCATCTGTGTTTGTGCTTGCGTCAGTTTGCATCAGTGTTTGCGCTTGCGTCAGTGCTTGCTCTTGCGTCAGTTTGCGTCAGTGCTTGCGCTTGCATCAGTGTTTGAGCTTGCGTCAGTTTGCGTCAGTGCTTGCGCTTGCGTCAGTGTTTGCACTTGCGTCAGTGCTTGCGCTTGCATCAGTGTTTGCGCTTGCGTCAGTGCTTGCTTTTGCGTCAGTACTTGCGCTTGCATCAGTGTTTGCGCTTGCGTCAGTTTGCGTCAGTGCTTGCGCTTGCATCAGTGCTTGTGCTTGCGTCAGTTTGCGTCAGTGCTTGCGCTTGCATCAGTGTTTGCGCTTGCGTCAGTTTGCATCAGTGTTTGCGCTTGCGTCAGTGCTTGTGCTTGCGTCAGTTTGCGTCAGTGCTTGCATCAGTGCTTGCGCTTGCGTCAGTTTGCGTCAGTGCTTGCGCTTGCATCAGTGTTTGCGCTTGCCTCAGTTTGCGTCAGTGCTTGCGCTTGCATCAGTGTTTGCGCTTGCGTCAGTTTGCGTCAGTGCTTGCGCTTGCATCAGTGCTTGTGCTTGCGTCAGTTTGCGTCAGTGCTTGCGCTTGCATCAGTGTTTGCGCTTGCGTCAGTGCTTGCGCTTGCATCAGTGTTTGCGCTTGCGTCAGTGCTTGCGCTTGCATCAGTGCTTGTGCTTGCGTCAGTTTGCGTCAGTGCTTGCGCTTACGTCAGTGCTTGTGCTTGCGTCAGTGCTTGCATCAGTGTTTGCGCTTGCGTCAGTGCTTGCGCTTGCATCAGTGCTTGTGCTTGCGTCAGTGCTTGCGCTTGCATCAGTGTTTGCGCTTGCGTCAGTGCTTGCGCTTGCATCAGTGCTTGTGCTTGCGTCAGTTTGCGTCAGTGCTTGCATCAGTGTATGCGCTTGCGTCAGTGATTGCGCTTACGTCAGTGCTTGCGCTTGCGTCAGTGCTTGCGCTTGCGTCGAGCCTGTATTCACTGTGAAATAAGGACTCTTTACTGCTTCTATTGACCGTATTTGCAGTAAACATGACATCAGACTTGGCTCTCAACCCGTCTCGTGTTTACACTAATCCTAACCCTAAAACTTATTTGGTTGTTCCATTTCGGTTGTTAATATATCGACCATGCAAAGAAGATTGGAAAGTTCGACTAAGTCTTTTTCTTCATTTCGTTTAGAGGATCATTTTAGTCAGAGGATCATTTTAGTCAGAGGATCATTACAATGACTACTACTGACACTAAGGGATTCCACTGGGTCGACTGGCTTGTCATTGCAATATACTTCGTCCTTACTATTACTATTGGATTAGCGGTTAGTTCTCCATATTAAATAATAACGATGGTTCATTGACGTCTAGGCTTCTTTCTACAAAATGACTTAAAATATTTCCTGTCCGGCCTAAGATGATGAGTGAAGGTTACATATGTGTACAACTTGTAACCTTCTGATGACTAGTGAGATGCATGCTCTAACTATTGAGTTACATGGACTAAGATGATGAGTGAAGGTTACATATGTGTACAACCTGTAACCTTCTGATGACTAGTGAGATGCTCTAACTATTGAGTTACATGGACTAAGATGATGAGTGAAGGTTACATATGTGTACAACCTGTAACCTTCTGATGACTAGTGAGATCCTCTAACTATTGAGCTACATGGACTAAGATGATGAGTGAAGGTTACATATGTGTACAACCTGCAACCTTCTGATGACTAGTAAGATGCTCTAACTATTGAGCTACATGGACTAAGATGATGAGTGAAGGTTACATATGTGTACAACCTGCAACCTTCTGATGACTAGTCAGATGCTCTAACTATTGAGCTACATGAACTAAGATGACGAGTGAAGGTTACATGTGTACAACCTGTAACCTGATGACTAGTGAGATGCTCTAACTATTGAGCTACATGGACTAAGATGATGAGTGAAGGTTACATATGTGTACAACCTGTAAGCTTCCGATGACTAGTGAGATGCTCTAACTATTGAGCTACATAGACCAAGATGATGAGTGAATGTTACATATATGTACAACCTGTAACCTTCTGATGACTAGTGAGATGCTCTAACTATTGAGCTACATGGACTAAGATGATGAGTGAAGGTCACATATGTGTACAACCTGTAACCTTCTGATGACTAGTGAGATGCTCTAACTATTGAGCTACAGCCTACATGGACTAAGATGATGAGTGAAGGTTACATATGTGTACAACCTGTAACCTTCTGATGACTATAGTGAGATGCAGTGCTCTAACTATTGAGCTACATGGACTAAGATGATGAGTGAAGGTTGCAGAGCTTTAGCGACTTATTGATAATTGCGATTTTTGTTTTGAAGACAAAGTTAGTAAAACGTTGGAGGAACGTGGACGAGACAGCAGAAAGTTATTTCTTAGCTGGTCGTTCTCTTACATGGTGGATGGTGGGAGGGAGTTTATTTGCAAGTAATATTGGTGGAACACACTTTGTTGGTATAGCTGGAGATGGTGCGGCTACTGGGATTGCCGTTGTGGCTTACGAATGGCAGGTAAGAATCTACAAACCTTTTTCACTTTTGCGAGCCGAGTGATTCACACTGAAATTTATAGAAATTATTTTTATTATAAATATTTACCCTGAAAATATCAGGACTCGGTTTTTGATGTGCGGACCTTGCTCTACGGACTTCCTTTTCAGCCCTTGGCATTGAAAGTCCTTGAATTTCTCCCTCGGAATATAATTTATACCATAATTATTATTTATAATTATTATTTATAATTATTTATTATTTATAATTTATATTTATAATTATTATTTATAATTATTATTATTATTATTATAATTATTATTATTTATAATTATTATTTATACTATAATTTCTCCGACGGAATATAATTTATACCATAATTATTGTAATATGTAATAATTCATCACGAACTCATACATGCTAATGAGGGGAAAATTAGAAATTTTTAGGGATGAGCCGATCAAGAAAAATCCGATGCGATAAGATCCGATACGATTTGCGAGCTGATCGGCCGATTTATCGGTGGAGTTACCGATATTGGTCACCATAAATTATTAACAGTTGAATTTGAGGCCAAACTTCACTTCGCATTGAACAAGCGATGGTACGCATTACCAACCGCAAGCAGACTAACACCGTCACCGATGCAAATGTGATGTTAACTTTTAGGCTTCATGTTTGCGTCGGTTCGAAGGGCGGATGTCCTGGGGTGTCAGTGCTGGCGTACATATATTACCACCATGTACAAAAAACTATTAATTTAAAAAAAGAAAAGTCTTAAGTGCTGACTTAAAACTTCTTAAAATTTCAAAGCTTCTAATTTCCTGTGGTAATGAATTCCACAGTTTTGGTGCTGCAACCAAGAATGCTCTGTCTCCATGAGTCACCGTTTTGGATTTTGGCTCAAGTAGCAGATTTTGGTCCGATGATCTCAAAGCACGAGTAGGTTTATATTTAGTTAGCAAATCAGTAATATAAACAGGCGCCTGGCCATGCAAAGCCTTGAAAGTAATTATTAGTATCTTAAATACAATCCTTGTTCTCACTGGCTATGCTCCGATTTTTTAACCCCTGCCACAAGTCTAGCAGCTGTATTTTGAATTCGCTGTAACTTGCTCAATTCAGTTTCTGGTAAGCCATATAGGATGCTATCACAGCTGTCAAGTTTTGATGTTATGAATGCATGCACCATATTTAAAGCCAGAGTAACGTCAAAACTATGTTGGGAAATTATTTGTTGTTAGAGGGAAATTAGCGATTAAATTCCCGATGAGAACAGAGTGATCGGAGGCGATCATGGTATTAGTTTAGTTCAATTTCGCATTTTCATTTTTATAATTATAATTTTCCATATTTCAGGCTTCTTGGATACTGCTTTTATTGGGCTATTTCTTTGTACCTATCTACCTGAAAGGAGGAGTAAGTATACTTGACTATAAACTTTGGAGACTGCGAACTTGGATCCATATAATCATGTCCACCTTTTCCATTTCCAGGTTTTCACTATGCCAGAGTACTTGCACAATAGATATAAGAGTTCAGCCATGAGGTGGATTATGACGTTAGTGGCTCTCGTTAGCTATGTCTTTACTAAAATATCTGTAAGTTTTACATATATACTTTGATAATACAGACATTGCGAGGGGTTATTGTGTACACGTATTTCTAGTCCCACGAACCCCCTCCATACGCTGCACTCGAGATTATAAATGTTGCTTGCTTGGGTCCGCACAGCGTATGTGTGGTTCTGTTTCCGCGTGCGCGGTTAGTTGCAGAACATCCCACAACTTTGGCAATTACCCGTTTAGTTCATATGGTTGATAGATGGTGTCCCTTAGCCGGTGTCGCGGCCCAACCTTCAAAAGTTGGACTGGGACGCACGCTGGCCCCCCTTACTAACTGTAGAAACCCTGTAGGATTAAAACGACCCAGTCTTACGCATAATCCGTACCTAAGGCTACCCGCATTAACCATAGTCAATCGAGATATGGTCTGGAAACTCAGCTAAAGTCTTTGTTCTATCTTTTTGTTCGTCTTTATGCAATTTTGTGCACGGTGCACGGTCATTGAACCTATTGTATTTTAGTATAATGAAGCAATCATCCAATAGAATCGTTTGGGTTTAATCGCTCAACCGTGTTGTTTAAATATTAATAAACCTAAAGGCTCCGCTAAAACAAAGAATGTGCACGCGGTGTAAGGTACGGTTCGACATCAAAACGTAGCTCATTATAGTCGCTTTGAAGTTTGCCGAGTTTCCAGACTATATCTCGATTGACTATGCATTAACTCGTTGGTGAGAGCCGCGCACCTGCGCTGCAAACGCCAACCTGCCACGCTGGTGATATAATAGTCGTTGGAATTGTATTTATAACCGAAAGCTGGGCTGAAGCTTGTGGTGTAAGGTGGTGTATTTATGTCAATATGTTTCTGTATAGGTTGATATATATGCTGGCAGTTTGTTCTTCAAAGAAGCTACAGGATGGAATATTTATATTTCAGCTGTTATTATACTGTCTGTCACCGCTGTGTATGTCATATTGGGTAGGTCATACTATCTTGAGTTGTTCAATTGTAGTGGAGTGGGGTATGATAGGGTTGGTTAGGATTGGATAGGGTGGGTTAGGGTAGAATAGAATTGGATAGGTTAGGGTAGGGTAGGATGTGATAGGGAAGGATTAGGTAGGGTAGGTTAGGATTGGATAGGGTGGGTTAGGGTAGAATAGAATTGGATAGGTTAGGGTAGGGTAGGATGTGATAGGGAAGGATTAGGTAGGGTAGGTTAGAATAGAATTGGATAGGTTAGGGTAGGATGTGATAGGGAAGGATTAGGTAGGGTAGGTTAGAATTGGATAGGATGGGTTAGGGTAGAATAGAATTGGATAGGTTAGGGTAGGGTAGGATGTGATAGGGCAGGGTAGGGTATGATAGGATAGGATAGGGGGAGCATGATTTGGTAGGATAGGATATGATGGTTAGGGTAGGGATGGGGTGGAGTGGGATGGAATAGAATGGGGTAGGATTGGTATTGGGTAGAATTGGTATAGGATAGGATTTAATACTGGAAAGGTTCTTCTCTTTCTTTTCAGGTGGTCTTGAAGCTGTCACGTACACTGATGTCTTACAATGTGCCATTATGCTTATTGGCGCAGTAATCCTGACAATATTAGGTATTCAGTTACTATTCTTATAGTGCTTGTAATATAAAATAACTATATACCAGAGATTTACCGGGCGGAAATATCTTAAACATTAAATACCTATGAGAGCCCATCTCAAAATTCGAATGTGGATCGCCATTTCGTAACAAACATGGAACAAACAAGAACATATCTTGAAGAATATACTAGTTATATGTGAGCTAATACCTTGCTATCCGAGGCTACTAAAGGCTTCATGCCTCGTCGTACAGCTCATCAGTGTAGCTGGATGAGTCTGGCTGGACACTTATACACTTGCGATCGTCATTGACAACCGCTTGTCGGACAGCATCGGCGATCAGAACATCCAGATAGCGTGAAGTGCGCATGGGGCCAGAGTGCTCAAACTGCAGCAAGGATAGTGAGCATTGTATTATCGCTAAAGGACACCCACGCTATTTGACAGAGCGCTCAACAACACGAATTAAGTGAAGGAGCGTACATAGTTCAATCTACAGACACGTGTTTCTCTGTACCACAGCTCATCAGTGTAACTTGGAACAATATGGATGAATCTACGATCATACAATATGGATCTCTACGATCTAGATATCTCCCGTTTTGTTACTTTTTCTTCTATTCGCTCGTCTCGCACTCGTTCAAGTCAAAACAACTTGCTTGAAGCCAATCCTTGTAGGACTTCTCTTTTTAGAAATTCTTTTTTCAACATAATTGTATTTCTCTGGAACGATATCTCTCCGATAGTTCGTAATACTACTTCTGTTTCCACTTTTAAACATAAACTTTATATTCACTACTCTTCTAAGTTAGACTCCAATTTCGATGTTAATAGACTGCGCACCTGGAAAAGTTTCTGTTCTAAATGTCGTTCTTTCAATCCAAGTTGTTGCTCTTAAATCTTTATTCTTATGTAATTTGTGTATTAGTTTTTTTTATTGTGTTTTTACTTATATAATTATATGTTTATTATGTAATTTTTTGTTCGGTTGGTCTTCACATGGGACTCCTGTCCTGTTGATCATTCCTTCAATCATGTTCAAGTATTGCACTCTTTATTTACTGTATATTTGCTTTCTTGTATGGTTGTAAAGTTAATAAATAAATAAATAAATCTGGCTGGACACTTATACACTTGCGATCGTCATTGACAACCACTTTTTTTTTAGTTAGTTAGTTGTGGGACAGCACCGGCGATCAGAACATCCAGATAGCGTGAAGTGCGCATGGGGCCAGAGTGCTCAAACTATCACTTGGGCTATCTAGTTTATACTCTCATGAATAGAAAAGCTTTTTTCTGAGCACCTCTATCCCAATATCCCTCTCGCGCTCGTTTACTGACCATGCGAACCTATTTTTAACTTTAAATACAGCTTTAACGAACGTAAAAATCCGGGATAAAAACGAACGTATAAACCGTATTCTTAACGTTGTTTTTATCACAAAGGTTTCAGAGAGATTGGTGGCATGGATAAACTGTGGAAGGAATTCCCTAACGCAATTGGCTCTGTCTTTGTAAAGACGAACAGCAGTAACTCATCCATGGCGAATTATACACATAGAAACCCAACGAATGTATCAAGTTGTTATGGATTGACTCCATACTGGGGAAACATGTTCCGTCCAATCGATGACCCAGACTATCCCTGGTTAGGACTGTGGCTTAGTTTGCCTATTATTGGAATATGGTATTGGTGTACTGACCAGGTACGAGTGGTGATTATGGTGATGGTGTAGGAGTGGTGATTATGGTGATGGTGTAGGAGTGGTGATTATGGTGATGGTGTAGGAGTGGTGATTATGGTGATGGTGTAGGAGTGGTGATTATGGTGATGGTGTAGGAGTGGTGATTATGGTGATGGTGTAGGAGTGGTGATTATGATGATGGTGTAGGAGTGGTGATTATGGTGATGGTGTAGGAGTGGTGATTATGGTGATGGTGTAGGAGTGGTGATTATGGTGATGGTGTAGGAGTGGTGATGATGGTGATTGTGTAGGAGTGGTGATTATGGTGATTGTGTAGGAGTGGTGATTATGGTAATGGCGTAGGAGTGGTGATTATGGTGATGGTGCGTAGGAGTGGTGATTATGGTGATGGTGTAGGAGTGGTGATTATGGTGATGGTGTAGGAGTGGTGATTATGGTGATGCTGTAGGAGTGGTGATTATGGTGATGGTGTAGGAGTGGTGATTATGGTGATGGTGTAGGAGTGGTGATTATGGTGATGGTGTAGGAGTGGTGATTATGGTGATGGTGTAGGAGTGGTGATTATGGTGATGGTGTAGGAGTGGTGATTATGGTGATGGTGTAGGAGTGGTGATTATGGTGATGGTGTAGGAGTGGTGATTATGGTGATGGTGTAGGAGTGGTGATTATGGTGATGGTGTAGGAGTGGTGATTATGTAGATGGACATGCTCTCAATACATTTATAAATGCCAACGGAAAATTGATATTCTAACATGGACTAAGATGACGAGTTAAGGTTACATACGTGTACAACCTGTAACCTTCTGATGACCAGTGAGATGCTCTAACTATTGAGCTACATCGACTAAGATGATGAGTGAAGGTTACATATGTGTACAACCCGATATTGAGCTACATGGACTAAGATGATGAGTGAAGGTTACATATGTGTACAACCTGTAACCTTCTGATGACTAGTGAGATGCTCTAACTATTGAGCTACATGGACTAAGATGATGAGTGAAGGTTACATATGTGTACAACCTGTAACCTTCTGATGACTAGTGAGATAATCTAACCCAATATTGAGCTACGTGGACTGAGATGTTTCAATTTTTAGGTGATTGTGCAAAGAGCTCTAGCTGCGAAGAGTATTGCTCACGCTAAAGGTGGCACAATCTTTGCTGGTGTTTTGAAAGTTTTACCAATGTTCATTATGGTGATGCCAGGAATGATAAGTCGCGTGTTGTATCCTGATGATATTGCTTGTCCTGATGCAAAAAGTTGTAAAGAAGCATGTGGTAATGAACTGGGATGTACCAACCGCGCGTATCCAAAGTAAGTGAATCGACTTTGGTTTCAGACTGGTGTCTCATTCGTTACATATTTTATTTTTCTTTCCTTTCAGACTTGTGTTTAATTTGTTACCTATTGGCATGATTGGTTTAATGATGGCTGTCATGATTGCTGCCGTTATGTCGTCGTTGTCTTCCGTCTACAACAGCTCAAGTACCATCTTTACTATTGACATATGGCAGCCATTACGACCTAGGGTATATAAGTATTATATAAATCAGTATAAATAAATATAAATTATATTTATTAGTATTATTATTATTTATTATTTATTATGATTTATTATTATTTATTATTAACTAAATTAAAAATTGCTTAAAGTACTCATATCGTTGTCACTTTTGATAACATTATAAAATAGACATAGTTTGACGCTACTCTGGCTTTAAAACGTTTTTTGAACGTAACTTTAAAAGTTACTGTCCATGACCCAACGTTTCGACAGTCTAATCTAGTGTCTTCGTCAGAGGTGATCGTTGTAAAGTTAGGATCCCTATTTATACCCTCATAGAACCGATGATTAACGTTATCTATTAACAAGATGCAAATAAGCTTCTGGTTATAAACCACCGTCATCGCGATTCAATGGGGCGTGGATTCAAATTTCAATGGGGCGTATATTGGAGTGTCGAAACGTTGGGTCATCGACAGTAACTTTTAAAGTTACGTTCAAAAAATGTTTTAAAGCCAGAGTAGCGTCAAACTATGTCTGATTTATCACCTGGTTGCGTTGGGAAATTATTTGTTGAGTTATGTATATGTTATTTTTCAGGCAACAGAGAGGGAAAAGCTTATCGTTGGCCGAATTGTGGTTGTCTCTCTTGTCGCGTTTGGAATTGTCTGGTTGCCTTTGATTGACAGTAAGTTGAACACACTGTCAAGCCTAACTTGAAAAGCTATACCCATAGCGTACCGACAGACAGACAGACAGACAGACAGACAGACAGACAGACAGACAGACAGACAGACAGACAGACAGACAGACAGACAGACAGACAGACAGAGACCATCTCATTTACATATCAAACAAACTGAAATATTTCAAAAACGAAGTAAAATACGAAAAAGTTGTAAAAGGTGTTACTCTATCATTTTACGAGTTCTTTCATATTAGACAAACTTAATTTTTGTTGCCAATGTCCTTGAAGTATCAAAAGCTGTAAATTCAAATTCCTATATTTTTTTCTTCAACAGGTGGTAGTGGTGGTCGTCTTTTCAAGTACATTCAAACCATTCAAGCTTTATTAGGTTCCCCTATTATGGCTGTCTTCTGTATTGGAATACTCTGGCCTCGCGCAAACACTATGGGAGGACTAGCAGGTGATTTGTTTGATCAAACTACAGCAAGAGCACCCCAATCTTTATCTTCATCTTTCTTTATCTTGATCTTCCCGCCCGCTGCGAAAAGTCTAAGATTCTTATATAGAGTTCATTGGGAGACCCGCGATCTGTATTTCTACACTGTCTACGTAACACAACACTCTATATCACTAATTTAAAGCACCTATCTCACGTTTGAGGATTTTATATATTCGTAATATTTGGGTCTTCCTGAGCAAAATCATAATATATATTGTCAGCCGAAAATTTCATCTTCATGGAGTTTCTCGCTGTTAAATTTACCGGATGTGATGTCACAAGAAGCATTCCAAACCAGTGTTCTTTTGTTACTTGCCACAAAAATGCTTCTTGTGACATCACATCCGATAACTTTAACAGCAAAAAGGTCCATGAAGATGAGATTTTCGGTTGACAAGATATATGTAAAATCCCCAAACGTGAGATAAAGTCAGACTGTATTGAACGTATTTTAGAATTAGAAGGTGAATAATGGGAGTATTTCTCGTAAATATATCTTTTGTTGTAAAAAGGTTTGATCATCGGGATAATTCTTGGAATTATCAGGTTCGTTACGGAATACATCTATCCTCCACCTAAATGTGGTGAAGTCGACGACAGGCCTGGGTTTGTTTCTCTGAATTTTATGTACTTTGGTAAGTAGTTGGAGGGTAGTAGAGGTTAGGGGAAGGGTGGTGGGTAGTCGTGTATGGAAGGAATGTGGGAGGGTTTGCGTGTGTGTAACTGAGGGAAGGGATTGTAGGTTAGGAGGTGGCAAGCAACGAGGAAGGGAGAAGAGAGGGTAAAGATAGAGAGGAGAGGACGACCGGGTTAGCGGGAGGGAGAGGAATGATTGAGAAAGAAGGAGATGAAGAGGTAGATGATCAGTAAATAGATAATGATTAATCAAAAATTAAATGAATTATTTTTTGCAGGGGTTATTCTCTTTGCAGTGACAGTTGTGCTGATTGTGGTCTTGAGTCTTCTTACAAAAGCAATTCCTAAAGAAGAACTTGCTGGTCTTACCTGGGCGACAATTGGAGATAAGAAGAAAGCTGATAAACCACAACCTAATGAATCTATTGATGACTGTAAGTTCCACTTGGCTAGGCGAGATATTTTGGAAGTTAAAGTTCAGAGTGTACTCTCGTGAACTCACATGTACTCTCATGTACTCTTGTCAACTCACATGTACTCTCATGTACTCACACATACTCACATGTATTCTCGTACACCCACATATAGGTATATGTACTCTCGTGTATTTATATGTACTCTCGTGTACTCATATGTACTCTCGTGTACTCTCATATACTCTCGTGTACTCACATGTACTCTCATGTGTACCCACATGTACGCATATCTACTCTCGTGTACCCACATGTACTCTAATGTACTCTAGTTTACTGATATGTACTCTCGTGTACTCTCATATACTCTCGTGTACTCACAAATACTCTCATGTACTCACATATACTCTCATGTACTCATATATACTCACATGTACTGTTGTGTACACACATGTACGCATATGTACTCTTGTGTACCCACATGTTCTCTAGTGTACTCATATTTACTCTCGTGTACTCATATGTACTCTCGTGTACTTAGATGTACTCTCGTGTACTTAGATGTACTCTCGTGTACTCATATATACTCTCATGTACTCTCATGTACTCACATGTACTTTCGTGTACCTACATGTACGCATATGTACTCTTGTGTACCCACATGTTCTCTAGTGTACTCATATTTACTCTCGTGTACTCTCGTGTACTCTCGTGTACTCACATATACTCTCATGTACTCTCATGTACTCTCTTGTACTCTAATGTACTCACATGTACTAGTTATAAGAAATATATTATGAGAGAAAAACTTTGTATATTTCTTTATTACTAGTCGAGCTCCGTGGTGGAGATGATAATTATGACGTACATGATGACGTCAGTGATGACGATATCTTAAAGGAGACACCAGGTGAAAAGGTTCTGTTGTTCGTTGCCACAACAACACTTTTGTTGATCTTGGTCTTTTTATGGATCTGGTACCGTTAACAACAATAATCCCGGGGGGCGTCCTTATAGCATTGACGGTCCCGGGAAAACAACATTTCTTCTGCGTTATAATTACTAAGACTATTTTTCTTATATTTTTTGTGTTTCGTGACCTGTGGCTGTATCTTGTGTATTTATGTTATGGCCTCAGATATAACTGTCAGCTTACTACTAAGACTGTTGTAATTATAGCTTGGAAAAACCTACACATATAGGAATAGAAAACCATTTATTATTGTTATTAAAAAGTAAAGGTTCTGTTGTAACTGGTTCATTGAAATCAATTTTAAACCTATGGTAACAAACGGATGGACGTTAGCGTACAAATTGACGATTTCCTGGATTATGGTTAGTAATTATGAATATTATGTCATACGTGTAATGTTTTTTTGTAATCTAAAATACGTTTCCCCAGTGTATGTTAAACCCCCCAGGCCCCCATCATGCTATGCTCAGCGAATTGGATTTTAATTCAAATCTCATTTGAATAGCACTTTATCGAGATGACGTTAGTACCCATGTTTGTCCGCATTTATCCATAATTATTGCGGCCATAACAAAATAAAGTAGCTCATTTGCAATCATTTGTGAGTCAAATTTGGTTTGTTTGGCCGCATTTTTAGCTATTAATAGCAACCGTTTAAAGGGCTATTTCAAGATAGCCTGCGCTGCAGCTATCTCGTTCCCAGGGCTTTCGTGGTTTGGCGGGTTGCGAATTAAATATTCCATTTCACGCGGGGATCTCGCGCGTGGGAATAGAGCTATGTTTTATCGGTTGCCGAACAACCATCGATGCCTACATATTTAACGAGAAGAAATGTGAGTATTTATCTTATGTTTATACTGAATTTTAGGGTTATTTTCAATGAATAAAACCGTTAGGAACTTGAGTTTGGTTTCTAACAAGCCTTTTAAATGGTAGGACTAAGTACGCCGAATTAAAAATGGCGCGAATTTGTAAAAAATTAGAAATGGCGAAGGAAAGTGTCGCGTCTATGGCTATTA
This sequence comes from Chrysogorgia sp. JL179-B06, assembly GCA_035772405.1. NCBI lineage: Eukaryota > Metazoa > Cnidaria > Anthozoa > Scleralcyonacea > Chrysogorgiidae > Chrysogorgia > Chrysogorgia sp. JL179-B06. Next base: position 910,592 of record JAYKKM010000339.1, on the reverse strand, counting down.
AATTTGTGAAATGTGTCTTTAATGTCGTTTGTTATTTGCATTTAAAGTATTTGTAGACAAGATGTTGATGTATTTCATGCATAAGCATTTTGTTTCTTACATTGCGTGTATCATATTCTGCAGTAATTTGAGTTTCAAATTTAAAAAAGTAATTGTATTGTTTTGTTGTTCTCTCAGTCACGCAAGGATTTCATCACCAACTGTATTATTGGAGTAGGAAATATTAAATAGTGAGATATAACGCAAAGTTCGCTTGGTGTAAAGAAGTAATTGTATTATATTTTGTTGTTCCCTCAGCCAACCATTTCTGTTATTCAATCCTATCTTTTCCTCGCAAGGGTTTCATCACCAGCTGTATTAATGATTACCCAGAGATATTAAATAGTGAAATATAATGCAAAGTTCGCTTGGTGTAAAGACTCTTCTTCAAGACCCTTCGTATACACAACCTAGGCCATCGTCGACACAAACTAGACAAGCCACGTCTAAACCTCGGCCATTATCAGGTATGCACAGCTAACTAATAAGTATAGGTAATAATATTATACCTCGACTATAAATTGTCCAATCAAAGAGCTAGATTTGTACCACGTGACCAGTCAATTTAAACTCGAATTCCCCGCTTTAACCTCAAATTCCCTGCTGATGACGTCATTAGCGGGTAATTCGAATCCGAGTATACCCAGCTCGTACCCAGTACTCGCGCGTAAACCAAGACGAGCATGTAAACAATGGAGGAACAACAAGACGTTTCTAGATGTTTCAAGACAGCATTCAAGATTGTTTCGGTATAATAATTATATCATTTATAGACCCTTCGCTCAGGGAATTCGTCGAAATATTACCCCTGGGATGATATATCCCTCGGGCATCATCCCTCGGGGTAATATTTCGTCGAATTCCCCTCGCTCCGGGTCTATAAATGATAAGTATGATTTCTCGTGCAATTTGGAAAAAACATGCACAAGTGAATTTTTCAAAGACTATCAAAATAGCATGAGTCCATTTGAGGTCTTTGAAAAACTTTGAAAAAAAATTGCACGAGATTTAATCATACTATTTACTATTACTTATCAATAATATACAGGAAAATGTTCCAGACTGTGCCAACAGATTTTTCCACTGTGATAACAAGTTATACAAGGTATATTACTTGTATTATTGTTCATACAGTATTGTTATTGTTAGGTGTAAATGTAAACTCAGGGCTGCAGAGAGCCAAGATAGGCCCAAGGGTAAAGGGTTTATGAAATGGTTCTTTAAAATAACACATGGTTTAGTTAATTTAAATTCTTCCATCTTACCACTTGTTAGGGTTACCAGACCAACTAGGTCATCAAGTAACGTTAATGTTCTAAAATATATAATTCCTAAAATGTAAAACAACAACATACCAGAAATCCTACTTTATAAGATCAACCCGGATATGGAACACTTTAGCAGATGAACTTAACTTGACTATGGACAGCCTTGCCTTGTTGAAGTCCGTTATGCTCAAATACTATTTCACATCTTTGAAAACTACTTTTAACTGTGAAAATCCTCGAACATTCAAAACAATCTGCTTAAAATGTAACTGCTCTCGCAGCCTTATGCGTCCCACTTCTTGCTGTAATTAGTATCTTTAGTTGGTATTTATGTTGTTATTGTAGGTTTTGTAGTTACCGGTAGTATTTCAAATAATTTTATTATATTTAATTTTCGGGCCCGCAGTAATTGGCATTTTGCTGTTGCGGTTTCTCTGCCATAATATCTATACTCCGTAATATATTATGTTATAATGGCGAATCTAATAAAAAAAAAGGGAAGGTGAGGTTATGGTCTTTCATAGACCCCTAAATGCCCTAGAAGCTTCATTCTATTTGTATATTGTAGGATTTACACGATGGTTATCGTTTTGGGGCCCCTTATTTGGCACAGGCCCTGGGGCAGTTGCTCCGGCTACCCCCCGCTCTCAGATTAAAGGTCTAGCAATGCACACTGTATACAATGCAATATCAGGGCTTGAAATTTTAAATTTTCGGCAGTATCCAAGTGGGATACCAGGTTTCTGAATTTGGTATCCCTCCTTGAAATCTAGTATCCCACTTTTGAATACTAAAGATCTCAACTCAGTTGCAATATCTAAAATTAACTATAAACGTTTGTGACAGTACCTGCATTGCAAAATGTTACATTATAAAACATCACGTTACGCTAACATTATAGGACGTTGCGTAATACTTGTAAGATGTTACGCTACATTGCAAGACGTTACGCACTATATAAGTCGTTATGCTACATTATTTATTTATTCTATTTCGCCACAATGTTTAAGATTAATATAAAAATAAGTTATTTGCTAAGGTTATATTGGCTGCAACAGCAATCACCAATTACTGCAGTGCTGAAGTGAGTTGCGAGAAAAAGGAATTAATAAATTAGGTCCGCGCATAGAGCGGGATTATAATACGATATGCTACTGTACATTATAAGATGTTATGCTACATTGTAAGATGTTACTTCAGATTCTGTGGCTGTGCATTATCGAAAGTTTTTATTGTATCCCTTTGGGATTCTGAAGTTGACTTCTAGTATCCAAAACGAAAATCTAGTATCCTGTGGATATCGGGATATCGCAAAATTCAAGCCCTGAATATAATTGTTTATCAATAGATAATCTCTAGACATTATATCACCAAACAACAGACAACAAACTGGGTGTGTAGTTAAGTTAGGTAGTTGCAGCTTGATGTTTGTAAAGTTGTAAAGGTTTTACTGTGCAAGCTGTTAAGTTGTCAATACTCAGAAAAACTCTGAGCACCAGACAGGACTTGAATCCGCAATCGAACCCGAGTTTTTCTGAGTATTGACAACTTAACACAGCTTGCACAGTAAAACCTTTACAACTTTACAAACTGGGTCTCTGTTATATGCATGGAGTTTCCATTTGTACAATTTTCGAAATATTGATCATCTCTTCTGCAGCTCCAACTCGTCCAATCTGGCAGAACCCCAATGCCTTACCATCCCGTCCACCCAAGAAGTACACTGTGTCGTTACACCATACATCTATAGATTCTCGTGTCAGCGACGCTGCCCCTTATGGAAGCCGCAAGATCATTGGATCACCGACCAGAGCGCAAGCCACTCGTGGACGACCGTTCTTGTCTGATCCGTATAATCCATTGAATGACCCACATCTCGCCCAATATTACTCTCGGAAATTTGAATCTACGTCACGCACAAAGGTGTACAAGGTACATCTGAAGGATTTTAAAGTTGTTTTTTTTGGCTTGATAAACTATGTCTTGATGTTCTTTTCTTGTTGATTTTCTTAGCCAACTCAAAAAACACGAAAAAGAAAAGGTACTCAACTAACTTGAAATTATTAACTTTCTAGTAATACTGTTCATGTTTGAGTACAATTATTATGTAAATTAATGTACTTACATGTTTAGCTTCAGGTATTGTTTATAAGTTGGTGGTGAGAACTGATGCAAGAAAAAATGCTGGAACAGATGCTAATGTATGTTTATTATCAGATAAAGATTGAGATTGTCAACTTCAACTATAGCCATATCTTCTTAATTAAATTAATAGGAATGCTGAAACTTTGGAAATAAACTAAAGTCAGTAAGATCTTTCATATGAACAACACGAGGAGTATCCCTTTAAGTTGACTTTGTTTTGTGATTAATAAATGTAGGTTTTTGTTGAGTTGAAAGGCACCAAAGGTATGATTGGTAAAACTAGGTTGTTCCATAAACCTGAAGGATTGAAGTCTTCCTACCTTTATGAACCTTCATTTTCGTTTCAACCTGGAAGTGAAGAGACGTTTACACTTCGTGGTCCAGATATTGGTGATATCAAACTACTAATTGTTGAGGTAATGGACAATGTTGATGACTTGGATTTACATAACAATCATGTCACTGTACAGTTTGCAATGCTGTGAGTAAGGGCTGCTTTTCAGTGCTGCCAATTTTCACCCGTACGTATAAACTAAAGTCCTTTTAAAGTAAATAGTTTGAACCTAGGAGTATGATCATTAGATGTGTGAAGTTGATCATCCAAGTTGTTGTAGTCGACGGCCTCAGTGGCAGTCATCCACTTGACTTTGAAGATGACCACCACTGAGGCTGTTGAAATGTCAGTCACCAACAATAGTCTTTCTCAAGACTACAGCAACCTGGACGATCAACTTCACATACAGTATCTAATAAAATCTTATTAACAGACACAACAGACATGTGACTTTACAAATGTTTACATGTAGCTTGAACGTGGCCAGAGTCGAAGGACGAAGGTATGTCAAAGGCACCGCACTTTGGCTGCCACCATACGACCCATGTCTGACCACAGAGCACAGCTAAGATCTACTGGAGGAAAGCACGGGAGAAATCAACTAATAACTCTACTCACATGAGTTCGAAGCTCACAAATCAACACAAGATTATTCCCAGATGGTCACCCATCCAAGTAGTAACCCCATCTGATCGGGCTTGACTTAGCAGGGGAGTGGCAGCGCCCTCACAGCACACGCACACCCAGGCTTCCAAAACATACTGTACACAGAAAGTTGAATCAACATTTTTATATACGTTTATGTACGGGCGTAGCCTACTAGCCTTAACAATTTGCAACAATTAACTACTGTATTGTTACGATGTAGTGATGTAACTTTAACTATAGTTACAATAACTAAATAACTGTTACACCACTGGTGGTAATTGATTTCGACCATTGAGACAACATGCTGGACGTGTAATGGGCATTTTCTTTTTAATTTCAGCATGATGGTTTGGATAGAAAACAGGGCTGGTTTTTACTAGAAGTTTTGGTAAAAAATACAAGAAATAAAAAAGTGTGGACATTTCCATGTTTTCAGTGGCTTTCCCTTTTTGAAAGTGACTGTCAAATAAAACGCCAACTGCAGGCCAACAAAGGAACACAAAGACCAGTGAAAACAGGTACGTAGCCACATATTACACTACAGATATAGACAATGTGGATATTGAGGATCATGTTTAGGATCCTGAAATTACAGTTGGATCCTATCAGGATCCTTGTTTGGATCCTACTATCCCCAGGATCCTTCTAATTTTAGGATTTTATCAGGATCCTGGTTAGGATCCTGCTAATTTTAGGATCCTTAGGAGGATCCTGGTTAGGATCCTGCTAATTTTAGGATCCTAGGAGGATCCTGGTTAGGATCCTTCTAATTTTAGAATCCTATCAGGATACTAGTTAGGATCCTGCTAATTTTAGGATCCTATCAGGATCCTGGCTAGGATCCTTCTAATTTTAGGATACTATCAGTATCCTGGTTCGGATCCTGCTAATTTTAGGATCCTATCAGGATACTAGTTAGGATCCTCCTAATTTTAGGATTCTATCAGGATCCTGGTTAGGATCCTGCTAATTTTAGGATCCTATCAGGATACTAGTTAGGATCCTGCTAATTTTAGGATCCTAGGAGGATACTAGTTAGGATCCTGCTAATTTTAGGATCCTATCAGGATACTAGTTAGGATCCTGCTAATTTTAGGATCCTAGGAGGATACTAGTTAGGATCCTGCTAATTTTAGGATCCTAGGAGGATACTAGTTAGGATCCTGCTAATTTTAGGATCCTAGGAGGGTACTAGTTAGGATCCTGTTAATTTTAGGATCCTATCAGGATCCTGGTTAGGATCCTGCTGATTTTAGGATTTTATCAGGATCCTGGTTAGGATCCTGCTGATTTTAGGATTTTATCAGGATCCTGGTTAGGATCCTGCTGATTTTAGGATTTTATCAGGATCCTGGTTAGGATCCTGCTGATTTTAGGATCCTATCAGGATCCTGGTTAGGATCCTGCTGATTTTAGGATCCTATCAGGATCCTGGTTAGGATACTGCTGATTTTAGGATCCTATCAGTATCCTAGTTTGGATCCTGCTAATTTTCGGATCCTGCTAATTTTAGGATCCAATCAGGATCCTGGTTAATTTTAGTATACTATTAGTATCACTGGCAATCAGGTCACATGTTCGATCCCCTGTCCACGTGATAATTACTATTAAGGATCTGCACCAGAACTGAGATTTTTCTAAATTTAATTTTCTGTACTTTATGTTTGTCTGATTCTAGTTTATGAAGTAATGGTTGAGACTGGTGATATTCGAGGAGCTGGTACAGATGCTAAGGTTTACATGACTTTATTTGGCAGCAAAGCATCACAGACACCAAAAGTATTACTTGCCAACAGGTTAGCATGGCCGCCGAGAGCCAAGATAGGCCTAGAGGAAGGTGGGGTTATGGTCTTTCACGGGGCCCTAAATGCTCTAGAACCTTCATTCTATGTGTAGGATTTGCATGATGGTTATCGTTTTGGGCCCCTTATTTGGCACATGCCCAGTGGCATGACGTTCATTAGGTAGGGTTAGGTCGAGAACTAAGGGCCCCCGACCTAGTGAGGCCCCTGCCAAAAATAGAGTGGAAGATTATAATGAAAAATTACGGCTTAACAGCGACATTTAGACATTACTGACATATATTTCATCATCATATTTAGTAAGAACTAATGTACGGGGCCCCCGATAATCGATTCTCTCGGACCTCCTCCTGTGAATCTGCGATTTATGGTGAAGAATCATTAATGTACTGGGTGGGAGATTGACCTTCAGTTGATAAGAAAGAGCTGATTTACCGATTTGCCAACGTTAACTCGAGGAGGAAGGAATATATAGGTGTCTAAGTATTCATGATTGTTTAACATTGTACTATATAGTGATAATATAGAAGTTATAGTCGAGCCTTCATGAGACCCCAGACACAAGACATGTATAAGGGCCCCGTCTACCTCTGTTACGCCATTGCACAGGCCCTGGGCAGTTTCCCCACCCCCACCCCCTCTGGCAGGGCTATAGTGATGATCTCTCTTTTAGAAACAATTTAGTCACCAAACGTTGTGGATAACTAAAATTGCATATACCAGTAAGAATGATAATCATTGGCAAATTGTATTGTGTATAGGCGGGGCTTTAGGTTATAATAAGAAAAAATATGAAAGCTGCGAAGTTCTTATAACCTCACCTATGTCCACCTCACCTATGTCCACCTCTCCTATGTCCACCTCACCTATGTCCACCTCTCCTATGTCCACCTCTCCTATGTCCACCTCTCCTATGTCCACCTCTCCTATGTCCACCTCTCCTATGTCCACCTCACCTATGTCCACCTCACCTATGTCCACCTCACCTATGTCCACCTCACCTATGTCCACCTCTCCTATGTCCACCTCACCTATGTCCACCTCACCTATGTCCACCTCTCCTATGACATGTCCACCTCACCTATGTCCACCTCACCTATGTCCACCTCTCCTATGACATGTCCACCTCACCTATGTCCACCTCACCTATGTCCACCTCACCTATGTCCACCTCACCTATGTCCACCTCACCTATGTCCACCTCTCCTATGTCCACCTCACCTATGTCCACCTCACCTATGTCCACCTCTCCTATGACATGTCCACCTCACCTATGTCCACCTCACCTATGTCCACCTCTCCTATGACATGTCCACCTCACCTATGTCCACCTCTCCTATGTCCACCTCTCCTATGTCCACCTCTCCTATGTCCACCTCTCCTATGTCCACCTCTCCTATGTCCACCTCTCCTATGTCCACCTCACCTATGTCCACCTCACCTATGTCCACCTCACCTATGTCCACCTCACCTATGTCCACCTCACCTATGTCCACCTCTCCTATGTCCACCTCTCCTATGTCCACCTCACCTATGTCCACCTCTCCTATGTCCACCTCTCCTATGTCCACCTCACCTATGTCCACCTCTCCTATGTCCACCTCTCCTATGTCCACCTCACCTATGTCCACCTCACCTATGTCCACCTCTCCTATGTCCACCTCTCCTATGTCCACCTCTCCTATGTCCACCTCTCCTATGTCCACCTCTCCTATGTCCACCTCACCTATGTCCACCTCACCTATGTCCACCTCACCTATGTCCACCTCACCTATGTCCACCTCTCCTATGTCCACCTCACCTATGTCCACCTCTCCTATGTCCACCTCTCCTATGTCCACCTCTCCTATGTCCACCTCTCCTATGTCCACCTCACCTATGTCCACCTCACCTATGTCCACCTCACCTATGTCCACCTCACCTATGTCCACCTCACCTATGTCCACCTCACCTATGTCCACCTCACCTATGTCCACCTCAGCTATGTCCACCTCTCCTATGTCCACCTCTCCTATGTCCACCTCTCCTATGTCCATCTCTCCTATGTCCACCTCTCCTATGTCCACCTCTCCTATGTCCACCTCTCCTATGTCCACCTCTCGGACGAACTCCAGCAATTGTTTCCAGGTGTCAGGATTTTTATAGCCCTTTCCAAACAACCAACATCTTCGCGACAAGTGTCGTCCAGAAGGGTGTCGACGAAGGTTGTCTTTCTCCTGCCTCTGTTCACAGTGCCGAACATCGACTGCCACAGAACCAGCCTTAAAACTATCTCCTCGGCTCGGGGTGACTAACGTGGTGACCTGCGAGACGAAATCGACGTTGCCTGACCTTCGTTGCAACTGCAGGAAGGTCGCCATAGAGCTGCTCGTTTGTCCAGTGTTGTTTCCATGAGACGTTGAGCACCATCCTTAGCATTAATCTGGTGTAACAACCATCGAGTCTTTTCTGCATGGACTTATTGAGTGTCCATGTCTCCGCTCCGTAGAGAAGAACAGATTCTAGCGTTGCAAGAAACAGTCTAATTTTAAATTTTCTTGACAGATCTGATTTCCAAATCTTGCTCAGTTTGTCGCATGCAGACCAAGCTAATGCCTTTCAAAAGAAAAGGAAATAATATGAAAAGGAGAAATAAGAGAACTTCAATGTGTTGAAAAATACTTAAGTAAGAGTACTTACGTATATTAATGGACGACGTTTCAGACGATGACTGTCCTTCAGATCAGATCTGACCTGAAGAAGAACACATTGTCCAAAACGTCGTCCGTGAATATATGTAAGTACTCTTACTTAAGTATTTTTCAACACATTGAAGTTCTGATCTTATTTCTCTTTTTCTTATTATATCCAGCCTTTAAGTTAATCACCTTCAGACTTATGAAAAAGACACTTACACTGGTAATGCTAATTTTACCAATTTCTTTTATTCCATAGAGACAATGATAATTTTGAAAGAGGAAAGACTGACCGATTTAAAATCAAATCAACAAACCTTGGGGCATTGAAAAAAATGATGTAAGAGACATATGGTTGTGGAATTTTTGACATATGGTTGTGAAAAGTTCATGCATTAGTGCACTCAAACTTAAAGTACCTACTGTATCTCACGTTTGAGGATTTTACATATTCGTAATATTTGGGTCTTTTGGAGTTTTTTGCTGTTAAAGTTATCGGATGTGATGTCACAATGAACTGGCATTTTTGTGGCAGGTAGGTAACAAAAGAAAACTGGTTTGGAATGCCTCTTGTGACATCACATCCGCTAACTTTGAGAGTGAAAAACTCCATGAAGATGAAATTTTCGGCTGACAAGATATATTATGATTTTTCTCAGGAAGACCCAAATATTTCCCCAAACATGAGATAGGAACTTTAACTCTTTCCTGACAAGCTGAAAAACATCCAAAATTGAACCACCTCTTTGTTCTATTGATATCTCTTGAAATAACCATAACTGTTGCGAAAGCTATACATTTTCTGAAAGCCAAATAAACCGGCTTTTACTTGTGCTTTTAAATTTTCCGAACAAAATACATTATATTGATATAAATTAGCATTAATTATCATAAAATATAAATCAGGTTGAAAAACTTCCATTTTTCTAGAAAAGGCCATCTTGCACGCCCGTGTAGCATCATGAAAATTCAAAATGCCACCAATCGCAGAGTTGTTTATGAAATCAAACCAAACTTGGCGTGTGAGTGGATCTCGTGTTCTTGGCGCTTGTCGAATTTCAATTTTTAATCTTGCGTTACCGGGTCTTCTACTGCCCATTTTGACTGGGCCGGTCAGGAAAGAGTTAATATATCAAAATTTATATAGGTATTCAGCAACTTGTTGTTTGGGGATTTTTTTAATTGTTAATGTTTCTCTTTTAAGAATGGAACATGATAACACAGGATTTGGACCTGGATGGTTGCTGCATAAGGTGCAGGGTTATATTACATTAATTAGCATAGCCTCATGTTGTCAATATACAACAACCTGAATCAGTAGCGGTGATACACTAGCGGTGACACACTGACACAGTAGCGGTGATACGGTAGCGGTGATACAGTAGCGGTGATACGGTAGCGGTGATCGTGATACAGTAGCAGTAGTGGTGATACAGTAGCGGTGATACGGTAGCGGTGATACGGTAGTGGTGATACAGTAGCGGTGATACGGTAGCGGTGATACAGTAGTGGTGATACAGTAGCGGTGATATGGTAGCAGTGATACAGTAGCGGTGATACAGTAGCGGTGATATGGTAGTGGTGATACAGCAGCGGTGATACAGTAGCGGTGATACAGTAGTGGTGATACAGTAGCGGTGATACGGTAGCGGTGATACGGTAGTGGTGATACAGTAGCGGTGATACAATAGCGGTGATACGGTAGCGGTGATACGGTAGTGGTGATACAGTAGCGGTGATACAGTAGCGGTGATACAGTAGTGGTGATACAGTAGTGGTGATACAGTAGCGGTGATATGGTAGCGGTGATACAGTAGCGGTGATACGGTAGCGGTGATACAGTAGCGGTGATACAATAGCGGTGATACGGTAGCGGTGATACGGTAGTGGTGATACAGTAGCGGTGATACGGTAGCGGTGATACAGTAGTGGTGATACAGTAGCGGTGATATGGTAGCAGTGATACAGTAGCGGTGATACAATAGCGGTGATACAGTAGTGGTGATACAGTAGCGGTGATACGGTAGCGGTGATACAGTAGTGGTGATACAGTAGCGGTGATATGGTAGCGGTGATACAGTAGCGGTGATACGGTAGCGGTGATACAGTAGCGGTGATACAGTAGCGGTGATCGTGATACAGTAGCAGTAGTGGTGATACAGTAGCGGTGATACGGTAGCGGTGATACAGTAGCGGTGATACAGTAGTGGTGATATGGTAGCGGTGATATGGTAGCAGTGATACAATAGCGGTGATACAGTAGCGGTGATACGGTAGCGGTGATACAGTAGTGGTGATACAGTAGCGGTGATATGGTAGCGGTGATACAGTAGCGGTGATACGGTAGCGGTGATACAGTAGCGGTGATACAGTAGCGGTGATCGTGATACAGTAGCAGTAGTGGTGATACAGTAGCGGTGATACGGTAGCGGTGATACAGTAGTGGTGATACAGTAGCGGTGATATGGTAGCAGTGATACAGTAGCGGTGATACAATAGCGGTGATACAGTAGTGGTGATACAGTTGCGGTGATACGGTAGCGGTGATACAGTAGTGGTGATACAGTAGCGGTGATATGGTAGCGGTGATACAGTAGCGGTGATACAGTAGCGGTGATACGGTAGCGGTGATACAGTAGCGGTGATACAGTAGCGGTGATCGTGATACAGTAGCAGTAGCGGTGATACAGTAGCGGTGATACAGTAGCAGTGATACAGTAGCGTTGATATCAACAATAGCGGTGATACAGTAGCGGTGATACAGTAGCGGTGATACAGTAGCGGTGATACAGTAGCGGTGATACAGTAGCGGTGATACAGTAGCGGTGATACAATAGCGGTGATACAGTAGCGGTGATACGGTAGCGGTGATACAGTAGTGGTGATACAGTAGCGGTGATACAGTAGCGGTGATACAATAGCGGTGATACAGTAGTGGTGATACAGTAGCGGTGATACAGTAGCGGTGATACGGTAGCGGTGATACAGTAGCGGTGATACAGTAGCGGTGATCGTGATACAGTAGCAGTAGCGGTGATACAGTAGCGGTGATACAGTAGCAGTGATACAGTAGTGGTGATATCAACAATAGCGGTGATACAGTAGCGGTGATACAGTAGCGGTGATACAGTAGCGGTGATCGTGATACAGTAGCAGTAGCGGTGATACAGTAGCGGTGATACAGTAGCAGTGATACAGTAGCAGTGATACAGTAGTGGTGATATCAACAATAGCGGTGATACAGTAGCAGTGATACAGTAGCAGTGATACAGTAGTGGTGATATCAACAATAGCGGTGATACAGTAGCGGTGATACAGTAGCAGTGATACAGTAGCGGTGATACAGTAGCGGTGATACAACAGCAGTGATACAGTACCGGTGATACAGTACCGGTGAAACAGTACCGGTGATACAGTACCGGTGATACAGTAGCGGTGATACAGCAGCGGTGATACAGTAGCGGTGATACAGTAGCGGTGATACAGTAGTGGTGATACAGCAGCGGTGATACAGCAGCGGTGATACAGTAGCGGTGATACAGTAGCGGTGATACAGTAGCGGTGATACAGCAGTGGTGATACAGCAGTGGTGATACAGTAGCGGTGATACAGCAGCGGTGATACAGTAGCGGTGATACAGTAGCGGTGATACAGTAGCGGTGATACAGTAGCGGTGATACAGCAGTGGTGATACAGTAGCGGTGATACAGCAGCGGTGATACAGTAGCGGTGATACAGTAGCGGTGATACAGTAGCGGTGATACAGCAGTGGTGATACAGCAGTGGTGATACAGCAGTGGTGATACAGTAGCGGTGATACAGTAGCGGTGATACAGCAGCGGTGATACAGCAGCGGTGATACAGTAGCGGTGATACAGTAGCGGTGATACAGCAGCGGTGATACAGCAGCGGTGATACAGCAGCGGTGATACAGCAGCGGTGATACAGCAGCGGTGATACAGCAGCGGTGATACAGCAGCGGTGATACAGCAGCGGTGATACAGCAGCGATGATACAACAGTGGTGATACAGTAGCGGTGATACAGTAGCGGTGATACAGTAGCGGTGATACAGTAGTGGTGATACAGTAGCGATGATACAGCAGTGGTGATACAGTAGCGATGATACAGCAGTGGTGATACAGTAGCGGTGATACAGTAGCGATGATACAGCAGCGATGATACAGCATGAGTGGTGATACAGTAGCGGTGATACAGTAGCGGTGATACAGTAGCGGTGATACAGTAGCGGTGATACAGTAGCGGTGATACAGTAGCGGTGATACAGTAGCGGTGATACAGTAGCGGTGATACAGTAGCGGTGATACAGTAGCGGTGATACAGTAGCGATGATACAGCAGTGGTGATACAGTAGCGGTGATACAGTAGCGGTGATACAGTAGCGGTGATACAGCAGCAGCGGTCTTCCTAGTATCACCGTTTATCAAGATATTCAGGAAAGTTGATTGATTTGTAACCTAATTTTCCTTGATCCGTTACCATAGGTTACTGTAACAGAGTTAACAAAAGGCACTGTTACATATTTCCCTTGTAATCAGTGGTTGGATAAAGACGAAGGAGATGGTCAAATCAGAAGACAATTAATGGCTATGAAACGATCAACAGACCAGCGTAAAGGTATAGAATTACTATTGTACAATTTAAAGATTATTTATACGTACACCCGTCCGTCCGTCTGTCTGTCTGTCTGTGTCTGTCCGTCTGTCTGTCTACCTTGCAGTCCGTCCGTCTGTCTGTCTGTCTGTCTGTCTGTCTGTCTGTCTGTCTGTCTGTCTGTCTGTCTGTCTGTCTGTCTGTCTGTCTGTCTGTCTGTCTTGCAGTCTGTCCACCCACCCGTCTGTCCACCCACCCGTCTGTCTGTCTGTCTGTGTCTGTCCGTCTGTCTTTCTACCTTGCAGTCCGTTCATCTGTCTGTCTGTCTGTCTGTCTGTCTGTCTGTCTGTCTGTCTGTCTGTCTGTCTGTCTGTCTGTCTGTCTGTCTGTCTACCTTGCAGTCTTATTACTTATTTACTCTAATTACTTATTTGTACAATTTAAAGAATATTTATACGTACATCCGTCCGTCCGTCCGTCCGTCCGTCCGTCCGTCCGTCCGTCCGTCCGTCCGTCTGTCCGTCTGTCTGTCTGTCTGTATGTCTGTATGTCTGTCCACCCTGTACGTCACCTACCCCCACCATATATATTCCAATATTCTGTTCATTTCTCTCCAAGGTTTCAAATACAAAGTTTGTACATACACTGGTAATATACGAGGTGCTGGCACTGATGCTAATGTTACTATCACCATATTTGGTGAGAATGGAGACACCGGAGAACACTGCTTGGACAATTCCAGGAATAATTTTGAGAAAGGAAGGTAATGAACTACTGAACTACTACTACTACTACTACTACTAGAAGTTACTATCGCAAGGAAAGTGCTGCCTCGAAATCCAAGACAGTTGTGATATTTTGCAAAATTGCAAAAATAAGTGGTGGGCTTATTGAAGTCAAAGTCGCAGCGGAGGTAATAGAGCTTCGAACCATGCGGTTATGGTTCAGGTAATACCAGAGTAGTGAGTTCTACATATATATGGAGTTCACAATGAGCTTGCTGGAACTCTGGGATACGTTAGACATCTATCGTAAGACATTCATTATGCACAGCCAGGGCCCCCTGCACATGCTGCACGTCTGAGTACCCCACTTGTTGTGTTGCAACCGTTATGAACATCTATTCACAATATAGTAGTTCACGAACATGTGTAATATTAAACAGATGTAAGTTGAACAGTTGCATAAAAATGCAGTTGAACATAAAGATAAAATAGTTGTATACAGTAACATAGCTCTCTGTACAAGGCTTGCATAAAAATGCAGTTCAATATGAACACAAAACGTTGACATTATAACAGCTGATTAGCCAATCATATCAATTTAGAATTAGAGAGCTTGATGTACTAATTATGAGTTTTTATAACTTTTAAAGTCTCTCAGACAGAAATCAAACACACAACCTTCTGATCACCATCTGAGTGTGAGTGGTTCAATGGTTAGAGCTTCTCACTGGTCACCAAAAGATACAGTCTGAATAGTTCAATAGTATGAACTATTCAGGTGTGTGGCGTGTGCTATTTAAGGGCGCTGCCGCTCATCGCTAAGTCAAGCCTAGTCGGATGGGGTTAGTACTTGCATGGGTGACCTGTGACCATCTGGGAATAACCTTGTGTTGATTCGAGAGCTTGGAACTCATTCGAGTAGAGTTAGTAGTTATTAGTTGATCTCTCCCGTGCTTTTAGGGTTTTCCTCCGTGGTCTCCGGTTTTCCTCCCTTAGTAAAATCAACACTTAGATCTTAGCTGTGCTCCGTGGTCAGACATGGGTCGTATGGCGGCAGCATGCGGCGCCTTTGACATACCTTTGACTCGCCACGTTCGAGCTAAACAATTTGTAAAGACACACGTCTGTTGTGTCTGTTAATAATACCATTGTCTCAGAGACTCAGAATTTCCTCTTGTCCAATCATCACCTACACAAAGCTGTGTAATCCCTCTACTGTTCTTATAACTAAACAAGGCTCAATATAGATCTAACATCATTATCTCTGTGTTACACTAGAACGGATACGTTTGCTATCGAGGCTATTGCTCTTGGTGAGTTGAACAAAGTTCGTATTGGTCATGACAATCGCGGCATTGGACCAGGATGGTTCTTAGACAAGGTAAACAATTGGTTTTAAGTAATATATGAAACACGAGGAAGAGTGTTTCATCAGGATATCCAAACACTGAGACGTTTGTTGAAAACCGATGCGAAGCCGAGTTTTTAACAAACTTCGAGGTATTTGAATATCCTGATGAAACACTCTTCCGAGTGTTTCATATTACATCTCAAACAAATCAGTATTTTAAGAGAAAATCGATGTGAGAGTTGACGTAATGAATGTAATTTCTTCCTCCGATATCCAAACCACCGTCTCGGTGATGATTTCCTTTTGTTTTTTGGCTCATGAATTATTAATGAGTTTGAGATGTTACTGTACAACTCGTTGTTTACATATTTAACTCTCTGACAAAGGCATCTCAAAAGAAGACTGGATCGAGCAACTAAGGAAGTCCGTCATTACTAAGGGACCAACTGAGGATCCTATGAGGTTTTTTGTTGGATTATGTGCTCTTACCATCGACAAAATAAAAGAATTTTACTATAAAGAGGACCAGAAGACATTTTTCAAATTACTGGATAAAACGATTCATGGCCCACCTACAGATTTACTACGACTTTGGTCCCTTAGTAATCACTATAAATGGCCGCCGTTGGCTCTAATTATCCAGTGAGAAAAGGCTAATATAAACCTATTTCGCGAGCGTCACAGTTTGAATTGCTTTCAAACTCGTAGCTTCTAATGATCCCTCGTCAATTTACATTATGCAAATATATGCAGGCTTCAAAATCAGCTCATCAGATACAATAGAAAGCTCAATCCAGTCCTATTTGTTAGATCAGTGCCTCCTACACACTATTTAGTAGTACACCAACCTTTGTAGTGCTACACTTTCGTAATCATATGTGTGTTGTGTGAATACATTGTGTTTGAGTTCCATAGATACAGGGGCTTACCGTACGGGGGGTGTGGGGGGTGTGACACTTTTCACTGAATTGGTCGGTAAAACGCGGAGTCGGTCGGTAAAGCCTGGCATCGTCGGTAAAACCGATTGGTCAGACCGGAAGTTGGGAAAACCTTGTAATAGTTAAGGCTGTCGGTAAACTGTTCGTCATATTAGATCGTTGGTAAAATTGACTTAATCGACTGTTTAAACTTTGTCGGTTGTATAAAATTCGATTTAATTGCATGGGTTAATGTTAAATTAATATTCCTGAGCTTACAAACCTCCCTTTTCCCGATTTCCGATCCAACCTAGTACCCAGGTACTTTTCTCCGAAGGAGCGCCGAGTGAAGGTGACTGTTACTGTACGTACAAGGCAATGGAAGAAAATCTGCGCCCACGTGTTCGTCGGTAAAACTAAGACGATACACCCCCATCCAAAATGGTCACGGTACTCATAGATATGTGTGACTGACTGTCATAATCTCTGATTATCATTCTTGCGTCACGTGTTAGGTAACGGTAGAAGACGAAAATGGAGGGAAAGTGTTTGAATTTCCATGTCATCGTTGGTTTGCTAAAGATGAAGATGATCGTCAAATTACAAGAGAACTTGTTTGCGCTAATGGTTCTCAATCTGCTGATATGTATATTGCACCAGGTTAGATTCAGTCTTTTTATTTACATAAATCTCGTTGTGCACCTCTGTTCATCTGTGTGTGTCTTTCTGTATGTCTGAATGTATGTCTGTGTGTGTGCGCGCGTCTGTCTGTTGTGTGCGTCCATGTGTTTGTGTCTAGTAGACTGACTGCCTGTCTGTCTGTGTATGTCTGTCTGTCTGTCTGTCTGTCTGTCTGTCTGTCTGTCTGTCTGTCTGTCTGTCTGTCAGATTGTATCTGTCTATCAGACTGACTGCCTCTCTGTGTCTCTATGTGTGTATGCGTGTCTGTGTGTCTGTCTGTCTGTCTATCTCTTTGTGTCTCATGTCTATCAGATTGTCTCTGTCTATCAGACTGACTGCCTGTCTGTGTCTCTATGTGTATGTATGTCTGTGTGTGTCTGTCTGTCTATCAGATTGTCTCTGTCTATCAGACTGACTGCCTGTCTGTGTCTCTATGTGTGTGTGTGTCTGTGTGTGTGTGTGTCTGTCTATCTCTTTGTGTCTCATGTCTATCAGATTGTATCTGTCTATCAGACTGACTGCCTGTCTGTGTCTCTATGTGTGTATGTATGTCTGTGTGTGTGTCTGTCTGTCTATCTCTTTGTGTCTCATGTCTATCAGATTGTCTCTGTCTATCAGACTGTCTGTCTGTCTGTCTGTCTGTCTGTCTGTCTGTCTGTCACCACAATAATTATTATATGTCAATATTTTAGGTGTTCCATACCAGCTTCACGTCACAACTGGTGACGTCAGAAATGCGTCAACTAGTGCGAATGTGTTTGTTGTTTTGTATGGTGGAGAAGATGGAGAGAAGAACAGTGGGAAACTGGTGCTGAGAAATGATAAAAATGATAACTTTGAACGTGGTAGAAGTGATATCTTTAATGTGGAAACAGCAGAATGTTTGAGTCCTTTACATCATCTCACTATTGGCCATGATAATAGTGGTTTAGGTGCTGGATGGCACTGCGAAAAGGTAATATACAAAAGAAATAACAGATGGATGGATGGCCAGCAGTCACTGGGTCACTGACCGCTGATTTTCATGATTTGATAGCCAGAAATTAGTCACAGCAGGTCAGCGTGACCGGTCAAATCATTTTGGTCAAATTATTTTGGTCAATTATTTTGGTCAAATTATTTTGGTCAAATTATTGTGGTCAAATCATTTTGGTCAAATCATTTTGGTCAAATTATTTTGGTCAAATTATTTTGGTCAAATCATTTTGGTCAAATTATTTTGGTCAAATTATTTTGGTCAAATCATTTTGGTCAAATCATTTTGGTCAAATTATTTTGGTCAAATCATTTTGGTCAAATTATTTTGGTCAAATTATGTCTGCCAGTAAACTCATTTTCTTTTACCTTGTAAGCATTGTTTATATCATTTATGCACTAAAGTCAGTAAATGTCTTTAACAGGCGGCGCCTTAA
The DNA here is from genome assembly GCA_035772405.1 of Chrysogorgia sp. JL179-B06. Lineage (NCBI taxonomy): Eukaryota > Metazoa > Cnidaria > Anthozoa > Scleralcyonacea > Chrysogorgiidae > Chrysogorgia > Chrysogorgia sp. JL179-B06. The sequence goes on along the minus strand of JAYKKM010000339.1, from coordinate 891,982 downwards.
AAATATTTTAAAAGGTCGCTTAGTTTCATTGTTTAAACAAGGAAATAAGAACTTGAAAATTATATTACATTTGAGGCCAAGTTGTCGCACATGGGGTTGACTTCAACGTTAAACAAAAGCCCTGGGATGGAAGTTGCTGTCAAAATGGCGGCAGCAGAAGTGACGATCGAACGTTCATGGCCTTTGTGTACTGATACAAAGTTAGAGAAGGAAAGAAGATTTTTGTTTTTAATGCACAAATTAAAGAAAAAATAGTTGACCATCCAAATGTTAGATCTGACCGCCTGAATTCATGTCTGACCAGTCATGCTGACCACCAACTTTGCCAAAATTATTTCGAGCACTGGGTCAGGGATATAGACGGATTAGTTGGGTGAATGAATCAATGCGTGGATGTGTAAGTGGTTAGATGGTCAGGGATGAATCGATGGACGGATCCCGTTTGTCGCCTCAAGGGGGGGGGGGGGGGTCAGGTCGTCTCTCCACCACTCTCCACTGTCTTCTGTCACTAACTCTATTCAGATCCATCACTTTACCATCATCTCAAACATAATCCATCCATCTCTTTCTCGCTCGCCCTCTCCTTGTTCCCATCTCCCTGCTCTCCACTGACCATCTAACAAACTCGTCCTCTTCTTTTCTCTTCACGTGTCCGTACAACCTCAGTCTGCTTTCTCTTATCTTCTCTCTCAGTTCCACAACCTTCACTTCCTGCCTTATGTCTTCATTTCTCATTCTCTCCCGTCTTGTCACTCATTATATTTGTTTTATTTTGCTCATTATTTTCAAGGTTGAGGTGGACTGTCCTAGTGCTGGCTGTAAACAAGTATTTTTGTGTCAGCAATGGATAGCAGATGACGAGGGTGATGGAAGACTGGAAAGAGATTTATTTGAATCTGAAGACATGAGACAGAAACGAAAACCAAGTATGTTGGATTTTAGTCTTTACTATTTCAATAAACCAAGGATTGAACCTGGGGGGTTTTCCAGCTTATAGACATGTGTAGTACGGAAGGTTAGTACAAGGGAATTAATATTAGGGTGACGATTAGTATAAAGGTTTGATTTTGGGTTAGGGTTATTAACCCTCACCACCTTCCTACCAACCCTCAAACTTGCGAATTTTCGGTTTGTAAAAACTCTAAATTTGTTTCTTTCTGCATACAGAGATCGTTTATAATGTTTGGGTTTGGACGAGTGATGAACGAGGTGCTGGGACGGACGCAAATGTTTTCTTGACCATCTACGGAAAGAAAGGGAAAACGGATGAAATTCAAATTGGAAATGCAACTGATAATTACGAACAAGGTCAACTAGATAAGTTTAAGGTGAGAATTAGTTTGAGTTCGTTGAACAGCACCAGGATTTTGTACTCAGTAACGACCTTGGGGGGGGGGGGGGGATGTGTGTCGTGTGTCATAGGGGAAAATGCCGAAGAGGGTGTTAATTATACTCTGTTGCGCTGATCTACTCGATTAACTCATTGATTCTCACGTAGCAAGTTAATCAAGATCACAATTAGTCTCTTCAGGCCTTGATGCTCTTGGCTGGCGACATATCCTGGTTTCGCGGAATTATGGAGACGCCGGAAGAGATCTGCGTTCTTCCATTGCGCTAATGGCGAGAAAGCTGGCTACGCAAATGGAAGAGGTCGAACCCGACCAGTCCACTAGTTTAGAGGCGTATCTATCGTGCCGTTTGATACCACTGGACAAGAACCCGGGTGTGCGGCCTATTGGGATTGGTGAAGTGCTCCGGCGGATCATAGGCAAGGCGATCATCTTTACCATCAAGCCCCACATCATTGATAGTGCGGGAGATCTGCAACTTTGTGCCGGACAACCTGCAGGCTCTGAGGCCACAGTTCACGCCATGTCTGAGATTTTTGCGGAAGAAGAGACAGATGCTGTCATGCTGGTGGATGCTGCTAATGCCTTCAATTCCATCAACCGGAAGGTCATGCTGCATAACATCAAGTACATTTGTCCTGCAATGGCTGTGTACACATACAACTGCTACTCCACAGCATCACGATTGTTTGTGCAAGGGGGTAAAGAAATTTCATCTGCGGAGGGCACTACGCAAGGTGACCCGATAGCCATGCCGTTGTATGCCGTCGCCATTACTCCCTTGTTGCAAATGATCAAGTGGAATGAAGCCCAGGATGTACGACACGTTGCCTTCGCTGACGACCTGAGTGGTGCTGGTAAGCTGGTAGACCTACGTTCCTGGTGGGATAACATCGTCGCCCACGGTCCGCGTCTTGGTTACTACCCACGAGCCGATAAGACCTGGTTGATTGTGAAGCCCCATCTGGAAGAGACAGCCAAATAAATCTTCGCTGGAACTGATGTTTGCATTTCAACCAGTGGACACAAATACCTTGGAGGATACATCGGCTCGGAGGAGGGGAAAGCTGAGTACGTCCGAACTTTGGTTGGGAGGTGGTGCAACCAGCTCCATGTGTTAAGTGAGATTGCGAAATTCCAGCCTCAAGCAGCGTATGCCGCTTTTGTGTCTGGGTTTCGCCATCGGTTTACTTACCACATACGCACAATCTCAGGTATCGTGACGGATATGCAGCAGATCGACAACGTCATCGACACGAAGTTCCTGCCTGCACTCCTCGACCACCGCAGTTTGTCCAGACATGAACGTGGACTGCTTTCGCTGCCTGCTGGATTGGGAGGTCTTGGTATACCCATCTTCTCGGACATTTGCGCAGAAGAAAACGCGAACTCGAAGACCATCTGCCAAGATCTCTCAAACAACATCGTCGTCCAGAACCACACACCAGCACCAAGATGCGGGGAGTCCATTCACCATCGACGCCGTGAGATTGCCAGTCAACGGGAGGCACGCTACAAGTCACTGTTACACAACTTGAGATCTAGCATGAACGACGAGCAACTCCGGGCAAACGACATCGCCCAACTGAAAGGATCCTCTAGCTGGTTGACAGCGCTGCCGCTCGCCGATGAAGGGTACGTCCTCACCAAGCGAGAGTTCTACGACGCGATCTACCTGCGCTACCGGTGGCAGTTGAAGCGCCTTCCATCCTATTGCGCTTGTGGTAAATCTTTCACTGTAGACCACGCCTTGTCGTGTCTGAAAGGAGGTTTTATCCACCGTAGACATGATGAGATCCGTGATCTGCTTGCAGCTGCCATAAACGATGTTGCATACGACGTGTCAATTGAGCCCGCCCTTGCTCCACTTACTGGTGAAGTACTTCCACCCAGTGCGAACTCGGCTGATGACGCCAGAGTGGACATAGCTGCGAGGGGCTTCTGGCAGAGATGTGAAAAGGCATTTTTTGATGTCCGGGTTTTTAACCCTTACGCCTCGACACATCGACGTCAGACCCTGAGCAGCTCGTTCAACGCCAACGAACGGGAGAAGAAGCGACAGTACAACCAACGAATTGTTGAAGTTGAGCATGGCTCCTTCACACCAGTCGTTTTCAGCGCCTTTGGTGGATGTGGAAGGGAGACCCATCACTTCCTCTCGTTCCTTGCTGAGAAGCTCGCCACCAAGAAGAAGTTTGCGCCCTCCATTGTCCTGAGCTGTAACTGTTCATTGACTGAGAGAGAGAGTAAATTATTCGTAATTGTTAAAAAAAAAAAAAAAAAATTAACTTGGAATAAAACTCATCGAACTGTAATAAGTCATAGTGATTGTACTTTTTTCCACAGGTTGAACTCGCCAACGTTGGTCCATTATATAAACTTCGAATAAGACACGACAATGCGAAACCATTTTCTGATTGGCTTCTGGAGAAGGTACAAATCACCATACAGTCACCATGTCATAGCACACCATACCATGCACTGCTCACCAGACCACAGCTTATCACAGCATACCATGCACCACTCACCATGCCATATCACAGTATACCATGCACCACTCACCAGACAACAGCTTATCATACCATACATCCACCATACCACTCACCATACCATACCATTGACATACCTTACTATGTTTTCCATACGTCATACCCAATAGTTCACCATTGACACCAAAATGTAGTGGGAAATACTGAAAACTTGTACATCCTTTTTAGATTCAAGTGGAGAATGTTAAAACTGGCTTGAAATATTCCTTCAAGTGCGGAAGATGGCTTTCTTTAAAAGAAGATGATAAAAGTACAATACGTGAACTACCAGCGGTTGGGGAAGGCATGGTGGAACCACTGCCAGGTAAAATATTGAATAATCTCTCTAATGTGATCTGCATATCTGGCTGAGTCATGAAGTCTGGAAAAAGTTCTATCCTCCATCTCACAGTTAAGGTCGCAAGACGATGATGATGTCAGGTCCTTAGTTCAATTCGCAACCTCTGTCTGTTTGCTGTTTTCCTTTTCCCGCATTTTCTCTTTCTGCTTCTTGCTCTCCCTTTCTTTCCTTCTAATCTTCTTTTGTTAACATCCCTCAGCAACCCACCCTGTCCCTCAGCCACCCATCATTCCCATCTGCAACCTATCACGTCATTCTACAACCCACCACGTCCCTCCACGTCCCTTATTACCCTACCATATCTTTCCGCAACCCACATGTCCCTCCGCAACCACCACAACCCTCCTCAACCCACCATGTCTCTCCGCAACTCTCCATGTCCCTCCGCATCCACCACGTCCCTCCGCAACCCACCATCTTCCTCCGAAACCCTATGTGTCCCTCCGCAACCCACCACGTCCCTCCGCAACCCACCATGTCCCTCCGCAACCCACCATGTCCCTCCGCAACCATCCCTCTACAACCCACCGCATCCCTCTACAACCCACCACATCCCTCTACAACCCACCACATCCCTCTACAACCCACCACATCCCTCATCAACCACCATGTCCCTAGTAACCTTCTGTCTGCTGCAGATGTTCTATTAGTGATCTATGTTCTTCCACCCACTGCGAAACATTGCTCAATTTCTCTATCCAGCTTTCTACTCTCTTCCAAAACCACATTTCACAGCTTCCTGATGTCACTCTACTTCAATGTCCTAGTTTGAATAATATTTTGCGTAATTTATAAAAAAGACGAGGTTACCATGTTCAACACTTTCCCATATTTCTTATTTCCATGGATTGTCAATGTTTCATTTATATTTCATTTTAGTTCTGGTGTATCGTGCCTCTGTGCACACTGGGAAGAAATCTGGAGCTGGAACAGATGCCAATGTCTTCTTAAACATTTTTGGGAAACAAGGAGACACAGGAGAAAGACCATTAATGTTCTCGGCAAATAACAGAAATAAATTCGAGAAAGGCAATGTAAGTCGATGGGACGCAAACCTCTCTAAGACAGACTCCTCTCCATAAGATACACACCTATCTGAGCCACACACCTCTCTAAGACACACCTATCTGAGCCACTGAGACACACACCTCTATAAGACACACCTATCTGAGCCACACACCTATCTGAGCCACACACCTCTCTAAGCCAAACACCTCTCTGAGCCACCCACCTCTATAAGACACACCTCTATAAGACACACACCTATCTGACCCACACACCTCTATAAGACACACACCTATCTGAGCCACACACCTCTCTAAGATACACACCTCTCTGAACCACACACCTCTATAAACCACACACCTCTCTAAGACACACACACCTATCTGAGACACACCCCCTTTTTCTCTCTCTCTCTCAGGACATATTTTTTTAAAAACTTGAGTTTTTCTTTGTAGGTTGATCAATTCGATATTGAAGCAGTGAAACTTCAAGATCTTGAAATGATTAGGATAGGCCATGATGGGAGTGGACCTGGTGCTGGATGGTACTTAGATAAAGTAGTGATTACAGATCCCAATGATCTTACAAAAGATTACAACTTTCCCTGTGAGAGGTATTGATCATTCATTTCAAACTTACATATACAGTAAACACCCACCTGGGATAGGTTCTTATATATTTTATATCTAACAAAAAATCAGGGTGTTAGGTTCTTATAAATTGGTTTGTAATTATTTTACCATGCAAAAAACTGCAGAAAGACAACTCAATAAACCATAAAGCCACAATTCAGTAACTGATAAACACTTATGTCAATGAGATGATATGGATGAAATTAACTAGGCAGTACTTTCAGTTTTCTTTGTAGATGATAAGACTAGTATATAACAATATTAAGGTACATCTTCCTTAACAATGAACAGTTCTGTTACTGCTACAGCTCATAGCAGTACACTGTTACATGACTGACATGCTGTTGGTGTTCCCACTTCCACAGTGTAGATATCGAAAAGGTTCTTATTGAGAGGGGCACAAAATCCCTAATTTCAGCCTGAGGTTCTTATAGGTGGAAGGTTCTTCATAGTATATGTAACCAATCTGTGATCTTCTAATGACTAGTGACCAAAATGGGTGCAAGTTCGAAACTCGCTCGTGTCAACAATTTTCAGTTGACTTAACGGTACCCTTGAGGATGATTCTAAAATATAGATTTTTCTCTTTGTGTGTTTTAGGTGGCTGGCGAAGGATGAAGATGATGGTCAAATTATCCGTGAGCTATCATTAGGAGGGACTAGTTTGTTACAAAGTAAGTACACGCGGGCACCACGCGAGGGGGTCTTACCTGATCTCCGCCGATGGCAGAAAATGAAACCCGCGAAATTTGATAGGCGCCAGCCATTACTAAGGGACCAAAGTTGCAGTAAAGCTGTAGGTAGGCCATGAATCGTTTTACCCAGTAATTTGAAAAATGTATTCTGGTCCTCTTTATAGTAAAATTATTTTATTTTGTCGATGGTAAGAGCACATAATCCAACAAAAAACCTCATAGGACCTCAGTTGGTCCCTTAGTAATGGCGGACTTCCGGCGGACTTTCTGAACAATGGTTGCTCGATCCAGTCTTCTTTCAAGATCAGTGGTACCTTCGGTAATTGAAATAGCAAAACCAAAACTTGTGCCCAAGCCTCTTGTGTGAACGCGCCGTCTATCTAGAGCACCGCGAATCCGAATGATGCTTGTAGTGCTCATGGCCCGTGCCAGGGCACCTCGTCTGAATAGGCCAAGTTATTCACAATTTTGGGTTTATTATTTTGTTTCCAGCAACATCCTATAAAGTGACCGTGAGGACGGGAGATGTAAGGGGAGCTGGGACCGACGCTAATGTGTATATTCAGATATTTGGTAAAAATGGCGACACTGGGAAATTACCGTTGAGACAATCAGAGAATACAAAGAATAAGTTTGAGAGGGGAAGAGCTGATTTATTTACTGTGGAAGCCGTGGATATTGGGAAGGTAAGTAGGGGAAGGGAGGGGAGGGGGGAAATGAGAGAGGAGGGGGCAGGGGTGGGAGAAGAGGGGAGGGGATGGGGAAGAAGAGAAGGAGAGGGAAGAGATGAGGTGGGAGGAAAAGGGTGGGGAGGGGAAGGAAAGGGAAATGAGAGAGAAGGGGGCAGGAGAAGAGTGTAGTGAGGTGAGGGAGGAGAAGATAACGACAGGGAAGAGATGAGGGAGGGGAAGGGGAACGAGAGGGGAAGGGAAGGAGAAGGGAAGGAGAAGGATGAGAAAGAGGAGAAGGGAGGAGATGATAAGGATTAAGGAGAGGGAATAGATGAGGGGGAGGAGAAAGGAAGGGGTGTGGAGAAAGGAAGGGGTGTGGAGGGGAAGGGAAGAAGAAGGGGAGGGATGAGAAAGAGGAGAAGGGGAAAGAGGAGAAGGGGAAGAGATGAGGGAAGGAGAAGTGAAGGAGAGGGGAGGGATGAAGGGGGTAGGGAAGGGGGAGCAGAAGTGAAGGAGAGTGGAGGGAGGAGAAGAGGGGAGGGAGGAGAAGAGAAGAAGAGGGAAGGGGAGGGGAAGAAAAGGGAGAGAGGAGAAGAGGAGAGAGAGAAGAAGAGGAGAGGAAGGAGTTGGGGAAGGGAGGTGAGGATGGGAGGGATTGAGGGTAGGAGAAGGGAAGTGTGGTAATTATTAGGATATTTAATTGGGTAACACTACAGGAAGGGGATGAAATGAAAGGGAACTAAAAGCCGAAAATATATTTCATTTTGTCTGAAAATGATTTTCTAGTTGGATATGGTTCGTATTGGTCATGATGGTAAAGGACTGGGTTCTGGTTGGTACCTTGATGAAGTCATGGTTGAAGTACCATCACATGGTCAAACTATCGTGTTTCCATGTCATCGTTGGTTAGCTGAGGACGAAGATGATGGTTTAATAGAAAGAGAATTATACCCTGGTCAACAGAATGCGACAGAAGGAAGTAAGATGATGTCGAACTATTCAAGTTGTTATGTGACCTTCACTCATCATCTTAGTCCATGTAGCTCAATAGTTAGAGCATCTCACTGGTCATCAGAAGGTTACAGGTTGTACATACATGTATATGTAACCTTCACCCATCATCTTAGTCCATGTAGCTCAATAGTTAGAACATCTCTCCAGCCATCTGAATGTTCCGATTCTTGTTGGAACTCAGAAGTTTGCTCCAATTCATATAATTACTATCCGTTTTTCCTTAGAAATTCCCTACGAGGTAGTGGTCCATACAGGTGATGTACGTGGTGCTGGAACTGACGCCAATGTCATTCTTGTTCTCTATGGCGACAAAGGGAAATCTGATGAGTTTAAACTCCGTAATAAAACAGATAACTTTGAAAGAGCTAAAGTTGATAAATTCAAGGTGAGAACAGGAGACAATGGAAGATCTTAAAACTAGGCACAAGTGTTGAATGTTCAGGAACTTTTCTACATATTTTAAAAAAAACCCAACTGTTTTAGAGTCAATCTGTGATATCAGATTTCCGCTATATATCATCATCGCTATCATCATCTTCATCAGCATCATCATCATCATCATCACCACCATCATCATCATCACCATCATCATCACCATCATCACCACCACCATCACCACCAGCATCACCACCATTATCACCATCATCACCATCATCACCACCATCATCACCATCACCACCATCACCACCATCATCATCATCACCATCATCATCACCATCATCACCATCACCACCATCATCATCACCACCATCATCACCACCATCATCACCACCATCACCATCATCATCACCATCATCATCACCATCATCATCACCATCATCATCACCATCATCACCATCATCATCATCATCACCATCATCATCACCATCATCATCACCATCATCATCACCATCATCACCATCACCACCACCATCATCATCATCATCATCACCATCATCATCACCACCACCATCATCATCATCATCACCATCATCACCACCATCATCAGCATCATCATCATCATCATCATCATAGTCATTATCATAGTCATCATAGTCATCATCATATCATCATCATTATTATCATCATCATCATTATTGACGATACTGACCGCTGCATTGACTGCTGCATTATAGACTAAAATACTAATCGTCTCTTTTCTTAATCAGGTGGAAAGCGAAGACATTGGAGGACTAACCAAAATCAGGGTTGGTCACGACAACGCAGGCTTTGGAGCTGCTTGGTTCTTGGATAAGGTGAAACAATTAAAGCTACTCTCTCTCTACTTCTCTCTACTTCTCTCTACTTCTCTCTACCCTATTCAACTGCATTCTTTCACAAAACCATTTCTGTATATTATGTATAGTTCGATAAAATCCTCGCGAATTGAACCCTAACTCACGAAGAGTTATCATGTTACAAACACAGACAGTGACACACTCCGGCATCAAGTTTGCCACTTACACACACACCAACACAAAGACACACATCGGCAGACACCAACGTAAAGACACCCACCAACACAAAGACACACATCGACAGACACCAACGTAAATACACCCACCAACACAACACAACACAACACAAAGAGACACATCGACAGACACCAACATAAAGACACCCACCAACACAAAGACACCCACCAACACAAAGACACACACCGACAGACACCAACGTAAAGACACCCACCAACACAAAGACACACATCGACAGACACCAACGTAAATACACCCACCAACACAAAGACACACTGACAGACACCAACACAAAGACACACATCGAATAGCGGTGATACAGTTGCGGTTATACAGTAGCGGTGATACAATATTTATACACACATCGACAGACACCAACGTAAAGACACACACCAAGTTCCCAACGTAAAGACACACACCGACGTAAAGACTTTACTTAATAATCTATCCCTATCCTATGGTCTCTTTGAAGAAGGCTACATGAAGTACAAATTCTTGCGACCCAGCGTCCTCTGGCCAAAGACTGAATCATAGCAATATAATATACGTTCGAAAATGCAATTTTCTAAAATGAAATTTTCGAAAATTTCAAAAACATATTTCCAAAATTTCAAAGTTCAAGTGTAATTTTCAAAAATGTCAAATTTGAAATAAAATAGGATTTTGAAAACAAATTAATTCATGAATAAATTAGTCTGGGATTTTTGTGTCTCCGCGCTTGACGTGTTTGACGTACCCTAAATCCGCCCCTGCTTAATATCTGGTCGTAATTTTAATATTCAATCCCATCCTCCAGGTGGAGATCAGTCGCATCAAGTCCGAGGAAGAGAGGCCAAAGAAAAAGAAAAAGAAAAAAGGACAGAAGTCTGAGTCAAGGACATCAGAAGAAGAAGAAGAAGAGGCGAAAGAGAATGATTACGAGTATCTTTTCTTGTGTAACCGCTGGCTTGCAAAGAACGAAGACGATGGTCAGATCATCAGAGAACTCGTTCCCAGTACTAAATCCGGTTTAAAACGTCAGAACACCTTATCAGGTACACGTCCCAGTGCAATAGATTGGAGAAGGTTTACTGTCATAATCAAGTTTGATTATTGCATAAGATATAGTCTAGCTTATGGTAATTTTCACTTGTTTGATTATTTCTAGAGAATACTTATGTCATCCATGTTTATACTGGCGACGTAATGCATGCTGGGACTAATGCCAACGTGTTGATCACCATATTTGGAGAGAATGGGGATTCTGGTGAACGTAAGCTAGACAAGTCTGAAAAACACATGGATAAATTTGAGAGAAATCAGGTAAGATCTTCCTTCCTTCCCTTTCCCTCCCTTCCTCTTTCCTCCCTCTTTCCTTCTCCTCTCGCTCTTTCCTTCTCCTCTCCTTCCCTCCCTCTTTCCTTCCCATCTCCTTCCCTTCCCATCTTTTTCCCTCACATCTTCTCCTTCCCTCCCATCTTCTCCTTCCCTCCGTTGCCTTGCCTTTCCCCTCCTTTCCTCGATTTCCTCCCTTTCCCCTCCTTTCCTCCCTCTCCCCTCCTTTGTTCCCTTTCCCTCCTTTCCTCCCTTTCCTCCTTCTACCTTTCCCCTTCTTCCCTCCCTCTTTCCTCCATTCCCCTCCTTTTTTCCCTTTCCTCCTTCTCCCCTCTTGACCTTTCCCCCCTCCTTTCCTCCCTTTCCCCCTTCTTCCCCCCTTTCCCCTCCTTTTCCCCTTCTTCCCTTTCACCTCCCCTCCTTTCCACCTCTCCCCTCCTTTCCTCTCCCCTCTCTCGATCTCTCTCTAACTAGATATTATTCTCCAGGAAGATATCTTCACCATCAAATGTATCTCCCTTGGTCCTCTTTCCAAACTCAAAATCCGCCACGACAACACTGGAATGAAAGCGGCGTGGTTCTTAAACAAAGTCGACATCGAAGACAAACTTAAGACGCAGCGTTATGTTTTCCCGTGCGACCGCTGGCTAGCAACGAACGAGGACGACGGTCAAATATCACGTGAACTACCAGCTTTGACAGCTGAGGATTTTAATGCTGAACAAAAAAGAAAGATGGTCCGAAGACAAAGTTCAAAGGCGCTCGTTGATTCATTGGACTTAGAGTCAAAAGGTAAATATAGTTATAGTTTTATATTTCATAGAAACTGGTAGTCTAATACAATGCTGCTTGCTGATTGGCTACACTACTCACTATCTAATAAGCCAGTTCGCAATTTCGACTGCGCATCAACATGACGCGTTCTGCGTTGGGATAAAACTTATTTGAATTCATAACATCAGTATAACTAATTGGCAGGTGTAAATAGAAATTCAAATGTATATTGTGTTTTTAGCCTGATGTTATGAATTGAAATAAGTTTTATCCCGACGTAGAATACGTCATTTTTATGCGCAGTCGACATTACGAACTGACTTATTGTCGATAGATATTGAGCAGCGGTGAGGCAATCCCTTTCGTAAACGGTATTTCCCATCCTAAACAATGACCCCAACCCCCCTGAATCCTAACCCCCAGAATTTTTCGCAACACTGCCACAGCTTGACACAGTTTTTACGTATATATTAGTAAAAAATTCAGGGTATCTCATAATCTAAATTTGGCGTTAATAAAGATATAATGTCAAAACGATGCTTGGTGGGAAATCTGAAACCAGATATGACCACACAGAAAGTTAGTTATAAAGACTTATTAACCGAGTGCAAGGTCTGTACGGTAAAGTATTTGCCTGAGGTTTTCGTACAGACCGAGCGACGAAGGCGCGAGGTCTGTGCGAAAAAAACGGCAAATACTTTACCGTACAGACCAAGCAAACGAGGTTAATAAGACATTTATTATATGGCTTTTGGTTCATTTTGTTCTCTGTTTTTAACGTTGTGTTTGTCTTCAGGTGTTGCCGTTTACCTTACCTCTGAGCTTGTTGATTTCGCTTCATGTTTACACGCGTTACTGGTCGTTAAGCATTCATTTTCTTCACTTATAGATAAACAGCTTTCAGGAAAAGCAGCACTAATGTTCCAGGACGTGTTATTGTTCGAACTTTTTCAACGAACATACTCAAATCCTCTTTCATTTTCATGCCAAAACTTACCAGTCCGGAAAAAACTGTGTTGCCCTATCACAGCGCCGGGAGGGCAATACGCCTTTTTCCGGACCTCTCACGAACCAATCAGCGTGCGCTATCTGTCTTAGCCATATAATAATTAGTGTTATTAGACTTTTCTTTAATATGACAATTATTTGTTGTTAGTACAGTCGAAATAATCCTAACCGGACACCTCTCTTAAACGGACACCCCTCTTGCCACAAAAATGCCTCTTGTGACATCACATCTGATAACTCTAACAGTAAAAAACTCCATGAAGATGAAATTCTAGGCTGACAAGATATATTATGATTTTGCTCAGGAAGACCCAAATATTACGAATATGTAAAATCACCAAACATGAGATAGGTACTTTAATTTTTTTCCTTATAATTATTTTCAGCTCGACTTTCTTCTTACGAGGTGGTGGTAAAAACAGGAGATGTATCAGGAGCTGGTACTGATGCCAATGTTTATGTTATCTTGTATGGAGAAAAAGGAGAGACAGGTATACTATTGTTTATATTTACTCTAACGGAAACGTTTGGACTATTTTGTACCTATTTTTTATTAAATTAGGATTTTTATTTTTCATGCAGGTAAACTTGATTTGAAGTCATCGAAAACGAACAAAGATAAATTTGAAAGGAATCAAACGGATGTTTTTTCCATCGATGCTGATGTTGGAGCGTTGAAGAAAATAAGGTATGTTTATGAAGTCGTGCAATATCCCGCGTCTTTGGTTCATAATATTCCTTTAAAGGACATTGGCAACAAAAATTAAGTTTATCTAATATGAAAGAACTCGTAAAATGATAGAGTAACACCTTTTACAACTTTTCCGTATTTTACTTCGTTTTTGAAATATTTCAGTTTGTTTGATATGTAAACGAGATGGTCTCTGACGTCAGGTGCAGGGTAGAGAATTTTCACTCATTAAAATATTAGTTCCATCTTCAAGTTTCTTCCACAAAGTTACTTGAAAATGTGCGTATAATAACTCCTCAGGATAATGAACGTTGTAAACTTAGCAATCACTGAGATATAAGATTTTTTTAATGAGTGAAAATTCTCTACCCGATATCAACAACCGTGGGCCACACGTCGAAGCTAATGTGGGTGGTATTAAAATGCGAATCCTGATCGATTCTGGTGCCACAAACAACATCATCGACGAAACTACGTGGGAATGGCTCAAACGCCACCACATACGGTGCAATTCAAAAGTGGAACAAGGAAAAAAGAAACTTTTCTACGTTATTATTATTTCCTAGAATCGGTCACGACAACAAGGGTGGTTTTGCTGGCTGGTTCCTGGATAAAGTCGAGATTGACTCACGAAGCCTAGGCACGAAGTGGATGTTTCCGTGTGGTCGTTGGCTTGACAAAAGCAAAGATGATGGAATGCTGGAGAGAGAACTGCATGCAATACAAGATGCTGAACAAGTCTATGTTCCACGTAAGTAATAGACATATACCTCTTTATGATCTCATCTACCTGAGGAAAAAATGGGACTGTAGTCAAAAAACAAATTACTTGTAGACTAGAAATACGAATCCGCAATAATCCCCTCGCCCGCTTTTTCTCCACTACCCCCCACCCCTAGAATTTGTTTTCCCCATACCGCGTCTGTCGATAACAAATCCCAAAAGGCCGGTTCTTCGTACACGTAGATTTTGAACGTTATCTCAGCCAATATGTACTCGATTTCAATTCTGAAAACAGTGTTGGAATTACCGAGTCTAAATACATAATATACGTGTCTATTATATTACGAGAACGTGCATACCCTTCGTAAAAACGGTTTATGTACATAAAAATTAATAAATTATTCGGCAATCAGCCAGCCGCGGCCCGCTTCGTCGTATATTATTTCGAACGTTATCTCGATCAATATTTAACCGTTTTCAATTCTGAAAACAGATTTGAAATTACCGAGTCTAAATACATAACATACGTGTCTATTATATTACGAGAACGTGTATACCCTTCGTAAAAACCTCTTTATGTAGTTCGTCAGATCACCACTCGCCATGCAATGGCCGCCCTTCACGACATTGCCCAAATATTGTCCGAATCAAACGGATCACCCAAAACAACTTTTTACTTCCTTATAAGGAGTTGGTTCTACTATGTCTCCGCTCAAATAAATAAATATATAAATATAAATATAATATAAATTTATTAAATATATATAAATTTAAAATATAAATATATATATATATAAATATAGAACTACAACTACACCTGTGACACGATTATCAACAAGTAACATACTATTACAATCTGATTTTGCACGTACTTCGACGTTCAAATCTAGCTGCTTTAATCGTACAGTTGATCTTTGGAACTCTTTACCGGGCAATATAACATCTATAACCTCGTTAAACTCTTTCAGAATAGCACTTCGTAAACATTTAGTTGAATGTTTTATAGCGAGATTTAAAATCCATGACATTTACACTTGGCGTACTACCTCTAAAATCAGCATGTCATTGCTGTTTCTAGTTGGGTTTTTTTTTTTCTATTTTTCTTTTTGTTGTTGTTGTTTTTTTTTAAATATAAATGTAATGTGTGCTTTCAGGAAGGCTTGCCTTGTTTGGCCCTTGGGCCTGTTGCTAGCCTCTCCTTACTGCGTATTTTATTATTAATTTTGTAAATGTTACCGCAGTTAAATTTCAATAAATAGTAAATAGTAATAGTAAATATATATATATAATATTTGGCATTTCACTTTTGATCGAGTGAAATGTTTGATCGAGTGAAATGCCAAATATTATCTATAATATACCCAGAATCTTATCCCGCGGCATTACCACCACCATATATACAGAACTCGTGACTACGCTCTCGCCAACGGCTTCCGTAGCTCAGTGGTCAGAGCACTGCACTAGCATGGCAGGGTCGCGGGTTCAATTCCAGCCGGAAGGCCTTGAAGTTGCATTTTTCGCAACTGGTCCCGGTTTGGTCTTAAAATGTATGTATTCCAACACTCGAAATTTTCCTTCACCATAAATCCTTTCAACATGTAGTTTGATCGAGTGAAATGCCAAATATTATCAATAATATACCCAGAATCTTATCCCGGCATTACCACCACCATATATACAGAACTCGTGACTACGCTCTCGGCAACGGCTTCCGTAGCTCCAACACTCGAAATTTGCCTTCACCATAAATCCTTTCAATATATATATATATATATATACAAACCTTTAATGAGAAATGGATCGCTGCCCTGGCGACATTATCATCCTCGCTTGCGACCCAAAAAATAAATTACTTTTAAATAAAAGGCCTTGATATAATGTTTAGAAATGTTAATAGTTTTACGGGATCTGCTCTTGTACTCGAGAACTCGTATTTTATGCTTCTGGAGTCTGAGCCGTCAAGCAAACTCGAAAATGGCGGCGTCCAGAAGCATAAAATACGAGAATGAATACGAGAATGAAAACGTTATTTCTCGAGTACAAGAGCAGATCCCGTAAAACTATCAACTTTTCTAAATATTATACATAAAGGGCTTTTATTTAAAAGTAATTTATATTTTGGGGACAGTTATATTTAAATGGAAATATATTAAATTGTAAATTTATTAAATTGTAAATTTGACAAACAAGCAATATGTCCCGAAAAGACATGCAGTTATTGCCGTATTTTCCCTTTGAGTGATTATACATTTTTCCCGTCTAGATGTACCTTACGAAATCACCGTTCACACGGGTGATGTGAGTAGCGCAGGGACTGGTGCGAATGTTTTTGTTGTTATTTATGGTGTTGAGCTGAACTCAGGGGAATGTGTTTTGGCTGAGACAAAGAAAAAGAAGAAAAGTTGTTTTGAACGAAGTTCTGTTGATCAGTTTGTTAAAGAGGTAAGAAATACTTGGTGAAATGTTACATATGTGTACAACCTGTAACCTTCTGATGACTAGTGAGATGCTCTAACTATTGAGCTGCATGAACTAAGATGATGAGTGAAGGTTACATATGTGTACAACCTGTAACCTTCTGATGACTAGTGAGATGCTCTAACTATTGAGCTGCATGAACTAAGATGATGAGTGAAGGTTACATATGTGTACAACCTGTAACCTTCTGATGACTAGTGAGATGCTCTAACTATTGAGCTGCATGAACTAAGATGATGAGTGAAGGTTACATATGTGTATACAACCTGTAACCTTCTGATGACTAGTGAGATGCTCTAACTATTGAGCTGCATGAACTAAGATGATGAGTGAAGGTTACATATGTGTACAACCTGTAACCTTCTGATGACTAGTGAGATGTTCTAACTATTGAGCTACATGGACTAAGATGATGAGTGAAGGTTACATATGTGTACAACCTGTAACCTTCTGATGACTAGTAAGATGCTCTAACTATTGAGCTACATGGACTAAGATGATGAGTGAAGGTTACATATATGTACAACCTGTAACCTTCTGATGACTAGTAAGATGCTCTAACTATTGAGCTACATGGACTAAGATGATGAGTGAAGGTTACATATGTGTGCAACCTGTAACCTTCTGATGACTAGTAAGATGCTCTAACTATTGAGCTGCATGGACTAAGATGATGAGTGAAGGTTACATATGTGTACAACCTGTAACCTTCTGATAACTAGTGAGATGCTCTAACTATTGAGCTACATGAACTAAGATGATGAGTGAAGGTTACATATGTGTACAACCTGTAACCTTCTGATGACTAGTGAGTTGCTGTAACTATTGAGCTACATGGACTAAGATGATGAGTGAAGGTTACATATGTGTACAACCTGTAACCTTCTGATCACTAGTGAGATGTTCTAACTATTGAGCTACATAGACTAAGATGATGAGTGAAGGTTACATATATGTATAACCTGTAACCTTCTGATGACTAGTGAGATGCTCTAACTATTGAGCTACACTGTAAATTCAAAAGAGTCGTTTTGACCCCAAGGAGTCATTTCAGCACCTTTCCTCGAAGGGTCATTTTGACCCTTCAAGGAGTGGTTTTGACTCTAAGGGTTGTTTTGACCCCAACATGGGGTCAAAATGACACTTTAGTGGACTCCATGAACTCTTTCTAGGAGTTATAGGACTCCTGGAGGAGTCGATGGACTCTTTGTTAGAGTCATAGCACTCTTTGTTGGAGTCACAGCACTCTTTGTTAGAGTCATAGCACTCTTTGTTGGAGTTATTATGCTCTTTCTTGGAGTCATTGTAGTTTTTCTTGATTTGTGGATAAGTTGAGGTAAAAATTGGTAATTAAATATATAAAATTATTCTATTCAAAAATATTTGAATTCTGTTTTAGTAATACATGAAAAACAACTGAATAGCTGATTTCACTAATATCATAAATGAAATTGAATGCATCATTGTCTTTATATATGGTTGTCTACACACCAAATCTGTCTAACATTGCACAAATCTGGTCTAAAATAATACTGAAATCCTTAGGCTCCGCCAAGCTGACAACATTGTTAAAATCTCTCTGAACATGGTATCAAAATGCCGACCGGTACTTTATTCCACCTACACGTGATCAGAGTGACACGTGATGTTATGGCGCAATATTTCGTATTCGTCGCTTCGCGATTTTACATGTTCTGCGTGCGAAGAGAAGCTCGTATCTTTATAACTTTATTTGACGTATGAAACCTATCTAGAAGCGAGATGAAATACGTATTGATCCACTGGACTTCTACCAACTAGAGGACTATCCTTACTAAAGATTTTGTTTGCGATTATGCTCGTTAATCCGAAGAAAGAAGGCATGCAGTTGATCACTGTTGTTTTCACAAAGCAGTTGTCAAACGGTCAAACCGCCTAAAGATGGCTGGAAAGCGTATCTGGGGCGCGTGATTGCTGCGACTGGTGAGTTGTGTATAATTTGTTAATGACTTTGGTGATAATCTACTGCTCTCTTAATGTTTAATAATACTTAAATCTGTGTTTCATAATTGCGAATCACCATTAATTTTGGACGCCATTGACATTATTCGTCGAGTGAGTCGCTGTTGAAACATTTATATTGATATCAGCTTTCGTCAATTGCTCATAAGGCCTTTGAAAGTTTGCTGAAAAAGGTCTTATGAGCCAGTTAAGCCCCTGAAGGAAAATGCACCAATATTACTGTACTAGAACTGTTTATTATATTAAATCTTGCTATTCATCAAAGCAATTAAACTGATTTAATTCTAAGAGAAACTGGTTGCTGATTGGCGCTTAGTTATGACAATGTTGAAGTTATAGTGAAGGAAAACTTTGAGTGTGAAGATGCAACTGAGATGGGTTGTGAAAAATATAACTTCAAGGCCTAACAGTTTAGTAGCTGGAATTTAAGCCACAGCTCTTGGGATTATGGAGTCCTATGACAGGAGCTTGGCAACAAGTTCAGTATTATATGATGGTGGTATTATGCCATTATGAAGTGAATGGATATTTTACTGAGAATATTTGGCATTTACACTACATTAATTGGATGACATATTAAAGGTATAGTGAAGTGTGATAAACCGACTGGAACCAGTTAAGAAAATGCAACTACAAGACTAGCCTGTGTCACACCCCTGACTCGTCTTGGTACGAGTAAGTACGAGTACTTACTAACTAGGCTTCCTTATGGCCCTTCTACACGATACAATTCATCGTATACGATTGTCATTCTGGCATACATTGTTGTATACAATTGTCGTACTGGCGTATGCAATTGTTTGCACACAACATAATTCTTGTTTCTGATTCGATGGTGAATGTTGACATGCGTGTACAGTTTGATCACATACACCAGGATGACAATCGTATACGACAAATCGTACCATGTACAGATGGTCCTTTAAGTACTTTAGTCTAATATAGTTATGCATTCATGTTTAAAACCATCAGGAGCCACCTTAATTGAGTGTAAATGCCAAATATTCTCAGTAATAAACCCATTCACTTCATTCGTGGAATTTCCACCATGGTCGTACAGGTATATACTGAACTTGTAGCCAAGCTCCCATAGTTCAGTCGGTTAGTGTGCTGTGTACTGTATATTGCCAGGGTCGCATACCGTAATTTAGAGAGTGAGATTTTACATTATATCTGTCAAGTTTTTGCATGGCATATTGAAGTGATATGTAGTTTCTTGTGACCGACACAATGTGCTATTTGCACATAGAAATCTATTACTGTAATTCATGAAGACTTCCAATTTATTATCAACCTTATTTGGATATATTCTGTCCCAGTTATCAGTCACAAGGAAAAGCAAGGAAGGCCATCCTGCTCTGGACTGTGTGAAGGTCAAACTAATAATTGGTCAGAAATTGGCTATACGGTAATTAAAAAATTGAAATTGGTTATAATTACATTACAGCAAAAGATTGATTCACTAAGCAGAAAATGCAATCAGATTATAATAAATATTAGTGCCCACCACAAAACATGGATAAAAGCCAGGATATACAGTAATGTATGAAAAAATGTACGAAAGGGATTCTCAATTAATGCCCAGAGTGCCGATAACTTACTTTAGGACTTTCCTTGGAAAAAATATGTGTTGTTGTACATGTGTTTAAATTTTAACAATAAGAGACCTATTATGCCTCTCTCAAAAAGTCCCCTCAAGTCTTTAATAATACCAGGTTTTTGTTGTAATCTAAATTTAGTAACACCAAAGCCATTGGATAATTATCATTCAATGGCATCAAGACAACAAACTTAAACTAGTGGTCTGTCGCCAATGCTAATTGGCTATGCTACTATAGGTCTATTTGTGATAGACCACTTATAGTGAGATTAAGCACCAGTTTTGAAAATCAAAACAATGCAGAAACTTTGCAGTTTGTCTTTATTTTCATATTTTAAGTTTGACTGACTAGTTTGTTGATACAAAAACAACTTGTGATGAGCGTTAGACAACTTGGCTTGCATCTAATTGTTAAATTGACTGGTACCGTATGTATATCTGCCTAATTGATCACTATGGTTCTGGATTATAGGTCAATGTTATAGGTCAAGTGAGGGGTTGATTCTGCATTTTCATCTCTATTACTTCTCTTTCATTATTTCCTTTCTAATAAAAAAGTAATTAACAAAAGCAAGTATTTAGAGCTACAGTACTGTACCTCTTCACTTGAATTTTTTAAAAATACCTCTAGAAATATCTCTTTTATACCTGTAGGACTATATCCCTCTTATTAATATTTTAAAATTTATATATTTATTTATTTTCAGCTCGTGTCCTGAAGCACTTCTATAAAGCAATACACCAATGAGGCAACAATGGCATTATGGCACAAACATGGAGAAATGAAAGGCGTGCAACTGGTAGGAAGATAAAGGATGAAAACAGTTAGAACATTTTATTGAAACAAAACATTGATAATATAACTGAAAATTTCATGTTTTTATAATGTTAATTGAATTTTTAGTGAAAATTGACACTACGTTTAGTTATTTCTTGCAAAACTCTTCCAAAGTCTTTGACACATTGACTCATGCCTTCATTAGATCTATAATTCATCTGATGAATTAGGACAGAGTAACTAGGTCCACAGCTTAGCAGGAAATAAATAAACGTAGTGTTTCAACCGAATATCGTTACTTAGTTTTAAATGGGCTTTTAGTGAAATATGTGTGAGTTCCTAAAACAAGATGTTAATCTGGACCAGTTGTTTGAATGTCCATTAATTGGGCATGATAATATCATGTTTACCTTGATTAGGACCGATAATGTACTATTGAGAAATATATTTAAGTAGATTTTAAAACCTACCAGTACAGTATGTTGTTGACATATTTAGTTAATAAATTATTGAAAATATTGGCATATTTAGTTAATAAACTATTTTACACAATCTCTATTTTTGTTTCTGTGTATATGCAATATGCATGTATCATTCAAATTGCAGGAATCATTCAAATAACATTGTTAATTTGCACAACTTGTTATAAAGTAGAATGAACTTCATAAAGGGTACCAATGACTCTTCAAAGGAGTAGAAATGACCCAAAAAAGGGTATAATTGACTCCTTAAAAGGTGTCGTCTGACCCTATATAAGAGTAGAAGTGAACCAAAAGAAGGGTCAAAATGACTCCTTCAAAGGTGTCGTCTGACCCTACATAAGAGTAAAAATGACCCTAAAGAAGAGTTAAAATGACTCCTTTAAAGGTGTCGTCTGACCCTACATAAGAGTAAAAATGACCCAAA